>QXEO01001086.1:0-432500 GCA_007115705.1 Dactylis glomerata | reverse complement strand
ACCCCTCGCCGGCGGGACGTTTTCCATTCTTTGTTTAGGTTTTTTTGTCTTCTTATAGATGGTGAAGTTGGAATAAAGTCATCTCCGTCCTATCCTTACTCCGGTGGTGTGTCTAGCATCAGAAGAGGGTGCATGAAGTTGTGAGTCTCGTGGGTCTTTTGGGATCCGGTCAGTTTCTGTACTCGTTAGTGTGATTTCAGGTCTACCTCTTTCGATCTACGCATCTCACCTTTAGCATGATTGCTCCTATGGTGATCTGGTTCTTTGCTATGCATTGGTTCTTTGGGGCCTTAGCACGAGGACTACATGTTTGTCTTTTACAAAAAGCTCTACTATAACAAATTTTGCCCGGCTCTGGTAATAGTGGCGAGGACGGCAATGCGCATTGGCTCACGCTAGATTTCGTAGTAGTTGCTAGGTATAACACGGACGTTTGGCTCTCGTGTGGTACACACCCCCATACTTGGAAAAAAATCAAAAAGGTTTAAAAAATCAAACTTTTTTTGAAATCAAAGATGATCAGGCATTGTACTTGTATATTATATTTCTCTAGAAAATTATTTTTATTGTAACCTAGAAAAAAACAAAATTATGACAAATATAAAGTGTAGTACTTGGTCATGGGGCGTTTCGAGTTTTTTTTACCCAGGATAAAATAAAAGTAATTTTCTAGTAAAATATTTTTATAAGTACAATACCGGTATTCATCTTTGATTTCAAAAAAAGTTTGATTTTTTAAACCTTTTTAAATTATTTTTTTATTTTTCCAAGTATGAGGGGAGCTCCTATGCATTTCTCTTGCTAGGTGGTCTAATAACCTATTTGTAATTTTTATTACAATTTGAGTTATTTGTACTACTATGGGTGATTATCTATTGATCGGTGGACTTTTCTCAAAAACAAATCTAAGATATGAGTGTATGTACTGTTTAAGAAATCAAGATCTTAGTCTAAAGCATCTATTACAGATTACGCTTTTTAAAGTTTAGTTTTAAGTGAGATAGGACCGAAGGTGGCGTTTTGGCTCTCAGGATGAGATGGTCATATTATCGTGGACCGTACAGTGTATGTTTGAGATCTGCGTTGTCAGCTCGTGGGAGAGGAAAGGATCGTGCAGAAATAGCAGTATAGCAGCGCCCAGAATGCACTGTTCCGTATGTTTGCAGACGTACGTACATCAATTGAATGCTGCTGCCGCGCCTCCGTCCATATCTTTGACGGCGATTTTCCTGAGCCGGTGGGACAAGAACATAACCTTGACGCCTGGACTATTGGTCCAAGATTTCTTCTTCGCGTTCGTTTAGTGCCCTGGAGGGATTCCAGGGATTAGGGGCGAGTTCAGAGTTGCAGAATTTTGGCGACCGCCTCGGCGTCCGCGGAGAAGTGTCGGCGCGTTTCCCTGGAGGCTGGAGCCATGGATTTCCCCCGGATCCTGTAGAAAGGTTAGTAGATCTTGCGTCTGCCCATCTATAGCTTTTGCTCAGATTTATTAGCCGCTGCAATTAAGAGAGCCAAAAAACGACGTAAAGTGTTTTATCGGGTTCGAATTTGGTGATTCAACTTCGGATGCTGCCCTCGAGAATTCTGACTATGTTTTTCGTGTGGAGGAGGAAGGGGCGGTCAGCATCATCGCTGCTATGACGGAGGTGATTGGGAATGACGAGACAGACAGCGTCGGGCTGGCCAAGGTTGATGAAGTGCTTCAGATGTGGAGACCTCCGGTGAGGTTGGAGTCTTGGAGATGAGCCACATTCGGTGGGGTTCATCCATTCAGGATCTAAGATTAATGGTAATGGGAAGAGGAGTGTTTGAGCGGATGACGGACCAGCTGATTTAGAGCAGTCAACTCTGAAAAATAACCTGTCAAAAAAAAACTCTGAAAATTAACCCGGAAGCTCTCCGTTGGACATAACGGTTAGTCACTGAGAGTTCTGATTTTTTAGATGTTTATTTAATCTGCAAATTTTAGAGATAACATCGCGGGTACATTTTGTGCTGGCAACTTGTAAGCAGTAGAAAAACTTCTGAAAATTTATGTTTTGTTAGATTGAAAATTGTGAGAAGCCGGAATGTGTAAACAGAAAATTTCAGAAAGCCTTTAGGCCTGTTTGTTTTTGCAGACTGATTATGTAGGGATGAAATTTTCTGGTGGTGCTTCCATGGGATCTCCCGGTGGTGGTCTCTCATCCGGCGGTAATGGTTCACCCGTCCGCGAGGTCGGTGGCAGCTCCAGCGGGGGCGTGCTATCTGTTACTTTAACAGGACTTGCCTTCGGAGTTGGAAGGCCAGTGCGTGTTAAGGCAGAACTTGGTGAAAATTTCCCTGTGACGTATGGCTTGAGTCATGAGGAACCGCTCGCAAGCGTGGTGCTGAACTTTGTTGGGAAGATGATGGTTTGTAGTGAGAGGGAGCTAGACAGGTAACCTGAAGACACTTCTGTGAATTTGATAAGAAGTAAAATGTTGGTATGGAATATGCATGAGACTTATCTTGTTTGGTTTTGAGCAGGAAATGCTTTAAGCACGTAATACCGACCAGGGTGTAGCTTAGCGGCTGGGACTTCAGAATAGAGTTGGGCCCAAGGGCCAGAAGAACTTTTATCGGCTGGTCTGCAGTGCACCGGATGGTGAAGTGCCTCAATTCAAAATGTATGGATATTCTGCAGAACATGGCGCCAGTGCCACATCTTCAACCCAAGATTTGCGGTAAGGTTTAAAAAATTGTTACCTATAGATGTTTATGTACTTACCAGGGCATGATTGTTAGTGATTTAGTATTATCGTCGTGCATCAACACCCGATGAATGTGAATGGCATATTGATTATGGCTATATGAACACTATGATGTCATTTGCGCTCCTCGGGTACAAGCTTAAATATGTCCAGATGGTAAGTGATGTACAAGCCTAGAATAATTTCTGTGAGTTTAGTTTTGAGTGTTCTTGCTGACTCTGAATTCTGCGATTAATGTAATATGCAGCTTATGATACCGCTCGAATTAATATAAAGCTGGTCACCGCATGTGCTTGGCCTGATAACAAGCACATGTTGGTGATGGATCCAACCCTGACATTGGAGGGTACAGAAGTCATGCTTGCTAGGCACAAGGTTAATGCAAAAAAAAGGTACCACGAGAACACCTGACTGGGAGGTTACTGAAGCTGTATGGCAAATTGACTACAATGTTAGGATGCACGCAAGCTGTTCTAGATGAGAATCACAAATCATGGGTAGTGTTTACGTAATACCGGAATGTGGATTAGCTAAAAAGTCTCTTCTGATATTTATGCAGCAAGCAGAGTGGTGGTTACATCCAGCACCACATACGGGAGTACAATGGGCTGTATCTTCGGTCGGTGCTGAGCAATCTCGTAATACTGTCTACACTCTATGGGTGCGATGCAGTTGATGCAAAAACTGTGAAAATATGAAATCAGTTGCTGACTGTCATATGTACTGCAGGATTGGCTGTACATTCGCAAGACAATGGCGTATTAGCTTATCACTCTCAAGGGGAACGCTGTGGATCTCCAGGACTTCATGAGATTATCATCTAGTGGAAGTTGGCGGTGCATCGCGCCAACTTTATCAATTAGGGTTAGCAATGATCGTGTGTGTGACGTTTTGTGAAGAACTAGACCACTGTGACGTACGGAGCAAAAGAATAGGGAGAAGATGTTTCGTCGTTTTGGTGAGGTGATGAACTTAAAAAAGTAAGTTTGATTGACATGTCCAGTTATGTAAGCCAGACTTATGAGATGGGGTTATTAACTTATTACGTAAGACTATGTGCGAGCCGCTATGTGTCGCAGACGCGGATCTTGTTTCATGCTACGCCAAATAAATAAGTTGGAACAAAACAAGTCTCTGCCTTAGCTATCAACCAAATCTTAGCGTTCACTTGAAGGATGGTTTTAGATGAACTGTGAGAAGCTGGCAGAAGATTTGTTCACCAAACTGTCTCGGTGCATTCAAGAAAGTATTGCTGAAATTAGTTCAAAGTAACATGATCCATGGAGCTAAAAAGAACAGGCAGATCCTACATGTAGGATCTATTGATACAACTAGAGCAAACTAGACGTGGCTACAAGATTGATTGGGTTTTGTCGTGCCACAGTCCGTGATAAAATCGCCAAAGCTGTATTGGCTTGGGGCGAGAACATTCCACAGGTCATCGCCTGGCAGTGGTGAACTGGTGATCGTGTAGGACGGCAAACCTAGTTTTGTCAAGATTATTCTGTAGTCTGTACATAAGATCAGAATTGTAAGGTGTTCGGTGTGAGAAAAAAACTTCATTACCAATCGATAGTGGTGAAGCTCACGTTCGTGTTAGGGGATTTCAGACGTTCGCCGTCATGGTAGCGTAATAAGTTTACTAATCCCGGATTTGGTCCTGCGGTATCGTAGAGTAACCAATTGTAATCCGGTCTAGGATTTCATCCACGGAACAAGAAAGTGGCCAGCGTCATGTACTGTTTTAGGTGTAACGCCTGACTGGTACAAGATGGGCACTGTCCATGTGGGTCAATGCACTGTGCATTATGGCGGTTCAACGGTGAATACAGAATTGAATATGTGGGAATAACTGGCATCATGATTTAGTTGGATGGTCCAGATAATATGATCATCTGGACCTGCAAGCCAAAACAGATTTCCGGATAGGACCCTGTTTTAAAGACACAACAACGCCCAGGATTCGCTGGCTCAGCCTTGTTGGCCTAGCCGACCTGACTGCACACTGCACTGGTCACGTCGAACGGTGGAGCTTTTTGATATACAGTCGAGCTGGAGTATCTTAATTTGTATCTAGGTACTGTCTACGAATGTGGAAAGCCATGCATTCCGAGAAAGACAAATAGGCCGGCCGCAGGGAAAATATCACATGATCCCACACTTCACATGATACCATGCTACCACATCTGAAAATTTGAATTTCCAAATTTCAAAAAAATTCAAAACCAATTGTGTGTGATCACATAATATGTGTCTGCCATCTGTATAATTTTTGGAACCAAGTTCGAAATATACACAGAGAAACAAAAAAGATAAATCAACATGTGAATAGTGATATTTGTGCTTTTGTCTTTTTGTGACAATGTTCATGTTAGATTTGTCTTTTTAGTTTCTCCATGTATATATAAAATTGGGTTCTATAAATTATAGGGATTATAGATATACATGTTCTGAACGCTAACAATTGTTTTTAAATTTTTTAAAACTTATAAATTTGTTTTTTTATGAGTGGGAGCAAGGTACCACATGAAGTGTGGGATCATGTCGGGCCTCAAAATCAACTTCGATAAGAGTGAAGTGGTTGTCACAGGGATGACGGAGGCAAACATTATGAGGGTTGCCAACATGCTTAATTGTAAACTAGGGAAGTTTCCTATCAAGTATCTTGGTTTGCTGGTGAGTGACCGCCCCCTCCGGGTGGCGGATTGGGGTTTTCTCACGGAAAAGGTGGGCCATCGGGTGGATCCATGGCAAGGGCTATTTCTTGCGTCAGCAGGACGTTTGGAGCTTACAAACTCTTGTCTATCCAGCCTGCCTATGTTTGCCATGAGCCTATACCTTCTCCATGAGGCTACTCACGCCTCTATGGATAGTACACGTGCCTGCTTCTTTTGGGAAGGAGTTGGGCAGAAACGGAGGTACCACATGGTGGACTGGGCTACGGTCTGCAAGCCTAAGGAGGATGGGGGCCTGGGGGTCCTTAACTCGAGGCACATGAACACGGCCTTGATGCTAAAGTGGATTTGGAAGCTATATCAAGGAGCGGATGGCTTGTGGGCGGACTTGATCCGAGCCAAGTATTTAGGGGACATGGACCTCTTCTCTAGTGAGGTTCCCACCCAAGGGTCTCAGTTCTGGAAGGCCATCCAGAAGGTCAAATGGCTCTTCAAGCTGGGAGCTAGGCACCTTGTCCGCAACGGGAAGCAGACTTTCTTTTGGCAAGACTGGTGGACGGGGTCGGGTCCCCTCCATGCGAGGTTCCCTCGGCTATTCGCCTGCTGCGACCAACCTTTCATCACGGTCCATGGGTCTCGCGTCCTAGGTGGAGCGCCGGGGGCTTGGCGATTACACTTTAGGAGGCAGTTTGGCATCTCGGAGGCCGTCGAATGGGAGAACCTGTGCAGGGAGATACAGGACCTCCCAACCTCTCTCGAGGAGGACGAGGTACGGTGGAGACTCGAGCCTTCAGGTCAATATTCCACCAACTCCATGTACCGCAGCCTGGCCGGGGGTTTGGCCGTAACGTTCTTCAAGGATGTATGGAAGACGCGGATTCCACCGAAGATTAGAATCTTCCTATGGCAGCTCATCCGGGGCAAGCTACCGTGTAGCGAACAGGTAGCTAAACGGCAGGGGCCGTCCAATGGTTTGTGTGTTCTCTGCGGGGCGGTGGAGGACTACAACCACATCTTCTTCACATGCCACATGGCGCAATTCATGTGGGCGGGTATACGGGATACCCTAAAATGTGATTGGAATCCTGCAGGGGCAGGTCAATTTGTGGCCTTAGCTCAGGGCCTTTCCGGGTCTCTCCGTAGGTTAGCTTGGTTCTCTTTCGCTACGATGTTCTGGACTCTTTGGAACGTGCGGAATAAGCTAACTATAGAGGGAAAGGCTATTTCCCACCCGGCTGACGCCTTCTTTCAAATGTCTATACACATGCATCACTGGAGGGTTCTAGTCAGACAGAGGGACCGGGCGTTACTGGACGAGGCGGTGGGCGAGGTACGGAGACTCCACGCGAGGACTAGAGCCTGAGAGGGACGGACGCAGCTTGCACGCACATCGACGCTCATATCGACTGATCTTTCTACTTTTTGTTGGCTTGCTTGTCTTCGTACTATACTCTGGACCTGTGCGTGCTCAGTCTCCCCGAGGGGTACTCGGCTTTGCGGTGTTTCGATTTGGTTTTAACCGTGTGTGTGGATCTTCATATACGATTGCCGTTGTGGCTTTATTAATTTAAAGCCGGGCCATGTGGCCTTATGTTTCAGTGTGGGATCATGTGATATTAACTCCAGGCCGCATGGCGCAAGACGGAACATACAAAGTTCGAAAATTCCAAAGCATGTGAATTTCTTAGTGTTGTTCCCTAAATAAATTTTACAGAGGACATCCTTTGGATACAACGATTCCGCATCTCCATCGCCAATATCTTACAATAAACGCCACCGGTAACAGAATGCCGCAATGCCTCTGTTCCTCTGCAACACCAACATGAACAGTCGAGTGCGCAGCAGAAACACTCCTGGGTCGAACAAGAACAATTGGCGAACAACCGCTGCCACAGGTGTATGGGGGACTGCTGGTGCCGGCCTGCCGGCCGTCGTCACGCTTGCAAATTGTGGAAGCCGCTGAGAGCTTCTTGCAAGTGCATGACGGCGCCGTTGTAGTTGACGAAGCCCATGAGCCAGAACTCGTGGTTCTCCACCGAGACGAGCTGGATGAACTTCTCGGCGGGCTTCAGGTTGCTGGCCGAGGGGCTCGCCGCCCTCAGCCGGTGCAGAGGGATCGCCACCTGCATCCGTCGCCGCCGTCAGTCAATCCCCAAAGCAGAATCTGAAGAACTCTACACGGTTACATGTAACACGGTAACGCAGGTACCTTGTAGTAGCTCCACTCCGTGCTGTCGCCGCCGGCGGCCTGGTAGGAGAGCGGGGTGTCGCTGCAGAAGGCGACCCTGGCGGTGGAGAGGTACATGACCCCCATGACGGGACCGGCGGACGTGGAGAGGTAGCAGGCGTAGGACATGCGGAGCTGCTCGTCCGGCGGCGCGCTGAAGGCCTGCCGGAAGATCCTGTCGTGGCCGCCCTCCGCCAGGACCTTGGTCCCCTGCGCGATCCTCCCCACCGCCGCCTCCGTGATGCTAGGCGCCGTCCGAACTGCAGAGCAATCGAGCACAGGGAAGTTATTACTACGACTACGAGGAGCATATGTTCCGATGACGGGGAGGATCGATCTGGAGGAGCGCTTACGGTGCTGCCATGTGTTGCGTGACAGGTCCTCGGCCTTCCTGGTCGCCTCGCCGACCTTGCGCCCCCACAGCGAGAGCGCGCTCTTCACCGTCTCCTTTGTGCCTGCGTGACAACAGAGTCGCCCCGATCAGCGAGGCGACAGCGATAGACAATTCAGGTGAGCTATGCCACGGCGGGCGCACGCACTCTTCTGCGCCGGCGGCGGCATCGCGTAGGGGTTGGCCTCCGTCGCCATGGGCGACCACGTTCTCCCCGCCGCCTGCTGCATAGGTGAAGTTACAGGCACCACAGGCGCCGCGCTTCTTCTCGGAGCCTGGAGCTGGACTTGGAGTGTTTTCCTCGGGTACCTCGCGAGTGTCGAAATGGGTTGGATGCTTCTGCCCGATGATGGCTATCACCTCACTCTGCTCGCAATTGCCATGATATATTCTACCGATGGGGATGATGACTGACTGGGTCACCTACCTGCCGTCTTCGTAACGTTTCGGTTGCACCGACTCCTGCAGTACAATTGATAATTAGGCGTAGGGTGCGGTGGTCGGAGTAGCAGCTGCTGGAGTTGTTTTGTCCGGAGGAAAATCCGGGGAGTCCTGGCGTGGCGGGCGGAGCGGGGCTTGGCGTGGACGGAGACTTCGGGGCGGAGGGCCGGAGGAGTTTTTGGGCCAAGCGTACGTTTCCACGTGGCGGGCGCAGCTGCACCGGACCGGGCCGGAACGGCAGGGTCTCCTGCTTTCAAAAATGGATTGACGCCGGCCGACGGAATTTCGGAATGCTGCGTCGCGGACAAGGCCCCGCCCATTTTCGTGCCGTTGCCCCTCGCTCACGCTACTACTGCTCCTCTCCTTGGTTAATAAAACCATAGTTCAGTTCAAAAAAAAAAAAACCATAGTTTTTTCATTATAGACCTGTCTTGTGTATTCTAGCAAGGTGTTTTATTGTCACTGTCAGATAAATGCAGACGTGCTATTGTTTTCTACGTTGGTGACACCGATCTGCTCGGCGCCCCTTTGGCCTCCGCTGCTCTAAAATTTGTTGTGTCACTATGCCCATGACGTTCTTAGGGTAGTCAGGATCACCTGAATATCACATGGAGCTTGGGCAGTTCGTACGAGAGGGTACTCTTTGTTGCTCTTGTACCGGCATTATCTCATTTCCATTTTCTGTTACACATATCTTATTTTTAAAAAAAATCAAAGAAGAATTTGCATTTTAGTTTTTTTAAGGAAAATTTGATTTTTAGCTGGATTATTTCCACACCGGACAAGCATAAGCACAGGGCCTCCTAGTTTCCGCGTGTTGGCGCGTCGCGCCCGTGTCCAGCCCTCTTGATGGGCCGACCCAGATATGCTTCTTCTCTAATTTTTTCTTTTTCTAGTTTTTTTGTTTTATTTTTTCTTTCAGATAATTCAGATTTGAAATTTTTCTGGTTTTAAGAAAAAATATTTGAGTTTTGAAAAAAATTCAAATTTAAGAAATGTTCACATTTAAAAAAAAATAAATTTACAAATGTTCAAATTTGAAAACTATTCAAACATAAAAAATGTTAAAATTAGAAAATTGTTCAAAAGTAAAAAATATTGAAATGTATAAAATGTTCCATAAATTTGAAGAAATCAAAATTTAAAAATCTTCATAATTTTTGAAAAAAGAAGAAAGAAAAGAACAGGAAAACAAAAAATGAAAGAAAAATAAAAAACCAGGAACCTGCAAAAAAAACCACAGAAAAACAAAACCAAATACCTAAAAAAACCAGAAGAGAAACAACTGGAAAAAACAAAAAACGCCGCGCTATTGTGCCGCGGCCCATATAGGGATGCCCGTGGGCACTAGGCATTTCAGCGCGCCCACGAGCGATAATAGGGTTTACCCACGAGCACCCTAACAAACGCAACAACCCCGATAGCCTAGCATGAAATGGGCTCATATCTAATCTATGAACTGAAATGATAAAGATGAGGTGTTCACTATTTGACAACCAGTCCGTCAAATATAGACGTAGCGCCCAAGCACAACCACTAGTGGGCTGGCCTGTTAAAGTTAGGACTTATAACTTTTCCTTTTTTCTTTTTCTTTTTGTTATTTCTCAGTTTTCCCATCTTTTTTAGGTTGCATATTTATTTATTTATTTATTCTTTTCAATTACTCTTTGTTTTCCTTATCATTTTTGTATTTTAAAATTATTTTAATTTAATTTTCACTTTGCTTTCCTTTTTTCATATAGTATGTAAATTTACTTTTTTAGATACGTCAACACTCCCACTAATATGTGTGAATAATATTATTTTAGTAGATGATCATTTCTTATATTATAAATGACATGAGTTTTAGTTTTACATAAATGCTTATTATTTATACATGTATTACTTTATAAGTAAAAGAATGTTTTCTATGTAATGCAAAAAAATGTGAAAGATTTTAATTTAAATAAGAAAAATGTATTGTGAAACACCTGAGCAATTCTTTTGCCATCCTTATAATTCTTATTATAAAAAATAGGGAGAAAATAAACCATTTTAGGATTATGCTAAAAAAAATACAGCTATTAATGTGACAAACATAAATGTGATTTATGTCAAAATCGTGTCAAGCCTCGGTGGTGCAACTCGCGTATCCTTAGAGACAAGTAATCGGACCATGTTGATGGGAATGGGCTAAGGGAAATGGATGACGAGGTGGACACCATCAAGAGGGGAGGGTGTCGAAGTTTTTGCTGCTCGGTTTGCATGGAGCAGCCACCTAGCCCTAGATCATGGCCATACTTTTGAAAGGGGGTGAGTTCAATTAGCCATGAGCAATTAAATTAACAATAATTATACAAAAAAAATTATACCTATGCATATTTTTTACCACATAGCAATAATATGGATTATATGTTGTACATTACCTAGTTAGCATTGTTAAAAAATTGTTAAGTATTAATTATTGCATAATTTATTAAAATATTGCCATGTTTGTCACTAAACATTTATCCAAACTATGCTAAAATATATTCCTAACACATTCCAACCAAAGAACATGCTGAAATGGAACCGCCTTAAACCTGAAAATGATCAAAAGTGCACGCCTACTTGAATTATTTTTTACAAATGACGAATTCTATAGTTTATGTATAGATTTTGCAGGTGTTCTTTTCTTTATTTTGGTAAATATATTGCTAGATATATAAAATCCTATGGCACAAATATATTAATAGATGTTTGTAGTGCATAATTAGTTAAGCAAATTTGTACAAATTTCTGGAGTATTAATTGAATTGTTGGGATAATTTTTTTGTCAAATGTGTCTTATAAGTTATAGTGGTTCAGTAATAAGTTGATAACTCGTTAATACTATACACTTGCTACTGAAAAAGCATCAATTATATATAGTAATCAGACTCGACATATAAAAAATTGGTGGTACTACTCTTGCATACATAAACGTTGAATGTTTAATATGCTCTTCACAATATATGTAAGTTCTCCTGCCAATTTATTGCATAAAGTTGTGCACGAAACTAAACATGGAAATATATCCAACATAATGTTTATACAACTTGTAAGGCATTCACGGAGAGACTAGCAGCCAAACTAAACTTGCCACCAACAGTGTAACTTATTGGTTTGTACGTGGTACACACAATTGGCCCTGATGTGTGTAATTGCTTGGTGTAAATTGAGGTTAATGTTTATTCAAGATAGTCAACATCCGCTCATACGTGACAGAAAATAGTATAAAAAATTTGCTATTTTGTTTTAGTATTTAGGGTCTCCTCCTCGAGGGACCAGTTGTAAGTACAAATTGTTAAACTAGACGAATTGTTGTGAAATAATTTGCTTCCACTTTTTTCATGTTACATGAATAAGTATATCATGTAGCAAAGGGGAAAATCCAAATTCTCCGGATGCAGCACATTTTGGGGGCTACATATACCACCACACTACTAATTTAATTAGTCGAGTATGACATATGTATTTACATCATGGGAATTGATTATTTGACATGAGTGCACTAGGTGGTTAATTTCTCCTTTTGAACACTCATATACTTCTTCAATTTCTTCTTATTTTCATTTTTGTTGTTGCTCGCCTAGTCAGTTTAGATTGAAAGTTTGGAAGGTGGGGGGAAGGGTCCCGTTATATTTGGTTCTCATCATTACCAAGGGATGGCACACGACTACGGCGATGATACGTGAGTGTTATGGCAAGCGAGCCATTTTGTCATCTTCATGGGCATGGCTGCACATTTTTTCACTACGAGATGAACAATGATGTGACACACTGAGGTTAGAGAACATGTAGTTGGATAGGGATCCTTCGAACATTAGGTCTCTAGAGCATAATAACATGACAATTGCCAGGCTAAGAGAAGCACAACGCGACGACCACTTGATAGAGACTGCAATAGGAGGAGTACATGGAGAGGATGTGCTTATCGAAAGGCACACTTGGTGTTGGAGGTTACTACTGTAATGATATGCTTGTGTGGCTACTTATATATAGTGCCAACAATACTAATTTGGGCGATTGAAAGTTTGCTCGGGGAAAAGTATTGTAAACTAGTAGTTATAGCCATGTAGGGGAGGGATCCTCTATAGACAAATCCAATTACTCTCCCATTCTTGTTAGAATGCAAGATACTATGACTCGATGCCCGTTGTACGCTTTAATATATGGGTTGTGCATGGATAAGCATACTCATGTTAGAAAAATAAGTGACTACAAAAGTACAACTAATACTTTCACTATCCCTTGAGTATAACTAGGATTCGAGGGTGCAAACGAAAATCCAACAACTATATCGCAAATCTAAAATAAAAGGTCGTCTTGGTTTTATGTTTTGCTAATCGGTTGTATTAGGCTCACCTAACTATGCAATTAGGTTTTGGGAATGAGGTAACTGAGGAAAACTAATATTCTGGATTCCTTGAAAAAAAAAGTGGTCAAACTAATATTCTAAAAAAAGAAAATTTGAAAATTCGAGAAACCAAACTCGGAATTCCCCTTGTAATTAGGAGGGTATAATATCCTCTTGCCTAACAAATGTTGATGTCCTTCTATGTTGCACCAAACTGCCTCAATTTTCGAGGTTTTCAGGGTCCCCAGCGCCAAAGCCCCATGGTGATGAAACCATCGTTTGACTGGGCCGGCGACACGCATGACCCGAGCCGTACCGTGGCGTTTTGGACACAACCCCGATGCAATCCACATACGTACATTCTCCGTGACAGCCCTACCGCTCTGCAGGATGACCCCTGCTCTGCTAGCAGCTAGCCTGCCCGTCAGCCCGGAGCGCCACCGGCGAACAGTAGGTACCACTGGCCGCGCGCTTGCGCCGTGGCGGGGACGACGCTTCCAAGACGATCGAGACGGCATGATGCAGCAACTGCAGCCGATCGACTCACGACGACGACGACGACTAGTCTCGGCGCGCGATCCCATCGAGTTTTACGCTTTTCACTGGCGCGTCTTTGGCCGGGCATGCGTGGCCGCCGGCCTAGCTAAACTATAGTTGCCGCCGCGCCTCTGCGCAGGAGGTGAACCGCAATTAGTTACGGTTGGGGACGATCGAGCTGTCTGGATCGGCATGGCGTGGCGTGCGTTTATTCCCCGGCCACTCGGTAAAAATTCGTTCGATCAGGCAACTTGGCTTGGGCATCTGCTCGCTTTCGCCTAGCTCGATCTCTTCAGTTCTGGCTGCAATGCGACCTGCGTGGCAATGTCCTGTTCCTTTTGCCGCAGAATTTACCTCCAAAGCTGGACCGATCAGCTGTCGCTCGCGCATCTCGAGTGTGAGAGAATAACTTTGTGGCCGGTCCATGGCAATGGCAATGGCATGCACGCCCCTCTCGTGCTCGTGGGGGCATCCGTGCACCCACCCACGGACCATGCAAGGAAATTATGCAGCACGAACAAACGCGCTCGTGAAAGAATTTATCTTCAAGATGTAGCTGGATCTAAGCAGATGATACACTCGTGAAACAATTCATGGTCTTGTCCCAGCGTGACTTGTCTACCACCGCACTTTCGATACAAAAACTTATCAAGGTCTGGAACGCCGACGTTTATGTATTCGTCCAAGGCTTGACCGGGGGTTAGGTGCTGCGAACAGGCGATCAGAGCCTTATACAATGCCGACCAAGGCCATAAATACAAGCATGTGATGGCCTCTAAGGCGATCGAATCTCGTGCAAACATGCTGATTTGACGTGCATACGAGAATGAACGAGTCTGAATCGTAAGTTCGTAACACGACCATGTGATCACAAACAACAAAATCATCAAGAAATGGAGTGATATGCATAATACTTTGGGGACCCTAGAATTCACCCGGCTTGCCTCCTCTTCGAGCCACCTCTGCTGCCGGCCCTTGCCGCGGTGGCGGTAGACCCCATTCCAAAAGGAAGACGGCGATCCTTTGGTCGCCGGTGTGCATCAAAGTCGGATGCCGATGAGGAGAACCGAGGTTGGTGGTGTGGCGGAGCGATAATACGTGGACGCTGAAGCGCGATGTGTGGTGGTGTCTCGCGATGTTTTCGGGACCCGCAAGTGGAAAAAACGGTTTATATTGCCTTCGACTATAGTGGTGGTTGCATGGGCGGACAGGCGCCCAGGCTTTACAGGCAACACGTAGCTTACGATTTATGATTTTATATAGCAATTTTGTTTAAAATTTGGTAGCTTAGCTTTATTCGCCCAGGCTTCGAAAAGTTTCTAGGTCCGCCATTTGGTGGTTGTGGTTGTGGTGGATTGATGTTTCGTGGAGGGTCTTCCATGCTTCTTCGATAGCCTGTCGAGGTATTTCTGCACTTCTTTGAGCAGGCCACGCCATGGCAGGCATCATGAGGAGACGTGGCTGGTTATTTTCATCATCAACATCTCCTTTGATGTGATTTCGTGGTGTGTTTTTTCGGTGTCATGGCTCTCGCCTTTTTTATCTAGTTCTCGCCTTGTTTTTCTTAATATATATTTTATATGCAAAATAGCCTCCTACCACCGGTGGTAGCTATGCACCCACCATCCACCATTAGATTTGCTATAAAGAGCATGATTTTTCCTACCAGGAGCACAAGATTTAACAGACGGAAGCAACGGCGTTTTGCAATATATCTCTATCTCACACCACCTCTCAACACAGCCACCCCAACACACCACACCATACAACTTATTGGCTTCTCCACCCAAACTAACCACACATACACACGCCTACTACACCATCCACTCAACCCATCCATCCAAAGTCACCATACCATGGAACCATACAAATAAACCATCTCATCTCACCACCCCATTGTGTACTCATAGCTGCCCTCCCCTTTTTTATTTAGTATTTTCTGATACATGGCATGTCTAGTAGGTTACTTGGTTAGGAAAGTATGCAAGGCAACTCGGCATGGCATGTCCGAAATCACCACCTGCTCGGTTAGGAAAATGTGCAAGGCAACTCGGCATGGCATGTCCCAAATTATCACCTGCTCTAGCCATCCACGGTTGCCATTCTAAGTAGCCATTCAGAAGCACCATATGCATGCAACAAATGAAACCTTTTCATCCGCTATCACTAATATCTCCTGCTCTCTACATCGCATGCGGTAGAAGTATCATACCCACACAATCCAAGGACTATGCATGCATGCATCATAGCTACCACCGGTGGTAGCAAATCCACATTGTATTTTATATAAAGCATAGCCCCACTAATATATGTATTTATGATTGTCTATCTCAACATACAAGCTAGGCACATCACCTAATATTTTAGCCATCAATTGTCCATATCATTTCACTAATTATCCATGTCATCCCACTAAATGATTGAATATCTTTACATGCAACATATCCACCTCATATATTGTTTTAAGCCATACAATTGTCTACTTTAACAATTTTTTGTTATCAAATACAAGAATTTCACGTCAATTAAATTTAGCCTGTCAAGTGTCAACTATTGTGCCAAATAAATCTCTCATATTTGTGTAGACAACTTCACATTTCATATGTCTCACAAATTTTAGTTACATAATAAAGTTCTAAAAACACTCCTGCCCCGATGTGCGCGGTATTGTTGGAGTTAACTCGACAACTCTACTCCTCTAATCTAATGGCTCATGTCAATTCCTCCGGTGAAAAACACAAACCCTGTATGATCCGGATAAGAATATGACAATGCTCAGCGTTCCCGCTTCAAGTGGGAACTGAACAGCATCGATCTCTCATGTTTGTTTAAGCGTGGTGCTTTCCTGGATGTATTGCACTATTAGTAGTTAATTAACTGTCTTTGCTTGGAACATAGTGACAAGCAATGTAAAACCAAACATAGCAATGGGTAACCTGAAAAGGAACCAATTCAAACCATTTTATAACCGTAGTTTGGCGAGGAAGAAGCTTTAACCCCAAGAAAGGACCATAGGCTCCAACCAACCAACCTAATTTCTTTAGGCAGATGCTCGACACTCCTGCACTGTATGGCACTAGTGCTATTTTTATGTTTGCGTTCCCGAGGTTTCCCCAGGCAATGTCTCCTCTCTTTATTTCCATGGTCTATGCAGACAACTGGTCAAACAATATTAGGTGGCAGCAACATATATAGTAGTCCTAGTGCAAAGCAAGAAACTGATCATAGATGATGTAGATAGTTCATGACCCCTGAAAAAGGAAACCCACTTCCACGTCTTATGGGTTTTGTCTTTGTTGTGTTCTTTTGTTTTGCCTCCATCATCTTGGATTTCAATCATCTCATCATTATTTGACGCCAAAGCTGTTTTGTTAGTTTTGCTTGCTTCCTCTTGAATTTCAATCATGCCATCATTATTTGACGCCAAAATTGTATTTTTTTCCTCACTCTTTTTCACAAGGGGGATTTGGGGGAAAGTACAGAACAATGCAAACTAAGCAGCTAAAACACACCTAGGTTTTTTTATTTTTTTGGAACAAACACAACTAGGTCAGTGCCTGCTAGTTCTTGCCACAGCTGTGCCGTTGTCACCGATCATCTTCCTTTATTTTGATCATCTCGCTCACCTCAGCTTTGCCCTTGTACAAAACCTTTGCTCTTTTGACAACGCCGTTGCGGCTGCCAACTAGTAGTAATTTAGAGCCCTTTATTCATCAGTTTTTCCTCTGTCGTCATGTCGAAACGTCCTGCTTTTGATCCTTTTTTCACGCTCTTTAAATTTTCTTACGGCGTCAAAAGCTCCCAAAGCCATCGCAATCCATGAGAACCATTTTGACTTTTCCCACCGAGAGATGAGACGACCAGTGTGCACACAACGGATCGACATTGAATTGAACCTATCATTCTCCTAATCATCTGCTCATCTTCCTCCTCTTGCTGCTAACAGGGGAGCTGTCGAACCCACCATAGCTTTCAAGTGACGATTCAGACGACGCAGTGGTCGCTGTACTTGAACCATCACTATTGCAGCTGAGGCAGCCGGCGTCTAGCACGCCGGTCGGGCTCCGCGGCGAAGAGTAGTGGGCCCTGCTCGGAGTTGCAGCCTTGGGCGCCAGCGGCGGCACAGTGGCGCCTGTCATCAGCGCCATGGCCTGAACCGCTTCATGGCAGCGCAGCACCCTCTCCTGCAGGCGCAAAGCAACAAACCATTATGAGAAGTAGCTCGCGCTGTTGCGCTGTAAATGCAGCTCACGAGTTCCCTGCATAGTGTCTGGTCCGGAGGAAGTACGCGAGGTCACAGGCAATGGCTTTTTCTGCATGTCTAACGTACAGTACAGCTCCCCCAAAGCCTCAAACTGCGCTGCGCCGCAGTTAATGGGAGACGTCGGCGCACGCCAAGAAAAGACAGAGCTGCGTGAACGTGGTGCGCGGCTCACCTTGTCTACGTGGGGGACGCAGCTGATGTCTTCTCCGGCCACGGCGGCGGCGACCGTCGCGGCGATCTCCGAGGGCATGAACTCCAAGCAGCCTGTTCCTGCAATGCATGATGGATGGAGGACTGTTACTACTAGGTTTATCCAAATGGTCATTGCCAGCAGCAACGAGAAGATCGTGCATGCACACCTCTGGATATGCAGAGGATGAGTTCTGAGGCCTGCCGGACGTCGCGCCTGGAGGGCGCATTGCCGGCGTTGAGATGGTGGAGGAAGTAGTCGATGTAGGAGAAGGGGGTTACGGCCTGCATCCGCCATTTGAGCGTGCTCAGGACCAGGAGCTCCATCCTCTGGATCGTCCTCGCCTCGAACACGTACCGTGCGTCCCAGACCTGGTCGATCCAGCAGCGGTTGTCATTACGAGATCTCAGACCAAATGTTGCACAACGTGCAACGATCGAAGTGTAATCAGTGCAGGTCTGCGATGTGCGATCGATCCGTAGTAGTTTCTCACCTGCAGGTCGAGAGACTGAGGCACTGAAGTTTCCTCCATCTTGGCGGCCAGGGACAAGCACGCCACCGATAGCAACTGCGTCATCCAAGCCTTGCCTTCCTGAAAACATGATAGACGCATGAGTCACACTGATGCTACACTGCAGTGGCGTACATCGCAGATACTACGTTTCAGGGACCAAGAAAACAGTAGGATTCTTACTGGAATGTGGTAGAGCGAGAGGAAGCGGTCCAGGTAGTTGACGGCCAAGCAGGCAGTGACAGGGCCGAAGCTGTAGTACGCGTGAACCTGTCGAGACATCACGTTCAGCACACGAAGGATAACTCGCCGGATCGAGTGCCAACAGAACTGAAAACAGAGGAAACACAGCTGGTCATCAGGAGCAAGAACCCACCTTCCAAATCCAGTCGACGGCGTCGGTCCGCACGCGGAGGTCGAGGCCCCCGGCGCGCAGCCGCTCGGCGTAGTCCTCCCGGGGCATGTGCTCCGCCTCCGTCGCCACCCAGCGGGCCACGCATTCCTCGGACGGCAACGGGAAATCCACGACGGCGGCGAACTCGCCGCCGCCGCAGTAGGGAGACGCGCTCGTCCTGGCTCCCGCCTCCGACAGCGTCTCCTCCTCGTCGCCGAAGCCGAGGACGCTGCTGCTGTCCTCGGCGCAGAGCAGGATGGAGGCCGCCATCTCGTAGCTCGGAGCCATCGATCTCCTCTGGTTCCCGGTAAACGTCGCGAGATACAGTGATAGATAGTGTGTGTGGTGATACGATAGGCCTGGTCGCTCTCCTCCGCCTCGTCACTCTTGCTCTTCCTCTGGTGGTGAGGTAGGGCGAGGCGTGGAGGAGGGGGAGAGGGCGAGGGAAGGGAGGGGGATGACGACTCTTTTGTATGGACTCCGGCGTAGGGACAACCGGAGGGGTGTTTTGGGTAGGAGGTAACGACAGGCAACGGAAGCGGGAAGTGAGGACGCTGACTGGAGAAATGCACGCTCTTTTTTTCATGCCGCTTTTCTTTCCGAGTCTGTACTTTGAGGAGGAGGAGGAGGAGGAGGCGCGCGGCAGTGCTTTCGTGGACCTTTTTTCGCGCATGTTTTTCTTATTATTCTGTTTGTTTACTATTTTGCGTTTTCTATTGCTCCAGTGTTTATTACCTCGGCCCGTTGTTGCTTGTGGCCACCGCTGGCCATAGGATGTGGGATATTTCGTTCCGCCGGGTCTTTGGCCCGGAGGAAACTATTGCGTGGGAAGCGTTACGTGCTAGACTGTCCGACTCTCTCTCGGCCTCCCCAGACAGCGTTGCGTGGCACCTATCTCCTTCGGGGATTTTCACGGTTAAGTCCGCATATCGGGCCCTATGTAGAGGGCCTGTTCTGGCATGGACGCCCCCATTGTGGAAGGCCCCACTTCCCCTTAAAACCAAGATATTTGTGTGGCAGTTGCTGCGGGATCGCCTTCCCACTTCGGTGGAGGTGGCAAAGCGTCATGGGCCAGGCAATGGCCGGTGTCCCCTTTGTGACGTCCCGGAAACGACTCATCACATTATATTTGCCTGTCCTGCTGCCCGCTTCTTATGGAGTTTCATTGCCGAGGCCCTAGGTCCTGAGTGGTAGGCCTTTGACCTTGGTGAATTCCTGGAGGCGCGTGCAAATCATACCGGTGGGAGGAGGCGCCTCTTCTGGCTTGTGTTTGCCGCGATGTCATGGGTCTTATGGACTATTCGTAATAAAATGGTGATTGAACATATCTTTCTAAGGCGGGCCTCTGACTCTGTTTTCAAATTTTTGGCCTTTCTGCAGCAGTGGTATCCGCTCTGTAGGCAGCGGGACAGGGAACGGCTGGACAGCTTGCTGGAGGATCTTCTATTGGCGGCACGCCAATTATCTACGCAGTCTAGCCGTTGAGGTGCTCTACACGCCACGTGGGAGCTGTATCTTTCTGCTTTCTTCCTCTTGGGCATGTCTGTGCTGTTGCCCCAGCAAACCTTTTTCGCTTTTGCTATGTTGGATACTTGAACTTTGTATGGCTGTGGTTGCTTTATTTATAAAGCGGGGCGAAAGCCTGTTTCGTCGTCAGTGTTTATTACCTTACGCGTCAAATAGATGATCAGTGGTCTGAACATAAATAAGAACGATTTTCCAGTGATAGATGATATCATGAGAGCCGAAAAAGGGAGGAAACGGACACACGATATGAAAACGATAATTATGTTCATTATTTTTATAAGAAATATGTTAGTATCAAGAAAATACAATTGTGTTCATTACTTGGCTTTGGCAATTTTATTTTTTCTAATAGCACGACGTTAATAGATCACTAGTACTACTTAACAACAAGTCGGGGGATATCATGAGAGCCGAAAAAAGATGAGACACAAGCGGTAATTATGTTTATTTTATAATATTAGTGTAGAAGCTTCAAATGGAGCTCAAGCTCCATGGTGGCCGCTTTTTAAAAATTTTGAAAACAACATTTGAATGTTTCAAAAAAAATCAAAACAAAATCTTGATGTAGGATCATTATGAGATCTGCTAGTGTGTAAAAAATCAATTTGAAACGCTTTATATTTTAGCATCAGTAAAAAAGAAAAATCTGCCGAAAAATCAAAATCTGAAAATGTACATTGGTCACTATACTCGGATCCATGCATTTGTCATTTTTGCTGAGCCTAAAATACAACAAATTTTGGTTTAATTTTTTGCACACAAGTATATCTCATAATTATATACATCAAGTTTTTTGTTTCTATTTTTTCAAAATTTAAAATGCCATTTTTGTCCACTCCGTATATTAGTATAAATACAATACAATCGTGTTCATTACTTGGCTTTGGCAAGATTAGTTTTTACAATTGCATGACCGTTAAATGGATCACCCATGCATTGTCATTAAGAAGAAGTGAGCACTCGAACACGGGACATGTCCCTTACGCGCTTCTGCACGGCAACTATTAGCTCATGTGTGAGTTCTTAATGGATCATCACTCACGATGTGTCATTTTACAAACGTCATGAATCACTTATATGAACATATAGCATATGAAATGAGGGTTTTATTCTTTCTTTGCAGTGGTGACACATTCAAGAGGAGAAAAAAGTAATTCAATCTTCCAAATCAAATTCGCATAAGAAGTTTATGTGTCTAAGTTGACACGAGGAGACATGTCAAGTCTCGAAGATGAGATTCACATAGAAGTGGGGACACCATTGATTCAGCCGGACGACCAACTCCACCGATTTGGCCACAAGTTTATCTTACTCGACTTTTGTGTACTTATTTCGTATAATTTATTGACCCCTTGTTGAGGAATTGTACACCATGGTGACATAATATACAACGGAATATAGTGTAACTTCAGCACCATTTGTCTACTAATTCAAAGATCTTTGCTTATCACAAAAGGAAACATATGGATCACCGTATATAGATGAAACATCACACTTCTCATGACACACCCTTGATGAGACAATGCTGCAATATCAACACGCATAGAGACATTAAATTTAATGTAGCAAAACTCAATTTGGGGGTAAGAGCGACTCTCCAAATTCGTCCATTGAACTATTATCAAATATATGTTCAACAAGTTCATTATCCACTGAGCACAGAAAGGTTCCCACCATCAATACATCACATTTATTGGATGCCAATAATACTACTTGAGGAACACAAGTCAATCTCACAAAAGATGCTGGAATCATAAACAAAAGGAATAAGATAGTTGATTTAGAGTACAGAGCGTTGTGGGTAACACCCGGGAAATGGAACTTCCATTTAAGAGAAGCAAATGAAACAATTTCATAAAAAATCTCGTAGAATCAAGAATGAAGTTGCTTGATTAATACTTTTCCTTCAACTTCCTCACATTTCTTTATCACTTAGTTTTATTTCTCTCATCTCCAAAATCCAATGGAGGTTAACTTGGAAGTTCAGTCACATATCTCGGTGGTGGATGGATGGGAGACATAGCATCCCCTTCCCTCAGTTACACATGTTTTAACCACTTAAAATGACTCAAGTTGTACATCTCCTCGCATCCCACATACAGATAATATCCAAACACCTCTAAATGAAGCATCTAAGATGAGTTGTTTCTAGAAGCTCGACATATTAGTTGTGATGTTGATGACTGTTTCCCCTTGAAATCCTTTTTGAAATTTGATGCTCTATATACCATTAGAATATTGTCACACGTGCATGATAGCTATGAGAGATGGTTTAGAACTAGTTTTGCGATGATCGACTTGATGTCATACTAGGGTGGGAGGTTGCAGAACAAATTGATCTAAACTTTGATGTATCTTAATATGTGTAAGTAGTTCATGCACACATGAGTTCCGTGACCCCGCCAAAGGGCTTGTTTTGCCCTCCTCCCACTTCTTGTTCGGTTATTAATCCTCAGATAAATTTAAACAATAGATTACTCGAATGGCAAATGAATTTTTGTATTTCTCCTATGGCAATAAATCTAAATGTTGGTAGCCATCGGGACTTTAAGCGTAAAGTGATGTAGAGAAATCATTTTTTTTCCTCACAAGGGCGACTCAAGGGTTTATATCTAACTCTCAGGGAAAATGTGGTCTTCCTTTCTATCCCGCCAAGCAACCTGCAATAACAAAAAATACAGTTTTATATTCCAATGTATAGGCAATAAAAAAATTATAGTAAAATTAAGTAATTGAAAGCAAAGTATTTTTGTATGTTTCGATTCAATAATAACTGAAGATTAAGTGCATGTGAAATAACATAGACAATGTTTTTTTATGGCTAGAAGTGGACCAGAGATTATGGTATCACTTTACCACTCTCTCAAACATGGTGGTACAAATATAGATTCATATAACAAGTTAAAAACATGAAAAACAAAGTATTAAGTGCCTGACAAAAATTCATATGGGAAACACGTCCTTGCATAGGGATGATGCAACACATCACTCTAATAATGCAATAACAAGGAAAAACTTCTCAAGCTATATTTAAGAATCAATAGAGTATTGCATTAAGTACTTTGACATGAAGTTGAATAACACTATATTATCTTGAGGAAATAAAGATCATCTCTTATGTCACAAGATGAACACTAGTGCAAGCAGTTCCCCAAAATTATGGTGGAATAATGTTTTGGCTTGCCCCCTTTGACTACCCGTGCATTTATTTGAATTCTTGGTTGTTCCCAACTATTCTCCAAACATAACTTTTACAAAGAGGAAATAATATGGCATTTTCAATTATAATTAAAGGGTTGGAGAATACTCTTGTCAGTGTTAATCGAGGCAATCAACGGGAAGGTAAAAACCTTGGTAGCACATGGAAATATTGTCACTATCCCATGCATATCACAAGATTACTCGAACTAACACACACACACATCCCCTCTCGGGGTCTTGCATGCAAGTTTATCGGAACAAAGCACACATACCCCTCTCCGGGTCTTGCATTCAAGCTAAATCATAACAAAGCGTACACATGCATATATAATTACACCAATGACATCTAAAAATTTGCATCTTATAAATTATCCCAATAATAAAAGATCCACTGTTGAGGCAATACAAATATGGTCAAATCATGTAAGTCAGCTCATGTGACTCTAGCTAGTGAAGTACAATAAGAGAGATGATATAAGTTATTTCCACAATACTAGAGTCAAGAGGTAAACTACTCTCTTTTCATCGTGGTGACAAAGAAGTCGATGTTGATGGAGGCGGAGAAGTAACTGTGAGTGACTCTGACAACGTTTTCCCTTCAACCTTCGCAGTCCTAGATCCGTTTTGGTGTATTCTGTGTTTTCTCGCCACCCCTCTGCGATCTTGCATGAGGAATCATATATATATAGTTGG
Source organism: Dactylis glomerata (assembly GCA_007115705.1). Classification (NCBI taxonomy): domain Eukaryota; kingdom Viridiplantae; phylum Streptophyta; class Magnoliopsida; order Poales; family Poaceae; genus Dactylis; species Dactylis glomerata. The sequence continues at coordinate 408,360 of QXEO01001086.1, read as the reverse complement.
GTTTGGTGAAAACAAAGACGATGACACGGAAACTAAGGCAAAAAGGGGCCACTAGGCGGCTGGTGGGCCTGCCATACAGCCAAGCCACCCCTTGTCGGCCTAGGGGGGGCCTTTGCGACTCCTTCCTTTGTTCTTTATTTTCTCAAAAAATATTGACTTCATTTGATGTCCAAAAGATTCCTAAAGCTCAACAAAAATTAAAAGCAGAAATTCAAACTCTATAGAGTTAAAACTAAAATAAAGATGATTTTAAGAAATCCAAAAATAATGTAAAATATGCTCATAACCTTAGATAATATACAAATATAAAATAATATAATTTTATAAAAAATACATAGTTCATAAATGCATTTTACATGCATCGCTCTCCCACGTAAAATCTTAGTGACGTTGTGCCCTTCGCCACTACAAGGGTTGGCGATTTAGTGGTTGATCCTTGAGATAATTCAATCGTTGACCCGCTTGTCATTTCCATAGAAATACCGCACAGTATAATCACATCGTCTAACATGTTGGCCTAAGCAATTCACTATTTGCTCGAACTTTGTGTCTAGCTATTATATTGATTTTTAATCTAGGTACACAAGGAGTGCATAAATTTGGCTCTCGGGCTCCATTTGGGAAAAAAAATCATACTTATAGGTTTCTAAAAATTCGGATGTTTTGTACATATAGGTATATACTAATATGATCCACATACTAGGAAATACTCACTATGTCCCTATTTAGGTGCGCACGTGTATTTTGAGGTTTATTTTGACCATTGATTTGACCAACGAAACATAGATAACATGCTATGCATGTTATAAAATTGCATTCAAATTTCTATAAAGTTTATAATGATATATTGCTACAACAATTGACAGATGTATAACGGATCAAATTAGTGGTCAGAGTTGAGACACACAAAATAATGCATGACCCGGGTGAAAATATGTGTGGTACATTGTAAGTTTTTAAAACTGATGTTGTAATTAAAACTCACTATTTCATGAAACCTCACAGCTAGTCATGTTATTTGGCAGAACAAATGCATAGGCAAACTTCAGCTCACTATATACTTTTTCGAAATCTGAAAACAAACTTTTTTGCTTATTTTTTGTAAAGTGGGTTCTGGTGTACTTTACTCAGTTTGCATTTTGCAACGAAGCAGCAAATGACCGAGAAATGCATTCCACATCACCATTTTCATTCAGACTTACACAAAATTGTGCATTGTCACGTACAGAATCAAGTACATTGTCGTATTGAATCGCTTGGCAGAGCCGGCGATTTAGACAAAATTAACCCAAACTTGAAACTATTTTAAAAAATAAACCATCGGCAAAACTATTTCAAAAAAATAACCCTTTTTTGTGTCGCCATCCACGGTGGCACGGCAGAAGGGTGTGCGTCGCCAGGAGGAGTGGCGAAGCCGATAGTGCGTCGCCACCCCGGGTGGCGCGGCACAAAGGCCTGCGTCGCCAGGGGGAGTGGCGAGGCACATTAGGGTTAGTTGATGTCCCCCGGCCCGCGCCCGACCTCCCCCACCCCTCACTCTCCCTCCCTCACCTCTCCCTCCCTCATCTCTGGCGGCGCCAGCGGTGGGTGGTGTTCTTCTTCCCCCTCACTCTCCCTCCCTCACCTCTCCCTCCCTCATCCATTGGTGCCCTCTTGATCTTCACTAAGGTATGTTCCTCCAATCCCCCTTCTCTAATCCCCCAATCCCCCTTCTCTAATCCCCTCCCCTAGGTAGAATTCGAAATCAATTTGTATGGTGGTATTTTAGAAGATTGATAGATGGATTTGTAGGATAGTGTCCTCAAGATGGATTTATTTGTATGGTTGATTGAAATGAATGATTCCAATGGATTGATGGATGATTCCAATGGATTGATAGGTACTGATGGATGATTCCAATGGATTGATTTGTGTGATTGATTTATATTTCTTGTTATTGAACTAGCAATTTTAGATTACTTGTGTGATTGATTTGTGCTTCATCATATGTATGAAATTAGTAGAATTATTATTTGCATATTATATGGATTTTGTGCATATATGCTCACATATATGCTCACCAAGTTTGATTATGTCCATATATGCTCACATATATGTTAATAGGATGAGTTGTAGATGAATTTTATAGTTGAAGTTAATTTTAGATGAATTGTATAGTTGTAGATGAAATATTGGAGATATATTGTTATAGAAGAATTGTATGAATTATGTGCATATATGCTCACATTATAGTCGGATTGTTTAGGATGGAGGAGTCAAATAATGAAAGCATTCTCGAGGGTGAAGTTGATGTTCGTCACCGTGCCTATATGATGACCGAGAAGAAGAAGGTAATTAAAAAACCAAGTACTCAAATGTAATATTGGTAAGCGTGAATTGGTATGTGACACCATGCATGTATGTTCGTCACCGTGCAGATTCTTGGACCATTGCGACTTAGGTACAACCAGATGACGTCAACGGCGATGAACTACGATGAGCGGTACACCCCCTACATCCGCAATCTAGGGCTTCTACCGTTCATCCATATGGTCACCCGGACGACACTCAACGTCAATCCTGCCGCGACCACCGCGCTTATGGACCGGTGGAGGCCGGAGACCCACACCTTTCACCTCCGGACCGGCGAGATGACGGTCACGCTAGAGGACATGGCGATGATACTTGCGCTCCCCATCGAGGGGGCTCCTCTTTGTATCGATACAGGCTCGGATGATTGGCGCGGGAAGATGTTAGATCTTATTGGGAAGTGCCCCGGGGATACTCTCAACAGGCAAGGAGTAAAGTTGAGGGTCTCCTCCGGGGCTACTTTCAAATGGATCTCAGATAACTTCGGTACGTGCCCTGAGGATGCCGATGAGGATCTCGTCAAGATCTACGCCCGCGTGTACGTGTGGTATGTTATCACACGGACTCTGTTCAATGACACGAGTGGGAAGACCGCGCACTGGCATTGGCTTAAGGCGCTCACCGTCATGGATAAGAAGTGGAGCTGGGGCACTGCTGCTTTGGCTTGGTTGTATCGTCAGGTAATGAGTTGTTTTGTCCACTCCGTACATTTGCTCTCTATTTTGGCTACATTCTTGTTATTGATGTTTGCTTTCATACCATGTGCATGTGGGCTGTTGAGTATCACTTGACGCAGCGGGTTATGCGGCAGTTTGATCTATATCAAGAGTACCCGCCGATGTATGAGGACACGGATCGTATGCTTCACCGGTATGAATCCTATTTCCGCCGTTCCGCCATTGTGTAATGTAATTCTTGTTTTTTGACAGTGTGCTATTTTATTATGCAGCTATGACAGGAGAAAACATCGGAAGACAGATTGGCCCAATATTCACAAGATGCATATCAAGACGTTTCAACAACGTGTGGCGGAGACTAAGCGGGCAAAAGGAATAAATGCAGCGGACCATTCTGATGAGGGTTTCAGCAACTATCTCCGTTGGTTTCAACCTCGGACTCGTTTGCAGCTTCTTTCGGATGCCTACACGGATGTCATTTTGGAAGAACCTTTGCCGTTCGACCAGCTTGGCAATCTTGCTTACAATAAGCTTGTCAGGGAGGGGCGCCAAGTCCCTTTTGCTTCATCGATTAACTTTGTGGTAAGCTTGTACTTCTTTTTGGAATGTCACTACTATCTCTACTTGCCACTTGTGTCTTTACATATTCATATACATGCTAGCGCTCGGAGATACAGAAGCAAGCTGCTGAATTCGAGGTGGCTTTGGAATTGCCGGAGAACAAAGATGGCTATTCAAGATTGCGAGAATTTGTGAAGGTATGAACATATTTTGACCTTTTTTGACTAGTAGCTGATTTAGCTTGTTAAACGTCTTCTATTCATGAATGGTGAAATGCTGGATAATGCACTACTTGTAGGTTGGTTCACCGCCGTGCTTTTGAGTTCTCATAAATTTGTGATATTCCTTCATAAATTTACATCCTTATTCATCCTACTTTATTGCTTAACCATTGCTAAATGCCAAGTACTACATGTTGCTAGTTTCTTTTGAAACTTTAAGACCATGAGACCATTACAATGCATGTGACTACTTGCGGTGCTTTTCCTTTTTACCCTATTCCACTTTCATTGTTTTATACTTTTGACAATTATTTTCTTCTTATAGCGTCAGGGCCAGAAGTTACGGAGATTAGGAAACCTTCTTGGTTGCCGTGATCCTGAGATTGCATCAACGCCATCGCCGTCCCAGTCTCAGGCCATATCTGCCTCCGCGGATGAGGAATCCACGCCGGAACAAGAGGATGAAGAGGAACAAGAGGATCCCCTACCATCGAAGAGAAATAACAAAGGTGTGCATAGGGACAAGTACACACCACATGATTTCAAGGAGAAGACAAAGAAGAAGGTGGTCACGGAAGAAGTCTCCGATTCCGACGATGATAATTTCGTGTTGGAGGCACGGAGGAAGATTGCTCCACGTAGGGGAGGAGGGAAGCGTGGAAGAAAGTAGATGTTTAGTTATGCTATCTAGCTATATGAACTTGCCATGTTTAGTAATCTTGCTTTGAACTTGTGCTTGTTATGACGGACACTATGTTTGGCTATGTAATATTTGAACTATGAGCATGATGTTTGGATTTGATATATGATCTTCTTTTAGAATTTCTGATGTTTTGATATATGATATTGTGTTCTGATGTTTTCATATATGATATTGTGTCCTGATATTTTGATATATGATATTGTGACCTTGATGCTTGGATATATGATCTTGTCCAATATGATCTTTTCCTTTGAGATATTGCTAGGATATGAGTTTGATATATTGCTAGGATATGAGTTTGATCTTGTCCAATATGATATTGTGTTTTGATATATTTTGATATATGATCTTGTCCAATATGATTTAGAGCTTGTATATTGATTTTGAACTAGATTTCGAGCTTCTTTCAACCTCCAGGCCTGCGTCGCCACTGGGAGTGGCGTGGCAGGTGTGCGTCGCCACCAGGAGTGGCGAGGCAGGGCTGCGTCGCCACAGAGAGTGGCGCGGCAGGAGCAGCAGCTGCGCCCGCTGCAGCGCGGCAGGCACTGCTGCGCCGCCACAGCCAGTGGCGAGGCAGGCGTGCGTCGCCACCACCAGTGGCGAAGTGCTGCTGCGTCGCCACCAACAGTGGCGAAGCACTGCTGCGTCGCCTCCACCAGTGGCGAGGCAAGCCTGGAGCTCGAAATATGATCAAAACTATGAAAAAAAGCAGCAACTTGTGTCAAATTTTTATAGAAATTCAGCAGCAACAACTAGTTCACAAGCATCACACATAGTTCGAAATGACAGGGATCACACAAGGTTCACACAATATTTCGAAATGGAAGCAAATAGTTCTAAATGACAAGGTTCACATGCAATAGTTCAATACATGCCCAAATACACGAATGCTCTACTCGCTCAAACATGGTCCCTTTGCCTTCGCCTTTGCCATGGCCTTCCTCTTCTTCTCTTCTTCTTCCTTCTCCTCCCTTATGGCACACGCCTTGGCAGCCACCCTCTCAAATAGTTCCTTCTTCTCCCTCTTTATCCTTGTGTCCTCCCTTGCTAGGTGCGCCGCCCAAACAGCCTGGCGCTGCTTCAACTCACGCGCTTCTCGTTCTCTCTTCTCTTTAAGTGCTTTGGCGCGCTGCTTGTCCTGCCACATCATATGTTCCCACCGCATTCTCTTTTCATCCGCCCACCTCGCTTCCTCTTTCTCAGCTTCCTCTTTCAGCTTCCTCTTTCTTTCTTCCACTTTCTTGGCCGCATCTTGTTCCTTCAATCTCCTCAAAGCCTCATTTTGAACATCTTCGTCCTCCTTGTGACCTTGAGTTGACCTATGTTCCGTCCCCCTCACCTTTCTCTCCCTCTCCATCTCTACTTCCATGTTGCTTATCTTATCGTAGGCTCTCTTCATTATCTCGTCGTACTCACGAATGCTCTTTATTACCCCCTCCGCAAGCTCCTTCTGACGTTGCTCTTCTCTTTCTCTCCTCATTCTTTCCTCACGAACCCTCAATTGTTGATCTTCTTCCATCCTCATTTGTGTTGCCTCTTTCTTCTTCCTCTCGGCCGCATCCATCTCCATCACCTTCCTCCATGACTCATTGAAGGTCTGATCCCCCTCCTTGTTGGCTTGACTCCCCGCCATATCTACAATAAGAGTGGAGATAAAAGTTAGTACACACAATATGTAAAATGTTATCTCAAATTTAGAAATTGTAGAGCACAAAATAAAGTACATACGGAAATGGTCCTTGTAGATATCCTATCATACTAGTTCGATTTACACCACGGACTCCTCTAAGACCTAGTTGTCTTCCTCTTTGTTGCCTAGGATTACGATAGCTTGGACCACCTCCGTGGCTTCGACCACCTCGGTGACTAGGACCACTTTGTTGGCTTGCAACACTATGTTGGCTTGGACCACTTTGTTGGGTACTCCGTTGTTGGCTTGGACCACTTTGTTGGGTACTTTGTTGGCTTGGGCTTGGAACATCTCGGTGGCTTGGACCACTTTGTTGGGTGCTCCTTTGTTGGCTTGGAACATCTTGGTGGCTTGAACCACCTTGTTGACTACTCATGGGTTGGCTTGCGTTCGGGTCATTTCGCTTGGTTCTTTTCCTTTGGGTACATGTCCTAGCATTGTGTCCATGACCATTACACTTGCCACAACAAGCTCTATCACATGGCTCTTGAAATTGGTCATTTCCTGATTCTCTCGCACCACCACGACCCCATCCATCCATATCACCCCTAAAACGCTTTGTCTGGCGTCTTCCACGTTTAACAACCTTCCATGACGGATGGGGCCAGAGTTGGATTCCATGATACTCGGGCCACTGTGATTGGTCTAGGTATGGGTTAAATCTAGGAGCCCATGTTTTCTTGGTCGTCGTGATGGAGAACTCTGACTCTCTCACAGTGAGAGGGTGATTGTAGTCCAAATGACGCACCCGAGCCGCCGTTAGCAAATGCGAGCAAGCAAGATGGACCAAAGATGGCCTCGCACATGTGCACTCGCAAGTCCTTAGCAAGACCTTGAAAGCTCGGCCTCCGTGTTGGACACCGTCGGCCGTGGTTCCTCCGGGCTCGTTCACTTGATAAATGAGCTCTTCGTTATCATAAACGGTGGCAACTTCAGAATCTGCCTTACGAGACTGAAATGTCCTCCACTCGTCAACTTTGGGTGGGTACTCGTATTTATGGTTTTGCGTATTGTCTCTCGCAATCTGCCTTTCCGTTTCATCTGAGTACTTCAAAAAATACTCATTCAACTTGTCGAATGTGTATCGCACAATTGCCGTCACGGGCAATGCACGGACACCCTTGAGCACCTTGTTGAAGCACTCTGCCATATTGCTTGTCATTTGACCGTACCTCCGACCATTTTCATCGTAGGCTCTTGCCCACTTTGTTCTATCTTGGATGTGCCTAGTGAGAAATGCTTGACCCTTAGCATCGAGCTTTCTGTTTGAGGTCAATTTGATGTACAAGTTTGCGAAACGCCGGTCAGTGAAAGCGAGACAACAATCTTGAAGATCATCAGTCAACTCCTTGTTACCACATGCCCTATAGAAGTTTGAACAGAAATGCCTCATGCACCATCTATGGTGCAAAGGAGCATGCCCTGGAATTTCAATATTTATCGCTGCGAGAATTCCTTGATGTCGATCTGAGATGACACAAATTTCCCTTTGTGGCGGTAATACCTTGGTCCTCAAAAGGTGAAAAAACCACTGCCAGTTATTGTTGTTCTCCGCCTCAACGAAAGCAAATGCCAAAGGAACCAAACGGTTGTTGGCATCATTTGCTATTGCAACCAAGAGAGTCCCCCTATATTGCCCGGTCAGAAATGTGCCATCAACGGAGATTACCGGTCTACAATGCTCGAAAGCTTTCACGCATTGCTGGAAAGCCCAAAATGCACGGCCAAATACTCGGACAGTTCTTCCATTGTAAATCCTTGTTTCATGTCCATAAGGCTCTACCACATGAACCATGCCCGGGTTTGCTTTGGCCATTGCTAACAACAACCGAGGAATTCGGTTGTATGCTTCTTCCCAATCACCATACAACATCCTGAATGCAGCTTGCTTCGCTTTCCATGCCTTGCCGTATTTCATATCATAGTGAAAGAGAGCTTTCACAAGCTCCATGACTGTTTTGATGCTCATTGTTGGAAGTGACGAGATTTGGTTGGAAAGTCTATATGCGATGAACTCGGAGGTGAGTTGTCGGTGATCGTGCTTTACTGCTTTGCCATCCACTCTCTTTACGCGACACATGTGAGTTGGCACACAACTTGTTATGCGCCACTCGGGTCCTCCCTTCCATGGTCTTGCACGCACAATCCAAGGACATCGATCCTCCTCGCACTTAACAGTGTAACGCTTCTTCACGTCTGAGTGAAGCACCGTATAGGGACGATGATACTTAACCGAGAAGTCCTTGATCCATTGTTTAAATTCTAGCAAGGTTTTGAACATCAAGCCTTTTGATATACCATTACTCTCGTGATTGCCATCCCGGTAAGAAGTAGGCCTTGGTCCAAGCACTATACCCTCGCCGCCGTCAACCGTGGCTTCATCTGCGAGACTAAGATCACGGAACAATGGTATCCGATGATCTCGCCCCAATACCTTCTCGTGGACTTCGGCCTCATTGGCCGTGAACCCTTCCTCATCAACTTCTTCTTCGGGACCATCGTCATCCGAGTCCGATGCATAGCATCGCGAGTACGGGATGTCATGGTCCATGTTTTCTTGCGTATAATACATATCCAAATCTCCAACATTGTGGTCATGAAGCTCAATATCATTGTCATCATCCCAGCACTCATCATCCTCCTCTTCCAATGATAGTGCCTCCTTTGAAATTGGCCTTCCATCCGTCATTTCTTCTTGGTGGTTCGGTGGAGAATTCCTAGCATCAACCCGGGAGGCACTCCGGTTCAAGTCCACATGCAAAGTACCACCAACCTTTTTGGTGGCAAATAACTCAAGAGCCTTGTCGAGAGATTCGGCCACCACCTCCTTGTATGCACCCCAACGTTGCTCGGAGTTGATACGCATTATCTTCCAACGGAAATGCATGCCAAATCCGGCGTTGTGCCTACCCTCCAACTCAACAACATCACTAGGGTCCATCTATTTAAACTCTATCCTAACTTGTTCCAAGACCTCGGCGTACGTAGGAGTACGCTTGAACACCAAGTCAAGCTCATCCGGGTCGGGCTCTAAATTGCCTTTCAAATATGCTTCCTTGTCAACATGATGAACATGAACAATTCTCGCCATACCTATTTTTGTATAACAACAATAAGGTAAAAAAATTAATAAGTACCTATGCCAAATTAACAAGAATCAACATTGCAATTTGGGTGAATCAATTTTTCTAGGGTTTCCAAGATTTGGGGATTCAAAACCAAATATGCAAATTCCAATGGGTCAAATGAATGGCAAATGAGGGAGAGTACCTTAGGAGACTTGGGGAAGGAGAAATCCACGGAGAAAAGCTTCGATTTGAGTGGTTTTAGGTGGGAAGATTGAGAGGGGAAGAGAGAGCAGCCGCCTTTGCTGGAGATGAGGGAGGAAGTGAGGGAGGAGGCCAGCTCGGGGCTGGGCGGGAAACCCTAAACCTAAAGTGCGTCGCCACCCTCAGTGGCGCGGCAAGCACTTGTGCCTCGCCACTACCAGTGGCGACGCACTATCGGCTTCGGGCCCCACCATGCCGACGTGGCCGCCACCGCCTCGCCACTCCTACTGGCGTTGCACCACCTACTGCGTCGCCACCGTGAATGGCGATGCAAAAAGGGGTTATTTTTTTGAAATTATTTCGCCGATGGTTTATTATTTAAAATAGTTTTAAATTTGGGTTAATTTTGTCTAAATCGCCGGCAGAGCCACAGGCCACAGGCAAAACCTACAGTGCAATGCTACAACTACACTGACCTCTCTTTGACCGCTCCAGAGGGGTCGATCAAGCTGGCCCCGGCTCGCGCTACTACCCACTCGTGATCAGATCCGTCCCTGCAGCCAACAATACTGGCACCAGTAACCGTATTGCTGTACACACGCTTCCGCTAGACGCCACCCCGGCCACCTCCGCTCCCGCCGCCGCCGGACGCCGATCCGCCGCGAGCCATCGGATTCCGGCTCGTGGAAGGAACCGCCGGCCTCACGCGCGCGGCCGAGCCCTGCACTGCACGCTCGCCGCATGCAGCTTTAACCTTTAGCACATTCCTAGTTTCCGACGAGCTAGCTAATTCGCCGGCCGGAGGCGCAGCCGAGACCGAGTATGCTATTGCTCGGGCTCCGCACGGCGCGCCATTCTATGAACGGATTCCAGCTCCTCGCCGGAAAGGATGCCGGTACAGTATCCGTAAAGCATCCCGTTGGCTCGGCGACGGTCCAGTGTAGACATACGGCGTCGCGCCATCACTGCGGCGGTCACTTTTACTTCTTTGATACAGTGTCGCTGCGCGCAGAGGGCACATTGACGTCGATGTGCGTGTTCTCACTCACAGTCGCCATCCATCGATCGCCTCTCGCTGTCGTTGTCTAATACGAGAGCTGGTGTGATGATCGACCGATCGAGCACGGTGGCCATGCACACTTTTGCTCAGCATGCGTATCATGCATGGTCCAAAGACGAGGACTCCGTTGAGAGAACTTGAGATCCGAGCTCTCGAAATGGCCGCCTGATGACCATTCGAGGGACGCCTTTCGCTGCGTGTTATTTTACGCCGGGGCTGGCTGGTGACCACTGACTGCTCGCGGCAGCACGCAGGTAGGTGCAGGCGCATATAATACAGGCGGGAGGACGGAGTAGATGTGTATGGACACGGGAGACAGGAGTCCAAAACAATGGCGCCGATCGATGGCGACGTGAGTGGAGTGAGCGGTGACTAGTCGGGGAGGACGACGCAGGTCCTGGGATGGTTGACAGTTCACGGCCCGTACTGCTGTCACTCACTCGCACCTTTCAGTTCTGCGAGACGTGCTGCAACTGCAAAAGTCGGTGCCTCGATCGAGTTTTCTGCAGGCGCCATGACTCGCCGGTGTCTCCATCATGGCCGTAGAGAAGAGAGAAGAATGAGCCCATGTACTGGTAAGTGTAGTTCCTCTAGTACTACAAGGGCAATCTTGCCAGATCAGATCATAGCGCGTACCTGAAAAGCCTATCATAGCAAAACCACCAGTTAAGTATTTGGGAAATGCACCCAAAAGAAAAATGTGTCTCCGAAATGTTTGACAAAATTCCCCACTGCGGTGTGGTTGCTGTGCATTCACTCCATTGTCTAATTGCATGCATGTGGTCTTCTTGATCAAAACATTGCAACGGCCAACAGTTCCCATTGGGCGAAACAGGATGGAAGTTCGCCATGCTGGTCGACTAAAGAGCTAGCTGCACTTTAACTTCTTTCAGTTGTAAGTTTCAGATTTTGGAAGCTTAGGACTGTCGCATCAGCTTAATTTGCATCACGCTGGTAATTACTGGATAGATGCCTCGGACTTGAAATACTTAACTGTATTATTCACCAATCCCCAGTAATTAACCAAGACAGGCAGAGAGGCATGTTCTGCAGCATCGGTTCTCGTAAAGATGTTTGTAGTACAGTAATATGATACGCCTAGCTCCGTATAGGTGCAGGGATCAGTCGATCTGAAGTCAGAAGAGAAGATTACAAGACAGTAAAAACAACACAAATGGCAGTCTCGCCCACGGAGTCCAGCGGTACCATTGGCTTTTCTTATTTGACCGGTCTGCCTAGCTTCCCCAAACTCGAGGCGCTGCTACACATGAACCGAGGCTAATGCATTGTTGGTCCTGATGGAATCGTCGGCACGTTCCTAGTCTCTTCGTTAAGATCACCAAGGCGAGGTTAAGGAAATGGCTTGGGAGGTGCTACCGTCCAAGGCTGGCGATGACGAGGTGGTACTTTTACCTTTGGCAGTTCTGTTTGGGCGCTCTCGTAATATATATACCGTGACTTGATCAAGATGATTAGTAATTCGCATTTGTATATTGCACTACTATGAAATGAATCTCTAGGTAATGTAAGCTACTCCTTGACAAGTGCGTGTGTCAACTGTCTAGTGTTATAAAATCCGCAGATCTCTGATGGCAAGCATACAACGGAGCATTCAAATTTGTATCAGCGGGAGATTTAGCAAGCATCGCTGTAGCCAGTCATCATCTTTTATGTATCTTGCAGCAAATTGCCTTTGGTTGGAGTCTTGGAGATGATGAGAGGACTTCTGCATTTGGTTGTTTCGTTTGGGCGCTCTCATCGTATAGTATCATCCGTGACTTGATCAAAATGATTAGCCAATTATCCCTCCGTTCAAATAAATAAATAAGGTATTTACACATTTCAGGATTTTGTGTTACTAAGAATTAACACATATATGAAAAAATTGATATAACATTGTTATCAAGTCAAATCTAACAATATTAATTATGTAAAATATAATCAAAATATTGTTGCTCAATTCTTTCGGTTATATTCCTTCTTGAAATAAATGTGCACCTTATTCATAGGAACGGTCGAAAATAGCCATGAGAATACGGGTGTAGCTAGGTGAACCTGATTTTCAAAAAAATTCAAATATGTCATTTCAATGTTTCTTAAGAATTAAAATAAATTTCACATGTACATAGTATCTTGATACCTACTCCTGAAATTTTTGAAGAAAAGATAAGATTGTATATCGTTTACACAAAAATAGAAAATTGAACTTTCTATTTTTTTATGGTAAAAATCGGTCCCTGTACTACTACTTGGATACTTTGTCTTTTTGAACAGGTTAATTACATACTTGTGTATTTTTGTTTCAAACTTGACATGCACATACCTACATACATTCTCTACACACATGATTTATGTTGTTTCTCTTAGTTTTCCTTTTAACATTTACTATAAAGAGTCCACACGCACCCATGTACACAAAATCAGCGTCGATGGCCAACATCGATAGCCAATAAAACATCGGTCTTGGTGGACCTGATTTTCAAAGAATCACAAAATTAGTATTTAAATGTTACAAATAAAATAAATCTGGAATGTACACATTATACTTGTGCAATTTTTGCCAAAAAAATCGATTATATTTGGCCTACACAAAAAAAATGGAATTTATATTTCGTTCAACAGTAAAATCGAGTCCCTACATTGTTATTGGAAATCGATTATATTTGTCCTACACATACCTATGTCATACTGTTCCCTATGTGCATGATTTATGTCATACTGTTCTGATTTTATTTAGTATTTTTTCCAACATTTCTGGTGATCAAGGGGTTGACACGCAACCGTGTCAACCAAATCCGGGTCGCCGATATGAATCTTTTGGGTCAGTTAGACAAGTGTGTGGTAAGTCGACAGATCTCTGACGGCCGTCCACCAAAGCATCGCATGGAGCGTTCAAATTTGTAGCACCGGGAAGATCGATCTCTCTCGTTCGGTCGCCCGGGTCGTCATCTTTTATGTAATCTGCAGCAGATTGCACGCGGTCAGTTTGCAGACTCCACACAGGCACGGTCATCGATCAGCTGCACGCAGCATTAGACACGGGGAATATATTTGTGTATGCAGGGATCAAGATGCACGCAACAATATACTACAATCTCTGTGACATATTGACTTACAGTAAGTAACATTACATATGAAATGCCATAGTATATTGTTCCTCGACATGGTTGCGATCGATCGAAGAGACGAAGACCAGCTGCAACCTACTAGAGTCTCCGGTCGAGCAGCCCAACGCAGTAGCATCGATCGTCGACCGGCCATGAATGAGCATCCTCCAGAACATCCGCCACGGCCGGCCTCTGCGGCGGCGCAATCCGCGCCGGGACACCGCCTAGCTCCCCCGTCACCCCATGCGCTATGTCTATCGTACGCAACATGAGCCTTTCTATATACCTAGTAGAGGTCTAGACAGGTTGCAGCGCCTCCTTGGTTCTTACATGGATTAATAATTATAATTAATCCGTTGGAAGCCGATGTTACGCGTATAGTCGACAATGCTAGTCCAGGACAGAAGCAATGGAAGTCCCGATGAAGCCTCGAGGAGAAGGTACATTTCCACGACATTTTCTCATGGAGCAGATGCACCGGTGGGATGCCTTTTTGATTTTTGTCATGCAGCAGTTGGAGCTGGGCTATAGTGGTCGCGGAGGATTCCGCCGAGAAGCGCGTAGTACGCGCGACGACGAGACGGGTGCGTGGTTGGACGCCGGTGGCGTAATCTCAAGCAGCAACCTGCAACGGTGACGCCTGCCGCGATGAGTACCGGTGAAGCACGCCTGCCGAACGGAGACACGATCGATGCCGGCGCGGGCGCGCGACACGCAGGGCAGGGCCACCAGGGACGCCTCCCGGGGCTCGCGATCTCTGAATTTTGGGTCAAAGTTATATGATTTTGGCTTTACGGTGGCCTTCTACTAGTGTTTTTTGTTTTGCTCATGGTATATACAGACAGCAGTATCTCCTCCTAAGCATTAGTTCCTGTACGATGGAGCTGCAACTTACAAGTTTTAGGCCTCGTTTGAAACAAAGAAATATAAAATTTGAAGAATAAGATTCTTACAGGAAAATTTTCTATGGTGCCATTTGGAACAAATGAACATGAATCCAACATTCCTTTGAAATTCCTATGGAATGGGCCATTCCATCAGAATTGCGAAGGAAAACTAACACGAGGTATCACCTCATGTTTTCATCCCATTGTCTGTGTATTTCTCCTACGTGACACCTAGGCAACACTTTTGAAGTTTTTCCATGGTTTTGCTTCCTATAGAAATTCATGATACATGACATCTAAATTTCTACATTGTTCCTATTACTACGTTTGGAGTTCTCGCTTTTCAAACGGGGTCTTAAGTTATAGAAAATAATTGTGTGCAAAATTAGGGCTTCTTTGATTTTAGGACTTTCATAGAAAATGTGAGTAATTTATCCAATATTTTTTCTACACAAGCTATTTTACTCATAGGATCATATCCCATAGGGATCTTGTACTATAAAATTCATGGAAAAATGCATTAGGTCATACGTCCTTTGCTATAATCAAAATAATCTCTCTAGCATAGGATTTAAGTAGACATGACAATCAAATCATACATACTTCTATTCCTATACTTTTACTACCCTAGAAATAAAGGAGCCTTAGATTATTGGCTAGTACATTCAATTTTTTTGCAAAATTTAAATATCAAAAGTCGAGGGGGCTGATTAGAGAAATTTTTGAGTTGTTCATAAGATTTTAGGAGCAAATTTGGTGTTGCTAGGGTGGGTGGGGGGGGGGGGGGGGGGGGGCAGGCCCTGCTGGTCTCCACCATATTCATAGCCCGTACAAGCATTTTTGTTCTTAGTAAAGGAGGGGGCGGGGCTATACTTCCCTTTTTTTGAAAAAGAGAGGACAAAACTCTCGTGAAATCTTTGAAAAAGAGAGGGGGCGGGGTTAAGAAGGAAATGACGAGATGGGACTTTTAGTTTTGGCTGTTCCGTTTGGCAGCTCTCATTATATATAGTACCATGACTTGATCAAGGTGATTAATAAACATTTGTATATTGGGCTACCATGAAATGAACACTCTACTAGGTAATTAAGTTAGACAAGTGTCCGTCTCAACTGTCTTGTGCTATGAAGTCGACAGATCTGCAGGTATTGATACATCTCTAATGGAGCATTCAAATTTGCAGCAGCGGGAAGATCTAGCCAGGATTACCGTAAACTAAGCCAAGTCCTAGATCTCTCGTCCGGTCGTCCGGGTCGTCATCTTTATATATGTAACCTGCAGCAAATTACACGCGGTCGGCTTGCTGATTTCACAAATGCATGGTGATTGATGGACGTGCATCGATCAGCTGCATCGAGCATCGATCACACCCCCGGAATATGCTCATGCATGGGTTAGACTATCTCCACCGACGCCCCTAAAATGGTGGCCGACAGGGACGCTGATAGATC
The DNA here is from genome assembly GCA_007115705.1 of Dactylis glomerata. Classification (NCBI taxonomy): domain Eukaryota; kingdom Viridiplantae; phylum Streptophyta; class Magnoliopsida; order Poales; family Poaceae; genus Dactylis; species Dactylis glomerata. The sequence goes on along the minus strand of QXEO01001086.1, from coordinate 392,387 downwards.
TGATTTAGAGCGCTGGCAGCCTGGTATGCCCTTCTAAAATTTTGGGGCGAGCTCCCGCACCGACGGTCCCAAAACATCGGCCCTCAAAAAATGTTCAACACAAATATAATTTAAATAGCAATACATATATTCTTATGAAGTACAAATATAACATAGTTTACATAAACAAATAATTTATTATAAACCTTAATTAAATAGGAAAATTCAAATAGCAAATCACGCGTTTCCTTTGAGCGACCAAAGGTGCTCGACTAGATCAGCACGAAGTCGATGATGTTCGTGGGCGTTGCGGATTTCCATATACATAGCGAGGAAAGCAGAAAACTAAGCGGGCACCTGATCATCAACTTATGCAAGAGGACCTATGTAGTTGTATGCATGATCATTATCTCGTTCAACCCGCTCACTCTCAATAATCATGTTGTGCAAGATCATACAACAGTTCATCACCTCCGACATCTGAGATTCCGACCAAGTAAGAGCTGGGTACCTGACAACGGCAAAACGCGCCTAAAGCACACCAAATGCCCGCTCTACATCCTTCCGAGCTGCCTCTTGACACTTTGCAAACCAAGATTGCTTCTCCGTAGTTGGTCCACAAATTGTCTTCACAAAAGTAGCCCAAGAAGGGTAGATACCGTCGGCGAGGTAATACCCTTTGGTGTATAGGTGTTGTCGTTGATCTGAAAGTTAACCAGAGGAGACTGTCCCTCGGTCAGTCTTGCGAACACAGGAGATCGCTGCAATACATTGATGTCATTGTGTGTTCCTGCCATTCCGAAGAAAGAATACCAAATCCACAGGTCGTGATCAGCAACAGCTTCAAGGATCACACTGCATTCCCCATTGCGGCCTCTGTACAGCCCTGATGCGGCACGATGTTGATAATGTAAAGCACCGTCCAGTTGGAAACCCCAAGAGGAAGGTATGATGAATATAGCAGCAAGATTTTCCCTCAGTAAGAAACCAAGGTTTGTCGATCAGGAGAGAAAGAAGCCAAACGACTGAAGGTGATGCTTGCTAGCCTAGTGACACTCCAACAAGGGCGCCGTTTACGATAAAACGAGTTAGCGCGTCTTCAACTAGTAGCAACATGGAACCTGCACACAACACAACCAAATACTTTGCTCCTAACTTACGATGAGGTTGTCAATCTCACCGGTTTGCTGTAAACAAAGGAATGAGCGTATCGAGTGGAAAATAGTAATAGTTGTTAGATTGATCTCTATCTGTACGAGCCCAACGGCTCGTACGACCCCTTCTCTCGCGCCCTAATTGGGGGCGCCCGTTCGTTTGTGAACGGTGGGCCCCTGTCACTGCGCTATATAAAGGGTGGGGGGCCGGCCTGCACGCCTCACGAGGTTGATCATGCGCAGCCGCCCCCACCGACATCCCCTACCGATCTAGGGTTAGCATAGGCGACGGGAAGCACCACTGTGATCACCGCCGCCACCACACACACCCCATCGCCATGGCATCCGGCTCGAGTTCCTCGAGCCCAGGAGCAGGTTAATCTCCCTCTCTCCCATCTCTCTGTCTCTCTGTCTCTCTCTCTCTCTCTCTCTCTCTCTCTCTCTCTCTCTTAGATACAGAGCATAGCAAGTACAGAGTCCGATCTATCGATTTGATCTAGTCTAGCACATTTATCATTGGTATCAGAGCAGGCTAGTTACTAGATCTCTTCAGTAGAAAAGGGAATCGAAAAAGGCAAACCCTAGCACCCAAGAAACCCCAATCCAAAAGTTACAGAAGGGGAAAAGAACTCACCGGTCGAAGCCTTGAGCTCGCCGGCAAAGATGCGCCGCCGTCTCCGGCCGCGCCGTTCCTCTCGAACCTATGCGCATCGGCATGCCGAGGCGCAAGACGAAGAACAGGGCAGTGGAGGAGCACCCCTCCGCCAGGGCCGAAAGGGAAAGGCTCTTTTCGTGGGCAGAGGGCGCGCCGCCATCCAGCCGCCGTCCTCGGACCTCCTCTGACTCGCGTCGCTCGGGCGAGAAAGGAGCAGAGGGAAAGGAAGAGAAGGGAAGGCGTCATCATGGTGGACAGCGCCGGCGGCTAACATCGCCGTCACCGGCGGAGCACCGACCGGGGCGACCTCCCCTGCAGCCGCCACGGGCGGAACAGAGAACGAAATAGAGAGGAGAGGCGGAAAGAACTCCACCATGCCGCCGGGGGGATGCCGTCGTCGCCGGCAACGGGCCGGCGGCGTGCCGGCCGCCGGAGCTCGGCCTCCTCCAGCCGCCACGGGCGGACAGCAACAGAGAGAGTGGGGACGCTAGGGTTAGGGTTTCAGCTGGGTGGGGATATTTTATACCGCCCGATCCCAGCGGAGGGCCGTCGGATCACCATCCGACGGTCAGATCCGTGCGTCGCAGTGCCCAGCAGGCCACGGGCCGCACTCGGGCTGGGCCGCAAGAGAAGCGGCAGATAATATCGGCTGCACAGGGCGCTGGCGGGCTGTGGGCCGCCAGTTGTGACAGAAAAGTGTTTTTTCTCTGTTTTAATTTTCAGAATACAGTTTTTTGGTGATTTTGTTCAAATTTTGAGCAATTTTCACACAGTTAATTCTATTCAAAATAATCCAACGAAATTTTGTTTAGAAAACTGAAAAGTACAGAAACTTTTCTATAAAGTATAAAGTTAATGAATTTTTAATTCTTTTTTTCCGCTGCAAATAGTTAAAGGAAATTGCTTAAATGCAATAAAGTGGTATTTAAATTTTTTGAAAGATGTGATAAAGTGGATTTAAAAAGTGATTGTGTTCTATTATTATATAACCAACGTTGTTAATAGCATGATCACAATTTATTTGTTATATGTATAAAAGGTGCATTTATCTCTAATTTTGCCCAACGGTGATATAGTTTTAATTGCACAATCAGTTGTATGTGTTGATTTATACCAACGTTGGATTAATGCATGCAATTGTTTTGTTATCTCACTTCTTTGTGAATTTCAGGAGGATACAATCTGATGAGTTGCCTCAAAGACGTTCCGATGCTCAGGGGTGACAACTACACTGAGTGGAGGAAGAAAGTTGATCTGACTTTTTTCCGCGCTGAAGTTGACTGGGTTGTGGACTCTCCACAGCCAGTCAAGCCGACAGGGCCAGTCAGAGATGCAAAGGATGATGATGCTGCATGGGACAAAAAAGGAAAAGGACTATGCTCCAGTGGAGCTGGCATATGTGCTAGAGAACCAAAAGTGGGTCAATGCAAATAAAAAATGCATGGCCTTTATAAAGAATACGATTGAGAACGCCATTGCGGGCCCAATCGCAGAGTGCACTTCTGTTGGGGAGTTTCTGGAAAAGATAAAGAGCCAGTTCACTGGCTCTTCAAAGGTGTATGCTACCCAGCTGTTCAAACAGCTGGTCACAGAAAAGTACGCATGAGGTGCACATGGCATCAGGGAGCACATCTTCAGGATGAGCAACATGGCTTCTAAACTAAAGCCCATGGATGGTGATCTGGAACTAAAGCCTGCTCTGTTTGTTCACCTTGTCATGGCTTCATTGCCCAAAGAGTTTGATAACTTTGTTATCAACTACAACATGTCTCCCGATAAATGGGACTTAGACAAAATGATTGCCATGTGTGTGCAAGAGGAAGATAGGCTTAAAGCCTCAAATGGTGGTTCCATCAACTATGCCAAGGACAACAGGAAAAGGAACTACCAGAACAGCAATCAAGGTTCTCCCTCCAAGCCATATGGCAAAGGTCCCCAACAGTATCATCAGCCCACTCTCCCAGTGGATAAAGACCAGTGTCTCCACTACAAGAAGACTGGGCACTTCAAAAAAGACTGTCCAGAATGGCTCAAGTCCATAATGGCAAGGAAAGGTATAGATACAATTTCTTTTGTAAATGAATCCCTGTATTCACAGTTTTCGAAATCTACTTGGTGGATTGACTCAGGTGCAACTGTTCATGTTGCAAATTCTTTATAGGGATTCCATTCGACAAGGACTATGAAAAGAAACGAAAGATACATTGAAGTTGCGAATGGAGTTCAAGCAGACGATGAAGCTGTTGGCGACATCTCCTTGGAGTTAGCTGATGGTTTTTCGATTCTTCTTAGAGATGTGTTATTTGTTCCTTCACTTCACAGAAACTTAATAAGTGTATCACGTTTGGATAAAGACAGTTATGAGTATTATTTTGCACATGGCAAGTGTGCCATATGGTTTAAAGATGCTTGTGTGGGTGTTTCTTTACTTCACAACGAGCTTTATTTGTTATCCTTACGTGAAAAAGTGCATTCTGTGTGTAATGTGAATAAACAAACTTTCTTGTCGAACAAAGAACAAAAGAAAAGAAAAAGAACTCATGACTCATCGAAGTTATGGCACTGTCGATTAGGCCATATTTCGAGGGGAAGAATCGAAAACCTCGTTAAAAATGATATTCTTCCTCCGTTAGAGTTCTCCGATATGGTTGTGCAAATTAAAAAGGGTGCAAACCGAAGTACAGCAACACTAGAAATAATCCACACTGATATTTGTGGACCATTTTCTGTGAAAAGTGTGGATGGCTATGACTCGTTCATAACATTCACAGATGATTACTCCCGATATGGTTATATTTATCCAATTAAAGAAAGGTCTGAAGCATTGGATAAATTTAAAATATTCAAAGCAGAAGTTGAAAATCAACATGATAAAAGAATTAAAATAGTCCGGTCCGACCGTGGAGGGGAGTACTACGGTCGGCACACTCCATATGGTCAAGTACCTGGACCTTTTGCAAGGTTCTTACAGGAAAATGGAATAGTCACCCAGTATTCTATGCCGGGCGAACCTCAGCAAAATGGAGTAGCTGAAAGGCACAACCGTACTCTTATGGATATGGTGCGCAGTATGATGAGCTATTCCACCCTGCCATTGGGATTATGGATGGAGGCACTTAAAACCGCCATTCACATTCTCAACAGAGTACCAAGCAAGTCGGTGCCCAAAACACCGTACGAGTTGTGGACAGGGAGAGTTCCCTCCCTACGCCACTTAAGGGTCTGGGGAGTCCAGCTAAGGCAAAAGTATTTAATCCAAATATTGCAAAGTTAGACCCCAAAACAGTAACTTGCCACTTCATTGGCTATCCTGACAGATCAAAAGGTTATCGTTTCTACTGTCCAGACAAATACACAAAGTTTGTAGAAACGAGACATACAGTCTTCTTGGAGGACGAACTGATGAGGGGGAGCATGGTAGCTCGTAAAATTGATCTTGAGGAGAAGAGGGTGCATGCACCTAATCCAATGATCCAGGAGCCATTTTTCTCGCTACCTGTTGTGCCTGCACCAACAATTCCTGAGGTTGCGGTGCAAGCACCTGTTGTAACTCCACCCATGACAACAAGGTGTGAAGATTCGGAACCTGTCCGTCGGGAGCCGACTGAACCCTTTGTTGAGCATGAAAGGGAGCTGCTGCTGCCACCTCTAATAGATGTACCAGAAGTTGAGGTACATAATGAGCCAGAGAATGAGGCCCTTAGAAGGTCCAAAAGAGTCAAGAAATCAGCTATTTCTACTGACTATAAAGTTTATAACACAGAAACAGTTCATATGGAAGGTGATCCCACCTCATATGAAGAAGCTATGGGAGGCCCCAACTCATCGAAGTGGCTAGAGGCCATGGAAGATGAAATGAGGTCGATGAGTTCCAATAATATTTGGGACTTAGAGGAAATTCCCAAAGGAGCCAAAATAGTAGGCTGCAAATGGGTCTACAAAACAAAGTATGACTCTAACGGGAACATAGAAAAGTATAAAGCGCGTCTAGTGGCAAAAGGATTTACACAAAGAGAAGGGGTAGATTACAATGAGACATTTTCTCCAGTCTCATGTAAGGATTCCTTCAGAATCATAATGGCACTAGTTGCACATTTTGATTTAGAATTGCATCAAATGGATGTAAAGACGGCATTTCTAAATGGAGATTTAGAAGAATTCATGGAGGGGAAGGAACACATGGGATGTCGTCTAAAGAAATCCATTTATGGATTAAAGCAAGCCTCTAGACAGTGGTATCTGAAGTTTAATGATACTATTAAAAGATTTGGATTTAAAGAAAACATCGAGGACAACTGCGTTTATGCAAAGTTTAAAAGTGGGAAATATATTTTCCTAATCTTGTATGTGGATGATATCCTGCTTGCTAGCAGTGATGTTAGTCTTCTGCGAGAAACAAAGAAGTTTTTGTCCTCAAACTTTGATATGAAAGATCTTGGTGAATCTTCAGATGTTTTGGGCATAGAAATTCACCAAGATAGAAAGAATGGAGTGTTAGGACTATCACAGAAGGCATATTTAGAAAAGGTTCTAATAAAGTATAATATGCATAAGAGTAATGCCACACCTGCTCCGATAGTCAAGGGCGACAGTTTTGGGGAATATCAATGCCCCAAGAATCAATATGAGATCGATCAAATGAAAACAGTACCATACGCTTCGGCTGTTGGAAGCTTACAGTATGCACAAGTGTGCACTCGCCCTGACTTAGCTTTTTTCACCGGGGTACTCAGTAGATATCAGTCAAATCCAGGCATAGAGCACTGGAAGATGGTAAAGAAAGTATTGCGTTATTTGCAAGGCACAAAAGACCTCATGCTAACTTACAGAAGATCTGATTCCCTAGAGATAAAAGGGTATTTAGATGCAAATTATGCGGGAGACAAAGATGAAAGAAAGTCCACAACAGGATATGTGTTCACTCTCGCAGGAGGGGCTATTTCGTGGAGAAGCTACAAACAGACAATAGTTGCATCATCCACAATGTATGTCGAATTTATAGCATGTTTTGAGGCCACGAATCAGGTGTTATGGCTAAAGAAATTTATACCCAACTTGAAAATAGTGGATTGTATTGACAAACCAATAAAGATGTACTGTGACAACCAGCCTGCAGTATTTTATGCTCACAACAACAAGTCGGGTAAAGCTACCAGACCAATAGAAGTAAAGTATTATGTTGTGAAAGATAAAATCCAAGATCAAACTATAAGACTCGAGCATATAAGGACAAAGGATATGCTTGCGGATCCGCTAACGAAAGGCTTACCACCCAATGTGTTCAAGGAACACTTAGCCGGCATGGGTTTAATGGCAAACCTATGATTCCTGGATCATAAGAGGCTCAAAAGAAATAGAATTTGTTTCAAAACAGAAAAGTGTATAGTGGCTGTCTGATTCTATCGGCAATTGAGCTGCGACGATGAAACATGCTCTATATACTGATCAGTGATGAAACAAGTAAAGTATAAAGTATAAAGTTAAAAGTAAAGTTGAGATCAAGGGGGAGAATGTTAGATTGATCTCTATCTGTACAAGCCCAACGGCTCGTATGACCCCTTCTCTCGCGCCCTGATCGGGGGCGCCCGTTCGTTTGTGAACGGTGGGCCCCTATCGCTGCGCTATATAAAGGGTGGAGGGGCCGGCCTACACGCCTCACGAGGTTGATCATGTGTAGCCGCCCCCACCAACATCCCCTACCGATCTAGGGTTAGCGTAGGCCACGAGAAGCACCACTGCGATCACCGCCGCCACCACACACACCCCATCGCCATGGCATCCGGCTCGAGTTCCTCGAGCCCAGGAGCAGGTTAATCTCCCTCTCTCCCATCTCTCTGTCTCTCTCTCAGATACAGAGCATAGCAAGTACAGAGTCCGATCTATCGATTTGATCTAGTCTAGCACATTTATCAATAGTATGCGAGTAAAGTAAACAGTGCGAGTAAAGTAAACAGGTGATAGCAATATAAAGGATATAGGACCGGGGACCACAGTTCACTAGTGGTGTCTCTCCATAAGATAAAATAACACATGCTGGGTAAATAAATTACAGTTGGGCAATTGATAGAATAAAGACAACGTGATATGTCAAGAGGATCACTATGAGATTTACTCTGGGCATTACAACAAGATACATAGACCGCCATCCAACTGCATCTATGACTAATAATCCACTTGTGGCGAATCAATCCGAGAACTCCACAAGTATTAAGTTGCGAACAACAGATAACTGCATTAAGCAAAGTGTGTAATGTAAACAAAGCATATGCCCTTGAGTATATGAATGTTGTTTTCCCCCTAGTAGCAACAGCACATCTACAACCTTAGAGGTTTTTGTCATTCCCCCAGATTAAATAGATGCATGAACCCACTATCGAGCATAAATACCCCCTCTGGGAGTCACTAGCAACTACTCGGCCAAGATAGCTACTAACAACGGAGAGCATGCAAGATCATAAACAACATAGAGATAACATAAGATAAAATTCAGTACTTCAACTCAATCATAACACCAATATTCATTGGATCCCAACAAACACAACATGTAGAATTACATAACGGTGATCTCGATCATGTAAAGCAGCTCACGGGATCTAAACATGAAGCACATGGTGGAGAAGACAACCAACTAGCTACTTCTATGGACCCATAGTCCAAGGTAGACTACTCACTCATCGCGCTGGAGGCAAGCATGGTGATGAAGAAAACCTCCGGTGGCGATTCCCCTCTCCGGCAGGGTGCCGGGAAGAGCTTCTGGACCCTCCCGATCTTTGGGTCGACGGCGGCGGCGGATCGCGATGTGTTCTAGAAAACTGATCGGGTGTTTAGGTTTTTCCCGTCGGGGGGTCTTTATAGGCGAAGGGGCGGCGTCAGAAGTGGGCCAGGGTGGCCTCACCACCAGGGGGCGTGGGCGAGGGGCAGGCCGCGCCGCCCTGTGGTGTGGCTGCCCTGTGGCCCCTCTCTGTCTCCTCTTTGGTTCTCTGGAAGCTTCGGTAAATTTTTGGACGTTCGGCTTTTGTTTCGTCCAATTCCGAGAATATTTCCTGTGTAACTTTTCTGAAACACAAAAAGGCAGAAAACAGGGAACCAGCACTGTGGCATCTCGTTAATAGGTTAGTCCCGGAAAATGCATAAAAATACCATGAAGTGTAACGAAACACTAAGCAAATGGTGTAAAAACAAGCATGGAGCATCAAAAATTATAGATACATTAGAGATATATCAGCATCCCCAAGCTTAACTCCTGCTCGTCCTCGAGTAGGTAAGTGATAACAAAAGAAATAATTTTTGAGGTGACATGCACCTACACAATCTTAATTAACTATGTAAGCGTTGTGCGCTGGGATCAAAAGAACTTAAAACATGGGCATGAAAGATATAATCTTGATAGAAGAAACTTAGCAACCATGTTATAACATAAAAAATAACACAAATGAAAGATCATGAAAATGAAACAATGAAAGTCAAACGTGTGTTCAAATCATATGGAAAACATACAAATGGTTTTCAGCTTGTCCTTCATGAGAGAGCAAAACATAAATGCATAGGACACCTTCAAGTTTAAGAGGGCGACTAGATACAAATAATTTAAGAACAAGTGAAATCAGCATCATGAATCAATCAATGAAAACTTTGAGACAATGCACATTATACTCAGAATGACAACTATGCTCTTTTAGACGGTGCATAAAGGTAGAAGGTGGTGACTCAACATAAAAGTAAAAGAAAGGCCCTTCGCGGAGGGAAGCAGTGATTGCAAGTTTTATAAACCTTCAAAAATTATGGTACTTACCGGCTTTGAGCTCTCATTGCCCCCATCATAAGCATCTTGAATGGTTAAAGTTAATACGAGTACAATTATGCTGCATATGCTTGACAAATCATAAGTTGAAAACCTCGTGTCCCGTAAAATACAAATACCCAAACCTCATGCTACTTTACTTAGAGTCCCTAGCAAGCTCTTGTCATTGTAAGTATACACGTATCATCGAGAACCGCCAACGGGGTACCTTCGTGCCCGATGATATGGAACAAGCCCACATCAAAATGACAGGACAAATAGATAATAAACACCTCGACATCTCTTTTATTTACCATTGGTATAGCTTTTTATTGTGAGATGCGTCGTCGAATGTTCACTATGGGCATGCTATAAATTTCCACCATGAATTATGCATGGCTTAGATTAGCGGCCCAGGCGTTTCTCTAACACGTATACAAACTCTATGATCCCGCAAGATTCCCAATTCATTTCATATCGCGAGTATCCATAAACAAAAGATCACGATATCAACTCAAATAAAAGATAGTGCAATGTTGAAAGCTTGCCCCATGACGGCATGGCTGGGCTAATTTCCAACTTACAACTTGCAAGCATAACAACTCAACATAAGAGAGCCACAATGTCAAAATTTTAAAACGAGAAAATTAAAGTGTGCCATCTGGTTCGTGAGAGCTTTACTGACCAATTTTTGCATAACACCAAAAAAGAGTTTAATTTGAAGGATAGATAAAAGCAAGTCAAATGTACTTTGGAATAGCAAATTGCTAATAGGTATGTATGGTGGACACAATGGCAAACTTGGTTTTTAGGAGTTGGATGCACGAGTATAGCTCATACTCAGTACAAAATGAGGGCTAGCAAAAGACTGGGAGCGTCCAACTAAGAGAGCAATAACGGTCATAATCATACATAGCGACAAAGCGACATTAAAAGAAGCATAAGATGGCATCAAAAGTCAAAAACTAAATGATCATACAGGCTTTTGGTGACTTTGTATGAGTCTAACATGTGTGAGCATGCGTCAAGTCAACCCAAATAAAGTATCAAAGGAGAAAACCAAAATAATGCTTCCAAATAATTAAAACAACGCATAATTTTTTCAAAGGCTCATTAAGCAATCTCAGTCATTTGAGACAAGTCATGCTACAGCAAAAACACTAAGCATACTATCAAAAAGACATCAAGCACGACATGCAAAAGCCTAAGCCGCAGTCTACACAAGCTCCTTCTTGTACCACTTTTTTGCATAAAACTTTTTCTCTTTGCCAACACCATTCAAACTTTTTATAACCAACTCTTTTGATGTAAACCAACATGGACCAGAGGTCAAAACACACCTTGATGAAAAGATATAACAAGATCTGAACACATATCAAGGCGAAAATCGAATGCTAAACGCAGTTCTAGAAAAAGAGAACACTAGTTGAAACGGTAAGAGTGAAAAACGGAGTGTTCTTGGCAAATGAAAAGCAAGGCAACTTCTCCAAAAGAAATTTGTTGGGGTCCAACCATTTATTGCAGCAAACAAAACTAAACAAAACTGAAAACTAAAAACAACTGACGCTCCAAGAAAAATGCATAATGCATGAAGCAATAAAAATATAGTGTTTTGAAAGGTGACCTAATTTTTGCCGATGAAGAAGGGGTGCCTCGGGGGCATCCCCAAGCTTTGACGCTTGTACTTCTTGGGTATTTCTTGGGGTGACATGGGCATCCCCAAGCTTGAGCTTTTGTCCATTCTTCAACTCATCTCATCATTCTCCAATCCCTACACTTGAAAACTTCCTTCATACAAAACTAAACACAAATCTATTAGCAACATTAGTGTAAGAATAACATTGAATCAACCCTTTTTTTCCTTCAGGTTTCAACTCAAAACCACCACATATAAAGCATATACTACTGTAGCAACTTCCCCAAAAGTTCCATGATCAAAAGAACTAAAAAAGAAAGGGTCTTCCCAATATAATAGGACATGAAGCATTGCATTCAACATCCATGACAAGAAAATCAACGGGAAGAAGGTTATTGTTAACCATAATAAGAACATCATTAATTCTTCCCAAAGGTTTCTTCTTAGCATCATCAGCAATAGGAACATCATAATAACACTTTTCAAGCGGTGGTAAATCAAGCATGTCATAAATCTTTCTAGGCATGATAGAAATACTAGCACCTAGATCACATAAAGCATGGCAATCAAAACCATTAACATGCATATCAATGATGGGTTCCCAACCATCTTCTAACTTCTTGGGAACCAAAGCTTTTTGCTTTAACTTTTCATCCCTAATTTTCAAAAGAGCATTGGTAATATGCTTAGTAAAAGCAATATTTACAGAACTAGCATTGGGAGTCAAAGCAAGATTTTGCAAGAACAAAATAACTTCAGATATATTGCAGCCATCAACATCAAAATCATTAAAGGAAATAGAGCTATCATCTCCTACACTCCAAAAAAATTCAGCACTCTTTTGAGAAAAAGTTTTAGCTGTTTTGGGCTTTTTAACACTAGGAGTGGGAGTTTTCTCTACACCAATCAAAGTAAGAGGATTGCTAGCATTAGGAGCAACATCATTAGAGGTAGTAATGGTACATACCTTCATCTTTCTAGCCATCTCATCTTCTCTTTCCCACCTGGCATGCAATTCTGCTAGCATCCTAACATTTTCATCAATTCTAACTTGGATAGCATTAGCAGTGGCAAAAGGATTATTCTCCTTCACATCGTTAGGCAACACTTTTGATTTCAGAAGTTCAACATCATGAGCAAGGCTATCAACTTTAGAAGCAAGAATATCAATTTTGCCTAACTTTTCCTCAACAGACTTATTAAAAGCAGTTTGCTTACCGATGAAGTCCTTGAGCATTACCTCAAGCTCGGAGGGCGCGGCTCTAGTGTTGTTGGAGGAATTACCATAAGAATTACCATAACCATTACCATTGGTAGAAGGATATGGCCTATAATTGTTACTAGCTAAATTGTTCCTATAAGCATTGTTGTTAAAATTATTATTTCTAATGAAGTTTACATCAACATGCTCTTCTTGAGAAACCAAAGAGGCCAAAGGAACATTATTAGGATCTACATGAGTCCTATCATTAGAAAGCATAAGCATAATAGCATCAATCTTATCACTCAAGGAAGAGGTTTCCTCAACAAAATTTACCTTCTTACCTTGAGGAGCTCTCTCGGTGTGCCATTCAGAGTAGTTTACCATCATATTGTTGAGAAGCTTCATTGCGGCACCCAAGGTAAGGGACATAAAAGTGCCTCCAGCAGCTGAATCAAGTAGGTTCCTTGAAGAAAAATTCAGTCCTGCATAAAAAGTTTGGACAATCATCCAAGTAGTCAGTCCATGAGTGGAACAATTCTTGATCATAGATTTCATTCTTTCCCAAGCTTGAGCAACATGTTCATTATCAAACTGACTAAACTTCATAATATTGCTACGCAAAGCTATAATCTTAGCAGGAGGATATTATCTACCAATAAAAGCATCCTTACACTTAGCCCATGAATCAATACTATTTTTAGGCAAAGACAGCAACCAATCCTTAGCTTTTCCTCTCAAAGAAAAAGGAAACAACTTAAGCTTAATAATATCACCATCAACATTCTCATACTTTTGCATCTCACATAGCTCAACAAAATTGTTGAGATGAGCTGCAGCATCATCAGTACTAGCACCAGAAAATTGCTCTTTCATAACAAGGTTCAACAAAGCAAGCTTAATCTCATAAAAATTTGCAGCAGGAGCAGGTGGCACAATAGGAGTGCAGATAAAATCACTATTATTCATGCTAGTAAAGTCACACAACTTGGTGTTCTCAGGAGTAGCCATTCTAGCAAAACTAAAAGCAGACAAGTAAAACCAACTATCAAGGATACTAATTTTTTTGTGTTTTTGATAAAACGATGCAAGTGAAAATAATGTAAAGAAAAACTTAAAACAAAGTAAAGGATGTGCGTGCGAAACTCCCCTTGTAGAAGTCTTCTTTTTCCTCCCCGGCAACGGCGCCAGAAAAGAGCTTGATGCGGCACGGTGTTGATAATGTAAAGCACCGTCCAGTTGGGAACCCCAAGAGGAAGGTATGATGAATATAGCAGCAAGGTTTTCCCTTAGTAAGAAACCAAGGTTTGTCGATCGAGAGAGGAAGAAGCCAAACGACTGAAGGTGATGATTGCTAGCCTAGTGACACTCCAACAAGAGTGCCGTTTACGATAAAACGAGTTAGCGCGTCTTCAACTAGTAGCAACGTGGAACCTGCACACAACACAACCAAATACTTTGCTCCCAACTTACGATGAGGCTGTCAATCTCACCGGTTTGCTGTAAACAAAGGAATGAGCATATCGAGTGGAAAATAGTAATAGTATGCGAGTAAAGTAAATAGTGCAAGTAAAGTAAACAGGTGATAGCAATATAAAGGAAATAGGATCGGGGTCCACAGTTTACTAGTGGTGTCTCTCCATAAGATAAAATAACACATGCTGGGTAAATAAATTACAGTTGGGCAATTGATAGAATAAAGACAACGTGATATGTCAAGAGAATCACTATGAGATTTACTCTGGGCATTACAACAAGATACATAGACCGCCATCCAACTGCATCTATGACTAATAATCCACTTGTGGTGAATCAATCCGAGAACTCCACAAGTATTAAGTTGCGAACAACAGATAACTGCATTAAGCAAAGTCTGTAATTGATACGTCCAAAACATATCTACTTTTCCGAACACTTTTGCTATTGTTTCTCCTCTAGTTTCTGTGTTTTAAATACAACTAACACGGACTAACGCTATTTTTAGCAGAATTGCTCTGGTGTCTCACTTTTGTGCAGAAATCCGACTTTCAGAAAAATCCAGGAAAATACTGCAAAAAATCTATTTTGCCAGAAGACCCACGGAGCCAGAAGGAGAGACGAAAGGGGGCAGTGATACGTCCAAAACGTATCTACTTTTCCGAACACTTTTGCTATTGTTTCTCCTCTAATTTGTGTGTTTTGAATACAACTAACACGGACTAACACTGTTTTCAGCAGAATTGCTCTGGTGTCTCGTTTTTGTGCAGAAATCCAACTTTCAGTAAAAATTCGGGAAAAATCATCAAAAATCCTATTTCACCAGAAGACCCACGGAGCCAGAAGACGAGACGGAGGGGAGGCTCGAGGGCCCCACATGCACAGGGGGCGCGGCCCAGCCCTGGCCGCGCCCACCTGGTGTGAGGACGCCTCGGTCGTCCTCTCGACCTCTCCTTTCACCTACATATACCCCCTGACTCGATTATATCAGGGAGACATCGTTTTTCCCAGATAGACTTCCGCTGCACTGCCGCCATCAGAAACCGCGATTCAGAACCAGAAACTCTATTCTGGCACCCTGCTGGGACGGGGATTCGGAGGAGATCTTCATCACCATCATCACCGACGCTCCTCCATCGACCATCCATGACTCCCCCATCCATGTGTGAGTAATTCCCCCGCTGTAGGTGAGGGGATGGTAGGGATTGGATGAGATTGTTCATGTAATTTGATATGAGATTGTTAGGGCATAGTGCCTAGTATCTTTAGTTAGTGCCTATAACATTGTTGCAACTTGTTGTGCTTAATGCTTATCACTTTGGGCCCGAGTTCCATGATTTCAGATCTGAACATGTTACTATTTCTATGATGATACTTATTGTTTATGGTCTTACCTACAAGTTGTATACACATATTGTTGTCCGGAACCCGAGACCCCAAAGTGACAGAAATTGGGATAACCGGAGGGGATGGCTATGATATGAGGATCACATGTGTTCACCAAGTGCTAATGCTTTGCTCCGGTACTTTATTAAAATGAGTACCTTAATTATCAGTAGTTTCCCTTGAGGCCCTGCTGCAACAGGCTGGTAGGACAAAAGATGTCGTGCAAGTTTCTCCTTGTGATCACGTACGACTATATACGGAACACATGCTTATGATTGTTTGTACTAGGATGCTTTATCATTATTTATCTGCAATGCCCATGTCTCATTGATTTCATGAATTATCTTATCCATGCAACGCCCGTACATCCATCCCTATGCCTACAATATTTGTTCCTACTGTTTACTATCACTACTATTACCACTGCTATTTTACTACTGTTGTTGCTGTCTCACTACTATCACCACTATAAAATTGTTACTACTGATAAACCACTGCGAGCAAGACTGTTTCTAGGTGCAGCTGAATTGACAACTCATCTGTTAAGGCTTACATATATTCTTTGGCTCCCCTTGTGTCGAATCAATAAATTTGGGCTTTACTTCCCTCGAAGACTGTTGCGATCCCCTATACTTGTGGGTCATCAAGAATATTTTCTGGCGCCGTTGCCGAGGAGCATAGCTTTATTTGTTAGTTCACTTGGTATTAATATTGTTCGCTGCAATCCTTTCATCATGGGTAAACCTCGTGATGGAAAAGTTCCTATATTGCCATCCACTACAAGAAGAGGTACAAGTCTCAACACTTCTGTTGCTCTTGATTTACCATCTGTTATGAGTAAGTTGCTTACACCACCACATGCACACGCTACTGCTACTACTTCTGCTGAGATTGAAAATGCCACTGATAATTTAGATGATGCTTCTACTGTGCTTGATGAGAGTGGTTCACTAGGTTCATTTTAGATGTATTGCTAGAGCTAAGTTGGGAAACACCACTGTTACACCTGTTAGTTCACCTGAGTCTAGGGAATGTCCTAGTGATGATTTTGATAATGCTTATATTGAGCTTAATGATGATTTTATTTCTGAAGCATGTGCTACTCGTAATGCTGCTGAGGTTAAAGAACTTCTAGCAAGACGTTCTGTTAGATATAATTTGTCTCCTGATCCTAAGTTTGCTGCTTCTCCCATAAATATTAGAGATAAGGATTATGATTTCTCTTTGGATTTATCTTACATATCTATTATTGAGAAAACTCCTTTTTGTGGTACTAAAGATGAGAGTGCTATGGAGCACATGAATGAGCTTTCTACTTTGAGTAATTTGTTTTCTGATGATATTAAGCTTCGCACTTACTTTGTTGCTAAGATTTTTCCTTTCTCGTTGAAAGATGCAGCTAAAACTTGGTTTAATAACTTGTCTCCTGGATCTCTTAATAGTCCTATTGCTTTGGTTAATGCTTTCTTTCAGAAATATTTTCCTGCTAGTGCTCAACATGCTGCTGTGCAGAAAATCTTTGATTTTGAACAGGAAAAAGGAGAGATATTGCCTGAATCTTGGACAAGGTTTTGTTCTTTAATTAGAGCTTTGCCTAAAGAACCATTGCCTAAAAATGAACTCCTTAATATATTTTATAATGGACTAACTGATGAATCTAAGTCATATCTGGATAGTTGTGCTGGTTGTGTTTTTAGGAAAAGAACTCCGGCTGAAGCTGAAGAACTAATGGCTAAAATAAGCCGGAATCATGATGATTGGACTCTAATTGAGCCGACACCAGTGCCGTCACCTGCGCCATCTACAGAGCCTACGCCGAAGAAGAGAGGGATGATTGAATTAAATGATGAAATTATGAAGGAAGCTAAGAAATCTCTTAAGGAGAAAGGTATTAAGGCCGAAGATGTTAAGAATTTACCTCCTATAGAAGAACTATGTAAGCCAATCCCTCATCCATCAACTATTGAGGTACACTCTCTCCAACGCTTTGATGAGAGAGATATTCCTTATTCTAAACCTCCTGATCAATGCTTAGATGAATTTGATAATTTTATTGTTAAGCAAGAAAATTTTAATAGAATGGTGCATAATCATTTGTTGGAAAATTCTAGAGCTATTAACAAGTTGCAGGATATTGTGGAGAGAACCTCCAATGATGTGAAGATACTTGGTAAACATTTTCAAATGGTTCAAACACAAATTGATCAGCTTACCAAGGTGCAAAAAGACTTGCTAGTTAATGCCGCAAGAGAGAAGCAAGCATGTGAAATACGCACAAGAAGTGGCGTTGCTACTCAAGATCCATTATATCCTGAAGGACATCCTAAGAGGGTCGAGCAAGATTCTCAACGCACTTCAAGTGATGTTATTCCTTCTAAGAAGAAGAAGAAGAAGCATAAAACAACTACAGAATCATCTAATGGAGGTAAAGACCCTAATAGTGTTTCTATTTCTGATGCTGAAACTGAATGAGGAGATGCTTCCGATAAAGAAGAAGTTGAAGAGGAACCAGAAAAGATTGATAAGAATGCAAAGTACACCAAAGAAGACTTCATTGCCAACAAGCATGGTAATGAGAGAGAACCTTGGGTACAGAAACCAATGCCTTTTCCTAGTAAGAAACACAAGTCCAAGGAAGAAGAACACTACAACAGGTTTTGTGAATGGATGAGACCTTTATTTTTGCAAATTCCTTTGACTGATGCTATTAGAATGCCTCCTTATGAAAAATATATGAAAGATATTGTTACTAACAAAAGGAAGATTCCTAATGAGGAAATTTCCACTTTACTTGCTAATTATTCTTTTGATGGTAAAGTTCCGGAGAAGCTTGGAGATCCAGGTATACCAACTATTCCTTGCTCCATTAAAAATAACTATGTTAGAACTGCTTTATGTGATTTGGGAGCTGGCGTTAGTGTCATGCCTTTTTCTCTTTATAAGAGACTTGATCTAGAAAAGTTGGTATCAACTGATATATCTTTGCAAATGGCTGATAAGTCTACTACTATTCCTATTGGTATATGTGAAAATGTTCCTGTTCAAGTTGCTAACAGTTGTTTGATATTAACTGACTTTGTTGTGTTGGAAATGCCTGAAGATGATAATATGTCTATTATTCTTGGGAGACCTTTTCTAAACACTGCAGGTGTTGTTATTAATTGCAATCAAGGAAAAGTAACTTTCAATATCAATGATAAAGAGTACACGGTTTATTTTCCCAAGAAGATTGATAGAAAGAACGCTCTAAATTCTGTCAAGAATGTTGAGACCATCAGAGTTGGTCAAATTATTTGTTCAGAGCGGAAGCCCAAGGAAGAATACGAAATTGTTATGATTGGGACTATGCCTATCAAAGTTGAGGTAACATAAGCATTAAGTGAAGTACAAAGTTTTGCCTCATATAAAGTTAGTTTGGGAACAAGACTTGATCAACCTTGTTAACAAAGTGATTTTATATGAACGAAACTTCATTTTCACCGCATCCACTCCACCTCACTTATATTTACTTTCACCAATTTTATTTCTTTAGTTTAGTTACATGGTTAAGAGTATCTCAGAGCTGCTGCATGCTTGGTTTTGATTTGCTTGAAATCATTTCATCTTCTTTTTTCTGAGTTTTTATCGATATGCCAATTTCTGAAAAATCCCAAAAAATAAAGTTTCTCGAAAAATTCCAGAAAATTCTTTATAAATTTTTATGTCAAAAATGGGGCAGAGAGGCACCTGAGAGACACCAGGAGGGTCTGCCACGCCATCTCCCACATAGGGGGCGCGGCCCAGCCTGGGGCGCGCCCGCCTGGTGTGAGGAGGCCCCACCTGGCCTCTCACTTATCTCTTCCTCCCCTTCTCTTTCTCTCTTCCAAAAACAACACACCCAGATCAAACCTGAGTTCTTGCTGTTCTTCACCTCGATTTTTCGATCTCCTTGCTCAGCCCAACATTTCTGCTGAGATTTGGAGCATTTGTTCTCCGGTATGTGACTCCTCCGCTTGTCCAAGTAGAATTTCTTTTGGTGAAGTATTTCTTGAGTATTTAAGCATTGTAGGTGGCAGGATAAATGAGTATGCATGCTTGTTCTATTGCTTAGAATTGTTATTTTAATGCATGTTAGCTCTTTAGTAACTCACTATAGTAGTTTCCTACATTTGCTTGTCTCAAAATCACATTTTATGAGGTTTGTTAAAAATTTCAGAAAAGGGACATGGATAACTACACCTATGGAGAAGTGTTTGAAAGAGAAGCCCCAAGGTCATCAAGGCCTTCAGGATCCACTGCTCAATATAGGATATCCTACAATGAAGATCTCATGTCACCGAACCTTGAGGGGGACGATGGAGACGCACATCCATCGACCTTCCCTTGTACTAATTTTTTGAGTGATGCAGGGATTCTTGATGATTTCTTGCTGCTTGTTAACAGGGTTGGATTGACTGCTTACATGATGGATGAGAGTAATCAATATGCTATTCTCACAAAGATTTTTGTTGAAAGCTTTAAATTCACTAACTCTCATTTCAATTCTTCCATTGCATTCAAGATTTATGATAGACCTATCACCATATCCTTGGAAAGATTTTGTAATATTCTAGGTATACCCATGTTTGGGACGGCAAGGAAGATGCTACATCAACCCACTTATTTAGTGGAGCTCTACCGAGGGGTAACCAACGATGATGACCGCACCGCACAGCATGGCAAGATAAGAAATATTCAACTCCCAGCTATTAGATATTTTACTTACTATCTTGCTACTAGTGTACTTGGTAGAGGAAACACTAGCAATATCTCTAACTATCATTTAGCTTTTCTAGCTACCGCTCTTGATGTTAGTAGGAAGTATAACCTCGGTGCTATTATTGCTCGTCGCCTAGCTGCTAGGGGACCTATTTATGGAGGTATTATTGCTGCGCGTATTGTTGCTGCTCTTGAACTTCCTATTGCTCCTCATGATATATTGTTGACTCCACAGAGGCTTGATCTTGCTGCCATGAAGCTCCATCATTTTGTTACTGCTAACTCACGTGTAGGGAAATTAGTTTACAGGATGTTATTCACTGATGGAGAGGAAAGGGAAGTGCCTTTGCCACAACCCAGTTTGTTTAATATTGATAATAGGCCATGGTCACGCATGAAGGAGGAGTTGGACAAGCGATTTAGGGTGCTCGGCTTCAACGTACATCATGGCATTGTGGACCAGGAGGAAGAGGAGGAGCCGGCTTATCACTTCACCACGTACCACTCTGGGGCGTCCTCGAGCTCATATTAGGACGATGGTGCTTCTTTGTCGCATTACGGAGGAGCCACCTCATGGCCGAGTTGGCCGAGTTGGGATTGAGTTCCACTTAGGCCAAATGCCTAAGCTTGGGGGAGGTACGCCGACGATTCACTCATATACATATCATATTTTGTCGGTCCTATGTATATCCATGTTTCGCTTTCTTTATTGTTCTCGTTCTTATTTCCACTTTTCCAAAACACAAAAAGACCAAAAATATTTCCGTTGTTTCTCTTTATTTGCCTTTTTAGTTTGCTACTTTTGGTTGCTTCACTTGCTATGTTCGGTTTGCTATTTGAAAAATCCAAAAATGTTTTGCTTTGTTTGCATTTTCCTTTTGTTCTTGTTTCAAAAATCGAAAACACAAAAATATTTGTTGTTCTTCTTTGGTTTTGTAAAGTTTGTTGCAGGGTTCAGTCTCTCGTTACTCCATTGGAGCTTGGTATTCACTTTATATTATTCAAGCCACACAAGTGAAGAGCAATAATGATGATATATGACAATCCAAGATGTGGTAAGAGGCTGGTATGAACTCTATTTGTTTTCATTTTTGTACATATACTCATCTATGTGGACATGCTTAGTCGGTTCATGTAAGGTATATGTTATTTAAAGGATGCTTTGTAGTTCTTGCTTTCATATGATTAGTTTCAATTTACTAATAGCTTGTAGCATATCATGTAGACGCTTGCATGCATTGTTTTATTCATAATATGGTATGTTATTATGGTATCCTCCTCTGAAAGCTTCAATTGAATCGACTTGGCACATGCTCAAGAATGCATATGACTGAACAAAAAGTCAATTAAGCCTCGATGATTTACTTTGCCTCAGAGTTCTTGTATCATTTTTATGCCTATATTAATTTTGTTTTGTCGCAAGCATGATTATGACAGTTATTGCTCTCTCTGTCGTGGTTTCGTCAACAGATCTGCCATAGAGGTAGGGGTATGGCGGTTTGTGGAAGGGGGTGAACACGGAGGAGCGATCCAGGACGGTGGTAGCACGAGTTTACCCAGCTTCAGATCCCGCAACGGTGGCGAGACCCTACGTGCTGCTATAATTCACTATATGGCAACAAGTGCTTGGTTACAATGATGAGGTTGGCTGTTTTGCTATGCGATTGGCTGTATGACTCTAATCTTGCACCTTGCCTCAAGGGCTGCTCCACGCCGGGCTTATAAAGGCGCCTGGCGTGGGCTACATGTTGGTACCGGAGCGGATACAACTTGGAGTCCTAGACTAAGTCCTTTGCGTGTACTACAAGGCAACCCGCCATGGGCCGTCTCCGAACCCGCCATGGGCCTATAATCAGCAATCCGCCATGGGCTTGTCTCCGGATCCGCCATAAGCGCCTGCGTCCAGTACCGCCGTGGCAACTTCAGCAACTGGGCCGCCCGGTATAGCGAATCTGCCATACCACCCCTGATGGGCCACCCTGGCTTGCTGATTTAGGACTACGTCGCTGGTATACCTATTTGGTATATCCCCAACAGTAGCCCCCAGGGAACTTCAAGATTGCCATCTATACCCGCCATGCATGTTCTTGGTGAGTTACTTCCGCCATAGCTCTTTTGCACCGGGATGGCGGTTATCTTGATGCTCCTTCTTTCATCTATCAATCCGCCGTAAATAACGGATCAAGCGACGTAGTTATCTTAGCGAGATTTTCGGGATCCGTTGGATCATACCGTTGAAATCCGCCGTAAATTGCGGCACACAGTTCCTTCTAGGGCAAGACTTACAGTGCACGCACTATTTTCACCAAGTTACTTTTTTACCCCTGGACACGTGTCGCCAGATTAGGGTTTCTGCGATCAGGACGAACGGTGGTGATGGCGGGCACGAATCTCAAGGCCCGGGGTCTATATATACCCCGGCCTCTCACCCCCGGCTGGTCACCCCTCATTCGCCCCCATCGCATTCTCTCTCTTCAGCGCCGCCACGAGAGCTTCACCATCTCCGACGAGCCACCGCAGAAAACCTCGCCGCCGGTAGCTTTTTCCGCCGGACCAACTCGCTCGAGTTCTTCAAGCAATTCATAGCGAAACCTCCCTTTCGCCCGACGCCATGAACTCCGGATCACCGTCCCGCTACCATTCCGATGCTAAGGAGGAAGATTCCCCTCTGCAACAATCAGTCCAGGGAGAACATCCCGGGATGGCGGATATGGACCCAGAGGACAATATGTCCGAAGCTGAAGAGGAGATGGCGGGTACAAACCCAGATGATCTCGCAGCAGATGGCGAGGCTGAGGAGGAAGGAGCTGAGGACGAAGAAGAGCAGATCCCCCAGAACCTCCATGGGTACTGGCAGAAATCCAGTGTTAAGGATTCTGACATCCAAACCATGGAAGGCGAGGGCACTGTGGCTCCTCAGGCCGAGTCGGGATGGCGGACTGACTTCAAGGCCCCAGTTCCAGTTCCTAACCCCTCCGAGATCGTGATGCTCAAATTTCACGTGGAGAGGGGTCTCAGTATGCCTCCATCTTTTTTCTTCACTAATCTTCTGAAGTTTTATGGACTGCAGCTCCACCACATATCACCAAACAGCTTGGTGTCTGTGGCGGGTTACGCAGCTTTGTGCGAGGGATACCTTGGGATCCGCCCCAGGGTGGACCTCTTCCAACTTTTCTTCTCTGTGCGGGCCAACTATGAAGATGACGGATCTCTTCGAACCTGCGGAACGGTTTGCTTTCTTCCACGAAGATCGAAGGAATACCCCTTCATCATGCCACTGGATTCCGCCATAGGATGGAGAGGGTCCTGGTTCTATATGGCGGACAAGCCTGCGCCATCTCAAGCCCGCGGCCTTCCCCCCTTTAAGAACGTTCCTGCTGAATCTCGCGACTCCTGGACAGTTGTCAACGATGAGTCCGCCACCCCCTATGTCAAGCTCTTGGCTCGGCGGATTGCCAGGCTATCTGTGGATGGCTTGAGGGGGATTGACACCATCAACTGCTGGATATCCCGGCGGATCCAGCCGCTGCAACACCGTGATCGCCTGATGCACGAGTATACTGGTGCAAATGATGGCATGCGTTGCTCGGACCAGGAGCTAGACCCTAAAGTGGTCGAGAAGCGCATCCGTTCTCTGATGAAGTCTCCCAGGAAGAAACCCTTGAAGTTCGGCATGGCTATGTTTGAGAATGGCACCTGTCCTTTGGTAAGTTCCATTTCCGCCATAGTACCATATAATATCCTTATATTTTATAGGACATAACATTTTTCTTCTTGTCAGCTCAAATCGCTTGGTCCTGCTCACTTTGCCCATCCCCTTCGCCGCTCCAACCTCAAATCTGCCGCTAAGGAAGAAGTTGTTCACTCCAGCGGAAACAAAGAGGAGATGGCGGGGAATGTGGATGATACAGCCCATACGACCCAGGAGAAGGTGGTTCCCAAGAAACGGGCTGGTAGTGGAAAAACTCGCGGTGGTGGCGGGAAATCTGCTGATTCCCGTCGTTTCGAAGCTCAACGCAGGGCGGAGTTAGAAACGCCATCCGAGAATACCGCTACCATCAATTTGCCCAAGTCAAGGTAAACTTTGGACACCCTTCTTCATTGTTTTGCTGCTTTCCATCTCTAATCCCCTTTTTCTCAGAAGAAAGAAGCCTACTGTCAAGGAGCCATCCTCCAAGCGAGCCAAGCCCTCCCCTACCACTATCCCGCTCACCCCTGATGCGCCAACTCCCTCCGTTCGTATCGATATTGATATGGAGGATGCTGGTGGTCAGTTTGACCCAATGCCAGAAATCGACCCAACGACTGAAGCTGCGGCTAATGATGTCGTCCAAAGCGAAAAGGCTTCTGGCTCTCAGGGTCAAGTGGCGGATACTCCATCTGGGGGCAGCTTATACTGGAGACAAAAGCAACTTGAGGTCGTCAATCTTATTTCTAGCCAGGAAGATGCCAGCAACCAGCTGTCCAGCGGCATTGCCGCTTTTGTTGAGAAAACATCGACTATGAAGAAGGTATGTACTCCCAGTAGCCCCCCGAGCTCTATGGCGGATTGCAGATTCGATCCGCTATGGGGCTTCGAGATTGACTTCTGTAAGTTTTTGAATAGCTTAGCCCTCGAGCGCTGGTAGTTCACACAGTGCTCTATAGAGAACTTTTGTTTTTTCATACTGAGTAGCCCCCAAGCGTTACGGCGGATAACTACCCGGCATAAAGCTCTTAGGAAGACAAAAAATCAACATAAGTAGCCCCCGAGTATTATGGCGGATTCTATCCATCATGATGCTCTAAGAGTGACTAAAAAATCATCGTGAGTAGCCCCCGAGCATTATGGCGGATATGTATCCGGCATGAAGCTCTAAGAGTAACTAACACTTCAATTTTGTTTTGCCAGAATTACAAGAAGGTGGTGGAAGGCCTGGTCCAGGTTGTCAGCTCGGAGGAGAAGGAGCTGGCAGCCAAAAACGCTCTTGTGGCAGATTTGCAGCAGCAGCTTGGGAATAGCGGTACTTTTACCTTAACAAGCTTGTTTTCCTTTCAATCAATGCTGAGCTGACAAACTTCCGCCATGCAGACGTTGCCAAGCTCAAGTCCACACTTGAGGGGATGAAGAAGGGCCACGCCATTGCGATGGATGGGCTAAATGAACAGCTCCGGAAATCGCTGGCTGAAAACGCCACCCTCGAGAGGCAGCTGAAGGACCAGGAGAACCAGGGCAAGAAGAAGGACAAGGAGATAGCGGACCTCCGCAAAGCCGCCGCTGATTTTGAGAAGCGGCGTGAAGGCTTTAACGAGCTCCTCCATCACTTCCAGGACAACTTGCTAGGTACCATTTCTTCTTATAACGTAAAGTTTTTCAATTTCTGCTATGCCATGCATGATGCGTCTTCTTTTTCCGCTATGCAGTCGCTTTGGGGCAGGGCGAGATGGACACCGCTGAGGGCTTGCGCATGGCCACCGACGCAGCGAGGAAGGAGCTCGATGGCCTTCTCAGCGCTGGTCGCCAAGCGTGCGGGAGCCTGCAGATAGCGGGTTCTTCCAACCTCTCCGCCATCGCGCTTACACAGAAGCTTCTGCTGGTGCCAGGGCTGGTGGCAGACTGGAAACTGTCCTCTGCTCGGGGTGGTGCCAGGACAACATTGACCTTGGCGAAGGCCCACTATCCCGAGATGGACCTGGACCAGCTCACCTCCGGCATCCCGGAGAGCGGCGAGGACGGCGCGCCGGTGGACGAGGCCGCCATCCGGCAGAGCGTGCTTGGATACGATCAACTGTGTACCCTTGGCACTCAGTTGAACGTATACTATGAAGCATACGAGCTGCCAGGGTCGCCAAGCCAAGCTTCGGCATCCGCCTCCGCGGCAACTGCAGGTGGTGATGGCGGTGACGAGGTGTCCTCCAAGGTTCCGCCATCTTCTTGAGATGTGCCCTGCGATATGGCAGGAAAAATACTTTGCATTAATTTGGCCCCTGAGTGGGTCTGTAATCTAAACTTAAACTGCGTGTGAATGCTTGTGCACTGCAACTGATCTGCTTGTGGCGGATCAGTGGAATGCTTTTGAACTCTTGCAGTTTGTTTTTTATGAAGTGGTTTGATTGCGCGAAGAAACTACCAGGCCTAGTTTTATGCAACTTGCAGTTTTTTGACATGCCCAAAACACTTAGAAAAAATTTCACGCGTAGGATTATGCGATCCGCCATCCGGCTCTCTGTGCTTGACTTTTCGTGAGATAGCGAAATCTTCGCACGAACAATCCGCTAGGGCGACGATACTTAATAGCAACCGTCCAGAACCCGTAGCAGATGGCGGCTTAGATCATCAAAAAGTCACTACTCTAGAATCCACACAGAGAACATCGGATGAAGATCAAAACATAAAAAAGCTACGCGGACCGCTTATGGCGGATTTAAAAGAGACGCAAGTGCAAAGCACAATTGCGCAAAAGGTTCTATACGATCTAAATGAACAATAAAGGAGGTAAAAGACTCAGAAAAAATCAAGAGTGAACCAAATGCTTTATTTCATTGATCATATAGAGATGCCTATTACATAGCTAGAGAGGTGCTAAGTGTAGAAAGGACGTAGCTGTGCGATGTTCCATGGACGATCTGTCTCGTCATATATATCATTAGGGTCTCTTCGTTTGCGCTTCTTACTTGGTCGCTTATCTAGCTCGCGAATATCAACGAGGTAGTAGGAACCATTCAGTAGAGCTTTGCTGATGACGAAGGGTCCTTCCCAAGGCGGGGATAGCTTGTGGGACTTCTGCTGTTTGAGGCGTAGCACCAGGTCACCTTCTTTGAACGAGCATTGGCGAACTCGCCTGCTGTGATAGCGGCGGAGATTCTGCTGGTAGATGGCGGATCTCTGGGCTGCTAGGTCCCGTTCTTCTTCCAGCAGGTCCACAGAAAGTTGTCTGGACGCTTCTGCATCTTCTTCCTTGTAGGCCTCGACTCTTGGAGAGTCGTACTGAACATCACTTGGCAAGATTGCCTCTGCTCCGTAGACTAAAAAGAAAGGGGTAAGGCCAGTTGATCTGTTTGGCGTGGTCCGTAGACTCCACAGCACAGATGGCAACTCCTCTGCCCAGGCTCCAGCTGCTCTGTGTAGCGGTGCTTCTAGGCGTGGCTTGATCCCTGATATGATTAGTCTGTTGGTCCGTTCAACTTGGCCATTAGACTGTGGGTGTGCCACAGATGCTAGGTCAAGGCGGATTCCGTTGTGATGGCAGTATTCTTCAACTTCTCCCTGAGACAGATTAGTGCCATTATCGGTGATGATGCTATGTGGGATGCCGAATCTAACCACAATGTCCTTGACGAATTTGAGGGCAGTTTTGCCATCAAGTTTTCTGATGGGCTTAGCTTCCACCCACTTCGTGAATTTGTCTACCGCTACCAAGAGGTGCGTAAATCCCGAAGGTGCTGTTTTTAGCGGACCCACCATGTCCAGCCCCCAGACTGCAAAGGGCCAAGTTATAGGAATCGTATGCAGTGCTATGGCGGGCATATGGGTTTGCTTGGAGTACATCTGGCAACCGTGGCAGAGCTCCACAATACGGTCTGCATCTGCCTTGGCTGTTGGCCAGTAGAATCCATGGCGGAATGCTTTAGCTACTAGGGATCTGGCGGCGGCGTGATGCCCACATTCGCCTTCGTGGATCTCTCTTAGTATTTCGATTCCGTCCACTTGGGATATGCACTTCATGAAAACTCCCGAGATGCTTCGTTTGTAGAGTTGGCCATCTATGATGGTGTACGCTTTGGATCTATGCTCGACTTGTCTTTTTTCAACTTCGTCTTCGGGAAGCTTCTTATTCGTCAGAAATTCCAGGAAGGGCTCTGCCCATGGCGGATTGCTTGGCAAAACCGCCATAACAGGGGAGCTCGCTAGCTCCGGATTTTCTGGATCAACCATCTTGACTGATGGTACTCGCAGATGCTCGAGGAATACGCCTGGCGGAACCGCCTTACGGCTAGATTCCAGTTTGGACAAGGTATCGGCCGCCATGTTATCTTCTCGCCGTACGTGTTTTATGTCGTAGCCGAGGAAATTTTTGGCCATCTCGTCCACTTCGTCTCTGTATGCCGCCATGACTTCGTTCCGAGCTTTGTATGTGCCAGCCACCTGCTGAGCCACAAGGTTAGAGTCTCCACAGCACATGATGTGTTGTACGCCGATCTCCTTTGCGACACGTAGCCCGTGTAGTAGCGCTTCATACTCCGCAATGTTGTTGGTGGTGGGGAAGTGGATCTGGAGAATGTAGCTTAGCTCATCTCCCTTGGGAGATTTGAGAGTCACTCCAGCCCCCGAGCCGTGTAGCAACTTTGAGCCATCAAAGTGCATCACCCAATGCTCTGGTTCTGGGATGGGCATAGTTTCCTGCGCTTCCTTCCAATCCGCCATAAACTCCGCCAAAGCCTGAGACTTGATGGCGGTGCGAGGCTTGTAGTCGATGTCGAAAGAGGCCAATTCAATGCCCCACTTCGCAACTCGTCCTGTTGCATCGCTGTTGTTGATGATGTCCTTCAGTGGGGCTTTGCTCACCACTGTGATCTTATGGTCATAGAAGTAGTGCCTCAACTTGCGAGAGGCTAGGAAAACTCGGTATGCCAATTTTTGGTAGTGAGGGTAGCGCTGCTTGGATTCCGTTAGGACCTCGCTGACATAGTAGACTGGTCGCTGCACGCCATACTCCTGCGCTTCTTCCTTACGCTCTACCACCATGACGATGCTGACCACCCTGTTAGTTGCCGCCATGTATAGTAACATGGGCTCCTGGTCTTCGGGAGCCGCTAGGACTGGTGCAGTGGATAAAACTCTCTTCAGATCCTTAAGTGCAGCGTCTGCCTCGTCGGTCCAGACGAATTCGTCTGATTTCTTCATCAGCTTGTAGAGTGGCAAAGCCTTCTCGCCAAGACGACTGATGAATCTGCTCACTGCTGCCATGCAGCCTGTGAGTCGCTTTACGTCTTTTAGGTCTATGGGCCGGGAGATGTCGAGGATTGCCTTGATCTTCTCCGGGTTAACCTCAATTCCGCGGTGGGAGATGATGAATCCTAGGAGTTGTCCAGCTGGGACCCCGAAGACGCACTTCGTTGGGTTAAGCATCATGTTGTACTTCCTGAGATTGTCAAATGTCTCTTGTAAATCTGCTATAAGGCCATCTTGCTTCTTAGACATAACGGCGATGTCGTCCACATATGCGTGGATGTTTCGTCCGATTTGATCCGCCAGGCACTTTTGCATAGTATGCTGATACGTTGCTCCTGCGTTTTTCAGACCGAATGGCATCGTGACATAGCAATATGTGCCATAAGGTGTTACGAACGACGTAGCGAGCTGATCGGACTTTTTCATCTTGATCTGGTGGTATCCTGAGTAGGCATCTAAGAAACACAGTAGCTCCGATCCCGCCATCGAGTCAATGACTTGGTCAATGCGAGGCAAGGGAAAAGGGTCTTTTGGACATGCTTTATTCAGGCCAGTGTAATCTACACACATGCGCAGAACTTTTGTGTTTTTCTTAGGAACTAGCACTGAATTTTCCACCCACTTAGTATGTATCACTTCCTTGATGAAGCCTGCTTTCAATAGCTTGGAAATTTCCTTTGCTATGGCACAGCGCTTTTCATCTCCGAAGCGTCTCATGGCTTGTCTTACTGGCTTTGAGCCAGGAATTATCTGCAGAGCGTGCTCGGCGAGTTCCCTGGGTACACCCGTCATGTCAGATGGCTGCCATGCGAAGATGTCCCGGTTCTCATGGAGGAACTCGACGAGCGCGCTTTCCTATTTGGGGGACAAGTTTGTCCCAATGGCGGTGGTCTTGGCGGCGTCGCCAGCGACAAGTTCCACCTGTTTTGTATCGACTGTAGGCTTGAAGGTGGGCGGGGAGGCGGAAACCTCCTGCTTGGATGCTGGCATCTCCGCGGGGTCCGTAGCGGCATGGATTTCTTTGAACTCCTCGCCGAAGAACACTGCTTCCGCGAAGGCGGCTTCTCCTTCCTCGCACTCCTTTGCCTTTCTGAAGCTGCCATAAACGGTAATTATGCCATCCGGGCCTGGCATCTTCAGCTGATTGTAGATGTAACATGGCCTGACATGGAAGCTGTGGAAGGCGGGGCGCCCGAAGATCACGTGGTAAGTGCTTTTGAACGGGACAACCTCGAAGGTTATGGGCTCTTCTCTATAGTTTTCCTCACTACCGAAGGCAACCTTGAGTGTGATGGACCCGAGGGACTTGGCTTGGCGACCAGGAACCACTCCATAAAAGGTGACCGCGCTATGGCAGAGTTGGGTTTTGGTAAGGCCGAGCTTTGTCAAAGTTTCCACGTACATGATGTTCAGGCTGCTGCCGCCATCCATTAAGCATTTGGAGAACTCATAGCCATGGATTACAGGGCATATCACCATGGCGTAATATCCATCTGGGATGTGCTCTGGATGATCATCACGACTCCAGTGCACCGGTACTTCGGACCATCGGACGTACTAGCGGATTTTAGGCACGGTGGCATTGAGGGAGCGCATAGCAGCTCTCTGTGCCTTTGCCGCGGGGGGTCCAAGGAATGTGTGAAAGGCACCTTTTTTGTCCTTGATTGGGTTTCCCTTGCCAGCACCACCCTCTGCCTTTTCTGCGCGTTTGGGCGCAGGGTCTTCATCCATATCACTGCCATCCCTAGACTCCTTGTCTTTGTCCGCTTTTCCTTTGCCACGAGGCCGTTGTCGCCGGCTGCGTTTGAAGCCAGCTTCTTGATCCGCCTTGAGGTCATTGATAAACTTGCAGTTCCGGTTGGTGTGGTTGCACTTTCCTGAAGCGTCGCGATGGGCAAAACATGGCATATCGTGGTATTCGTCGTAAGATACGGGAGCGGATGGCGCCGAAGCGGTAGTTGCAGAACTCCGCGGCTGGCCACCGCTATCTCCGCGTCCTCTGCCGCGCTGGCTGCTTTGGCCCTTATCAGCAAAGGTTGTGGCCACCATGTCCGGAGCCTGCGGCTCTTCTGGCGGATTCTTCCGTTTGTTGCTGCTATTCCGCTTTTCAGTGTTCTGGATGGCGGAAGCCTTCAGAGATTCGCGGGCGTCGTCGGCGGCGGCCGCGTAGTTTCTTGCGATGGTGATCATGGAATTTAGGGTCAATTTCCCTTCGTTCCTTTCCCGCAACAGGCGATGGCGGAGCAGTTGGCCTCTCTCCAAACTGTCAATAAACGCGAGGATGGCGGATTCGTCAGTAACCCCTTCACAGGAGTTCTTCATATCCAGCCATCGCGCGAGGAAAGTTTGGGAGGTCTCGTCGTCGGCCCATCGGCACTGTTGGAGGTCACCAATGTTATGGGGTCTCTTGTACGTCCCCTCAAAATTTTCGGTGAACGCAGTTTGCATATCGAACCAGGTTTGGATGGAGTTTTCTGCCAAGTCGTTGATCCACTGCCTCGCAGTGCTAGATAGCATCAGGGGCAAATAGCGGACAACAACATTGGGTGATCCCCCGGCGAATTGTACTGCGTTGAAGTAGTCTTGTAGCCAAGTTAAAGGCCGATCGACTCCATTGTACTGGCGGATATTTTTCTCGATCTTGAACCCATGCGGGATGGGCTCATCACGAATCCGTTGTCCAAAGCACTTTGGGCCGAGGAAGAAGGATGTTTGAGACTTGGCAATCTCGTTTAGATGGGTACGAGCGTCATAGGGCTTCTGGTCCGGCGGATCCTTGCAAGAGTTGCGTGACCTTGCTAGTCCGCCACCACCGCCGCCGCCATGGGTGCTCCCTAGTGGGGATGGCGAAGGGTCGCGTCGTCGTTTACTCTCGCCGTCCTGCGACTGATCTTTGCAGCTATGACGGCTTCCTTCCGTTCTTCGTGGAGATGGATCGTCGTTATGGCGGCGGGAGCCTTGCCCTTTGTCATCGTGGCGGCGAGTGGAGCGATGCTTGTCTTTGTCGCCATCACGGTGCGCGCCGTCGTCATGGCGAGATCGGTCCCTTCTCTTGGATCCGCCGTCTCTGCTGTTTTCCCGTCGTGGCGGATCGTCTTTGCGTCCAGCGTCACGGCTTCGTCCTCGCTTGCCATCATTATCGTGTATGACGATACCTCCCTTTGGGACTTCGAACGTCTTATACTTTGGTGGCGGCATGTTGGTCTTATGGAGAGGGACAGCATTGTCTTGCTGGTATCCGTAAGCAGGGTAATTCTTGCGGGGTGGCGATGGATTTCTCTGTGGGCCTTTGCCATTTGGTTTGTCATCGGAGGATATTGGGATGGCGTTCGCCCGGTTGCGAGCTTCTCTTCTTCGGATTTCTGAGGATCCGGTATGAGATTCGTTGTCAGGGCGCGTACCATGGTTGCCAGCCCCCGGAGCCTTAGAGGCAGTGCTGGACCTGCATAGCGCGGGATCGGATTCAAGCCGTCGTGACGACGTAGCCTTCTCCTGCTGCACTAATGCTTTTGTCATCAGTTTCACCGCCGTTTCTAGGGCTGCTGGGCTCTTATTATGCTCCAATAGCTCCTTTGCAGCCACGATATTTTCAATGGGCGTAGCCCTGACTTCATCGCGGTTTTTATCCACGTATGGCGGATTCTTGATGTACATCTTGGCCAGAGTTTTCGCCGTTGGTACGGTGAACTCGAGGTTTCGTACCAGCTGCGGGTCGCCTCCCTCATTGATCTGGTTCTGGATGAGAGCGGCATACTTCTCTTCCATGTTCCTTGCACGCTTCAGCGTGTCTTGAGCTTTAGCAATGTCGTCATCAACCTGCTTGCCCATCTTCTCGACTCGCTTTGCTTCCTTGAGGAGTGCTCGCCTCTTCTTCTCGAGATCGTTCACATCTCTGACATAGTCAGGGGTGATTGGATCTGCTAGAGTTCCATAGACGACCTTGTCCAGCGGGGTCGTGAAGTCTTCCGGGTTCTGGTCCACGGGGATGGCGGGTTGCAGAGGCCTGGGTCCGCCGTGGATCTCAGGAAGTTGTTCTGTGGCGGGATCAGCGGCTGGTGGCGGGTTACCCTGCTCATTGCCGGCATCTCCGTCGTGGACTGCCTGAGATGGCGGGTCACCGGTTGTCTGCCCAGCATCATCTCCTTTGTTGGTTACAAACACCCGCTTGGCCGCTGCTTGTTGCTCTTCAAGTGCCTGCTGCGCCAATTCCGCCTCGAGTTTCCTCATGGCAGCATCGTAGTGGGCAGAATCAGAGCCTTTGTTGTCCCAGTCATCCAATTCACCACTTTCGTTAAGTGCCTCAAGGATGGATTCACCTGGGCTATCTTCTCCATTGGAGGTAGATCCCGAAGTGATACCTGCGAACGCAACAAGGCAGTACCGCGGTGTCTCTAACGCCAGATTACTCATGGCGGATTCACTACGGTCTTCCACCACTTCCTCTACCTCTAGGGCGGGCTGGGTGGGATTACTTTTCAGATCCGATCTGGGCAACTTGGAAAGTTCCAGATCAGATGAGTCCTCCTTCGTATCCAGCTCGAAAGCGGTCCGTTTGGGGATTTCATCCATACCGATCCGCCGGAAATTGGTTTCCGTGGCGGGGATAGGGTTTGTCTCTCCAATGAAGATATGTATATCTCCAATCGGAACGACAGTGAATCGAGCAGGGTCTTCTCTAGCCGGCACCCAGAGGTTATCCACTGGGACAATGGGGAAGCCGGAATCGTAGAGGACGCGCCCGATGGCGACGGTATCGCCGATGCCTGCAAAGGCGGGTCCCGCCTGAATCCGCGCTCCAGACGCGCTATGCCCCACGGTGGGCACCAACTATCATGGTTTCGTCAACAGATCTGCCATAGAGGTAGGGGTATGGCGGTTTGTGGAAGGGGGTGAACACGGAGGAGCGATCCAGGACGGTGGTAGCACGAGTTTACCCAGCTTCAGATCCCGCAACGGTGGCGAGACCCTACGTGCTGCTATAATTCACTATATGGCAACAAGTGCTTGGTTACAATGATGAGGTTGGCTGTTTCGCTATGCGATTGGCCGTATGACTCTAATCTTGCACCTTGCCTCAAGGGCTGCTCCACGCCGGGCTTATAAAGGCGCCTGGCGTGGGCTACACCTTGGTACCGGAGCGGATACAATTTGGAGTCCTAGACTAAGTCCTTTGCGTGTACTACAAGGCAACCCGCCATGGGCCGTCTCCGAACCCGCCATGGGCCTGTAATCAGCAATCCGCCATGGGCTTGTCTCCGGATCCGCCATAAGCGCCTGCGTCCAGTACCGCTGTGGCAACTTCAGCAACTGGGCCGCCCGGTATAGCGAATCCGCCATACCACCCCTGATGGGCCACCCTGGCTTGCTGATTTAGGACTACGTCGCTGGTATACCTATTTGGTATATCCCCAACACTCTCGATTGTCGCTTCCCCGTCTATTGCTAGCCTTCACTTGTACTGAGTATGAGCTCTACTCATGCATCCAATTACCAAAAACCAAGTCTACCAAAGAGTCCACTATAAACTCCTATGCATGGTATTTGTAAGCCATTCCAAGTAAATTTTCATGTGCTACCTTTCAAGACTTTCAACTACTTCTCATTTTGTGCCACTGTTTCTAGCTCATGGGGACGTAGTGGTCGGAATTGCTATCTTCCATATTAAATTAAGTACCCCTCGACTAGGCAGCTTCATCTGCTCGTCACTAATTTTGCATGAGAGCTGGTCAGACCATTATAATCTAATTCTAAAAAGAAATAAAAAGGCACTCCTCCATGGAATGTGAAAGTTGGCGAGCACCCGATGGAATCGGTTAGCCATGGTTTGAGAAAGGAAAAAAGGTGGGGAGGAGTGCCAAAGCTTTATAAAAGAGCACCAATGTGCCAAAATTTCAAAGAACTCGGAACCGCTCTCACTTGTTTATTATGGAAGATAGCAAGTCCCCATTGCCAGTCGTTGACATGAAACAACCACCTCTCAAAATAAATTTTTATCTCTGTTTTACAAATGAAAAGCTCTAGCACATGTTAAATCACTGCTTCCCTCTGCGAAGGGCCTTTCTTTTACTTTTATGTTGAGTCATCATCTTCTAACTTTAAAGCACTTCTTGAGAGCATAGCTGTTATTCTTAGTGTTATGTGCTTGTCCCAGAACACGGTTAATTGTGGTATAACTTTGATGCTTGTATCTTTGATATTTTTACTTCTAGTCTTCCCTTGGACTTCAGAGGTGCCTCAGCATTTATGTTTTGCTCCACAAATAAAGGCAAGCTGGATAACACTCTTTCATATCATTTATGCATATTACAATCTTGTAGCTTCTTATGTACATGTTACTTGTTATTAGTATGTTGGCACTCTTTCATAGCTTGCTTGACTATGATGTGACATTAGTTGCATATTTCTTATTATGAATTGCCTGAGTACTTGATCACATAGTTAGTATATATACATCATATGAAGCAAATGTGTTTGTGAAAGTTTCTTTTATCGCTCTCAGTTGTTAACTGAATTGCTTGAGGACAAGCAAATAGCTAAGCTTGGGGGGAGTTGATACGTCCAAAACGTATCTACTTTCCCGAACACTTTTGCTATTGTTTCTCCTCTAATTTGTGTGTTTTGAATACAACTAACACGGACTAACGATGTTTTCAGCAGAATTGCTCTGGTGTCTCGTTTTTGTGCAGAAATCCAACTTTCAGTAAAAATTCGGGAAAAATCATCAAAAATCCTATTTCACCAGAAGACCCACGGAGCCAGAAGACGAGATGGAGGGGAGGCTCGAGGGCCCCACACACACAGGGGGCGCGGTCCAGCCCTAGCCGCGCCCACCTGGTGTGAGGACACCTCGGTCGTCCCCTCGACCTCTCCTTTCGCCTACATATACCCCCTGACTCGATTATATCAGGGAGACGGCGTTTTTCCCAGATAGACTTCCGCTGCGCCGCCGCCATCAGAAACCGCGATTCGGAACCAAAAACTCCATTCTGGCACCCTGCCAGGACGGGGATTCGGAGGAGATCTTCATCGCCATCATCACCGACGCTCCTCCATCGACCATCCATGACTCCCCCATCCATGTGTGAGTAATTTCCCCGTTGTAGGTGAGGGGATGGTAGGGATTGGATGAGATTGTTCATGTAATTTGATATGAGATTGTTAGGGCATAGTGCCTAGTATCTTTATTTAGTGTCTATGACATTGTTGCAACTTGTTGTGCTTAATGCTTGTCACTTTGGGCCCGAGTGCCATGATTTCAGATCTGAACATGTTATTATTTCTATGATGATACTTGTTGTTTATGGTCTTACCTACAAGTTGTATACACATATTGTTGTCCAGAACCCGAGGCCCCAAAGTGACAGAAATTGGGATAACCGGAGGGGATGGCTATGATGTGAGGATCACATGTGTTCACCAAGTGTTAATGCTTTGCTCTGGTATTTTATTAAAAGGAGTACCTTAATTACCAGTAGTTTCCCTTGAGGCCCTGCTGCAACAGGCTGGTAGGACAAAAGATGTCGTGCAAGTTTCTCCTTGTGAGCACGTACGACTATATACGGAACACATGCCTATGATTGTTTGTACTAGGATGCTTTATCATTATTTATCTGCAATGCCCATGTCTCATTGATTTCATGAATTATCTTATCCATGCATCGCCCGTACATCCATCCCTATGCCTACAGTATTTGTTCCTACTGTTTACTATCACTACTATTACCGCCGCTATTTTACTACTGCTGTTGCTGTCTCACTACTATCACCACTATAAAACTATTGCTACTGATAAACCACTGTGAGCAAGACTATTTCCAGGTGCAGCTGAATTGACAACTCATCTGTTAAGGCTTACATATATTCTTTGGCTCCCCTTGCGTCGAATCAATAAATTTGGGCTTTACTTCCCTCGAAGACTGTTGTGACCCCCTATACTTGTGGGTCAGGCAGCGGCTTGGGCTCACCACCAGGGGGCGCGGCCCAGCCCTGGCTGCGCCCACCTGTGGTGAGGCCACCTCGGCCATCGCCTTGACCCCTCCTTCCGTCTACATATACCCTCTGACCTGAAAATAGCGGGGGTTCAGCGTTTTTCCCAGATAGACTTCCGCTGCGTCGCCACCATGAGAAACCACAATTCAGAACCAGAAACTCCGTTCTGGCACCTTGCCGGGATGGGGATTTGGAGGAGATCTTCATCACCATCATCACCGACGTCTCTCCATCAAGCAGCCATGACTCCCCCATCCATGTGTGAGTAATTCCCGCTGTAGGCGAAGGGGATGGTAGGGATTGGATGAGATCATTCATGTAATTTGCTATGAGATTGTTAGGGCATAGTGTTTAGTATCTTCTATTAGCGCTTATGACATTGTTGCAACTTGTTGTGCCTAATGCTTGTCACTTTGGGCCCGAGTGCCATGATTTCAGATCTGAACATGTTATTATTTCTATGATGATACTTGTTGTTTATGGTCTTACCTACAAGTTGTATACACATATTGTTGTCCGGAACCTGAGGCTCCAAAGTGACAGAAATTGGGATAACCGGAGGGGATGGCTATGATGTGAGGATCACATGTATTCACTGAGTGTTAATGCTTTGCTCCGGTACTTTATTAAAAGGAGTACCTTAATTACCAGTAGTTTCCCTTGAGGCCCTGCTGCAACAGGCTGGTAGGACAAAAGATGTTGTGCAAGTTTCTCATTGTGAGCACGTACGACTATATACGGAACACATGCCTATGATTGTTAGTACTAGGATGCTTTATCATTATTTATCTGTAATGCCCATGCCTCACTGATTTCATGAATTATCTTATCCATGCAACGCCCATACATCCATCACTATGCCTACAGTATTTCATCCTACTCTTTACTATTGCTACTATTACCGCTTTTATTCTACTACTGCTGTTACTGTTTCACTATTATCACCACTATAAAACTATTGCTACTGATAAACCGCTGCGAACAAGTCTGTTTCCAAGTGCAGCTGAATTGACAACTCATCTGTTAAGGCTTACATATATTCTTTGGCTCCCCTTGTGTCGAATCAATAAATTTGGGTTTTACTTTCCTCGAAGACTGTTGCGATCCCCTATACTTGTGGGTCATCAAGACTATTTTCTGGCACCGTTGCCGGGGAGCATAGCTTTATTTGTAAATTCACTTGGATTCATATTGTTCGCTACAATCCTTTCATCATGGGTAAACCCTGTGATGGAAAAGTTCCTATATTGCCATCCTTTACAAGAAGAGGTACGACTTTGAACACTTCTGTTGCTCTTGATTCACCATCTGTTATGAGTAAGTTGCTTACACCACCACACGCACACGCTACTGCTACTACTTCTGCTGAGTTTGAAAATGCCACTAATAATTTCGATGATGCTTCTACTGTGCTTGATGAGAGTGGTTCGCTAGGTTCCTTTTAGATGCTACAATTGCTAGAGCTAAGATGGGAAACACCACTGTTACACCTATTAGTTCACCTGAGTCTAGGGAGTGTCCTAGTGATGATTTTGATGACGCTTATATTGAGCTTGACGATGATTTTATTGCTGAAGCTTGTGCTACTCGTGATGCTAAAGCTGTTAAGGAACTTTTAGTGAGACGTGCTGTTAGATATAAATTGTCTCCTGATCCTAAGTTTGCTGCTTCTCCCATAGATATTAGAGAAAAGGATTATGATTTCTCTGTAGATTTATCTTAGATATCTATTGTTGAGAAAGAGCCTTTTTTGTGGTACTGAGAATGAAAGTGCTATGGAGCACATGAATGAGCTTTCTACTTTGAGTAATTTGTTTTCTGATGATATTAAGCTGCGCACTTACTTTGTTGCTAAGATTTTTTCCTTTCTCGTTGAAAGATGCAGCTAAAACTTGGTTTAATAGCTTGTCTCCTGGATCTATTCATAGTCCTATTGCTTTGGTTAATGCTTTCTTTCAGAAATATTTTCCTGCTAGTGCTCAACATGCTGCT
This sequence comes from Dactylis glomerata, assembly GCA_007115705.1. Classification (NCBI taxonomy): domain Eukaryota; kingdom Viridiplantae; phylum Streptophyta; class Magnoliopsida; order Poales; family Poaceae; genus Dactylis; species Dactylis glomerata. Next base: position 353,470 of record QXEO01001086.1, on the reverse strand, counting down.
GTGCAGAAAATCTTTGATTTTGAATAGGGAAAAGGAGAGATACTACCTGAATCTTGGACAAGGTTTTGTTCTTTAATTAGAGCTTTGCCTAAAGAGCCATTGCCTAAAAATGAACTCCTTGATATATTTTATAATGGACTAACTTATGAATCTAAATCATATTTGGATAGTTGTGCTGGTTGTGTTTTCAGGGAAAGAACTTCGGCTGAAGCTGAAGAATTAATGGCTAAAATAAGCCAGAATCATGGTGATTGGACTCTAGTTGAGCCAATGCCAGCACTATCACTTGCGCCATCTACATAGCCAACACCGAAGAAGAGAGGAATGGTTGAATTAAATGATGAAGTTATGAAGGAAGCCAAGAAATCTCTTAAGGAGAAAAGTATTAAGGCCGAAGATGTGAAGAATTTGCCTCCTATAGAAGAATTATGTAAGCCAATCCCTCACTCATCTACTATCGAGGTACATTCTCTCCAACGTTTTTATGATAGAGATATTCCTTACTCTAAACCTCCTGATCAATACTTAGACGAGTTAGATAATTTTATTGTTAAGCAAGATAATTTTAATAGAATTGTGCATATTCATTTATTGGAAAATTCTAGAGCTATTAACAAGTTGCAGGATATTGTGGAGAGAACCTCCAATGATGTGAAGATACTCGTTAAACATTTTTAAATGGTTCAGACTCAAATTGATCAGCTTATCAAGGTGCAAAAAGACTTGCTAGTTAATGCTTCAAGAGAAAAACCAGCATGTGAAATACGCACAAGAGGTGGTGCTACCACTCAAGACCCCTTATATCCTGAAGGACATCCTAAGAGGATTGAGCAAGATTCTCAACGCACTTCAAGAGATGATATTCCTTCCAAGAAGAAGAAGAAGAAGCATAAAACAACTGCAGAATCCTCTGATGCAGGTAAAGATCCTAACAGTGTTTCTATTTTTGATGCTGAAACTAAACCAGGTGATGCTTCCGATAAAGAAGAAGTTGAAGAGGAACCAGAAAAGATTGATAAGAATGCAAAGTACACCAAAGAAGACTTCATTGCCAACAAGCATGGTAATGAGAGAGAACCTTGGGTACAAAAACCAATGCCTTTTCCTGGTAAGAAACACAAGTCCAAGGAAGAAGAACACTACAACAAGTTTTGTGAATGGATGAAACCTTTATTTTTCCAGATTCCTTTGACTGATGCTATTAGAATGCCTCCTTATGCAAAGTATATGAAAGATATTGTTACTAATAAAAGAAAGATTCCTAATGAGGAAATTTCCACTCTACTTGCTAATTATTCTTTTGATGGTAAAGTTCCGGAGAAGCTTGGAGATCCAGGTATACCAACTATTCCTTGCTCCATTAAAAATAACTATGTTAGAACTGCTTTATGTGATTTGGGAGCTGGAGTTAGTGTCATGCCTTTTTCTCTTTATAAGAGACTTGATCTAGAAAATTTTGTATCAACTGATATATCTTTGCAGATGGCTGATAAGTCTACTACTATTCCTATTGGTATATGTGAAAATGTTCCTGTTGAAGTTGCTAACAGTTGTTTGATATTAACTTACTTTGTTGTGTTGGAAATGCCCGAAGATGATAATATGTCTATTATTCTTGGAAGACCTTTTCTAATCACTGCAGGTGCTGTTATTAATTGCAATCAAGGAAAAGTAACTTTTAATGTCAATGACAAAGAATACACGGTCTATTTTCCCAAGAAAATTGATAGAAAGAATGCTCTAAATTCAATCAAGAATGTTGAGACCATTCGAGTTGGTCAAATTATTTGTTCAGAGCGAAAGCCCAAGGAAGAATATAAAATTGTCATGATTGGGACTATGCCTATCAAGGTCGAGGTAACATAAGCATATAGTGAAATGCAAAGTTTTGCCTCATATAAAGTTAGTTTGGTAACAAGAATTGATCAACCTTGTTAACAAAGTGATTTTATATGAATGAAACTTCGTTTTCACCGCATTCACTTTACCTCACTTATATTTACTTGTTCATTTTTGTTCCCTCTGTTTAGTTAAATGATTAGAATATCTTAGAGCTGCTGCATACTTGGTTAAGTTTCGCTTTCTATCGCTCCACCGTTGTTTTCCTGAGTTTTATTCTCTTATCATTTTTCTAAAAAATCCTCAAAAATAAAGTTTCTCAAAAAATTCCAGAAAAATATTTTTAAATTTTTATGTCAAAAATGGGGCAGAGAGGCACCTGGGAGACCTCAGGGGGACCTGCCACACCACCTCACCACCAGGGGGCACGGCCCAAGCCCTGGCCGCGCCCACCTATGGTGAGAGAGGCCCCCCTAGCCTCTCACTTATCTCTTCCTCCCCAGCTCTTTCTCTCTCCCGAAAACAACGACACACCAGCTCAAACTCGAGTTCTTGCTGCTTTTCATCTCAATTTTTCGATCTCCTTGCTCAGCCCATCATTGTTGCTGAGATTTGGAGCATTTTCTCTCCGGTATGTGACTCCTCCGATTGTCCAAGTAGAATTTTGTTTAGTGAAGTATCTCTTGAGTATTTTAGCTCTATAGGTGATAGGTGAAATGAGTTTGCATGCTTGTTCTATTTCTTGGAAATGTTATTTTGATGCATGTTAGCCCTCTAGTAACTCCCTATAGTAGTTTCCTACATGTGTTTGTTTCAAAATCATTTTTTATGAGGTTTGTCAAAAATTTCAGAAAAGGGACATGGACAACTACACCTATGGAGAAATCTTTGAAAGAGAAGCACCAAGGTCATCAAGGCCTTCAAGATCCACTGCTCAATATAGGATATCTTACAATAAAGATCTTATGTCACCGAACCTTGAGGGAGATGATGGAGATGCGCATCCATCCACCTTCCCTTGCGCTAACTTTTTGAGTGATGCAGGTATTCTTGATGATTTCTTGCTCCTTATTAATAGGGTTAGATTGACTACATAAATGATGGATGAGAGTAATCAATATGCTATTCTCACAAAGATTTTGATTGAAAGTTTTAAATTCACTAACTCTCATTTCAATCCTTCCATTGCATTTAAGATTTATGATAAGTCTATCACCATGTCTTTGGAGAGGTTTTGTAATATTCTAGGTATACCCATGTTTGGGATGACAAAGAAGATGCTACATCAGCCCACCGATTTGTTGGAGCTCTACCGAGGAGTGACCAACGACGATGACTGCACAGCACAGCGTGGCAAGATAAGAAACATTCAACTCCCAGCTATTAGATATTTTACTTACTATCTTGCCACTAGTGTACTTGGTAGAGGAAACACTAGCAATATCTCCAACTATCATTTAGCTTTTCTAGCTACCGCTCTTGATTTTAGTAGGAATTATAACCTCGGTGCTATTATTGCTCGTCGCCTAGCCGCTAGGGGACCTATTTATGGAGGTATTATTGCTGCGCGCATTGTTGCTGCTCTTGAACTTCCTATTGCTCCTCATGATAGATTGTTGACTCCATAGAGGCTTGATCTTGCTGCCATGAAGCTCCATCATTTTGTTACTGCTAACTCTTGTGCAGGGAAATTAGTTTATAGAATGTTATTTACGGATGGAGAGGAAAGGGAAGTGCCCTTGCCACAACCCAGTTTGTTCAGTATTGATAACAGGCCATGGTCATGCACGAAGGAGGAGTTGGACGAGCGGCTTAGGGTGCTTGGCTTCAACGTTTAGCATGGCGTCGTGGACCAGGAGGAAGAGGAGGAGCCGGCCTATCACTACACCACGTACCACACCGGGGCGCCCTCGAGCTCATATCAGGACAAATGTGCTTCTTCGTCGTATTTTGGGGACACCACTTCATGGCCGAGCTGGGACTGATCTCCACTTAGGCCAAAAGCCTGAGCTTGGGGGGAGGTACGCCGATGATTCGCTCACCTACATATCATATTTTGTCGGTACTTTGTATATCCATGTTTCGCTTTCTTTATTGTTCTTGTTCTTATTTCTTCTTTCCAAAACACAAAAAGACCAAAAATATTTCCGTTGTTTCTCCTTGTTTGCCTTTTCAGTTGCTAGCTTTGGTTTGCTTTAATTGCTATTTTCGGTTTGATATTTGAAAAATCCAAAAATATTTTGCTTTGTTTGCTATTTCCTTCTGTTCTTGTTTCAAAAAATCGAAAACCAAAAATATTTGTTGTTCTTCTTCGGTTTTGTAAAGTTTGTTGCAGAGTTCTCCCGTGACTCCATTGGAGCTTGGTATTCACTTCATATTATTCAAGCCACACAAGTGAAAGGCAATAATGATGACATATGACAATCCGAGATGTGGTAAGAGGCTGGTATGAATTCTATTTGTTTTCATTTTTGTACATATACTTATCTATGTGGACATGCTTAGTCGGTTCATGTAAGGTATATGTTATCTAATGGATGCTTTGTAGTTCTTGCTCTCATATGATTAGTTCCAATTTACGAATAGTTTGTAGCATGTCATATAGACGCTTGCATGCATTGTTTTATTCATATTATGGTATGTTATTGTGGTATCCTCCTCTGAAAGTTTCATTTGAATCAACTTGGCACATGCTCAAGCATGCATATGACTGAACAAAAAGTCAATTAAGCCTCGATGATTTACTTTGCCTCAGACTTCTTATATCATTTTTATTCCTATATTAATTTTGTTTTGTCGCAAGCATGATTATGACAGTTATTGCTCTCTCGATTGTCGCTTCCCAGTCTTTTGCTAGCCTTCACTTGTACTGAGAGGGAATACTTCTCGTGCATCCAATCACCAAAAACCAAGTCTGCCAAAGAGTCCACTATAAATTCCTATGCATGGTATTTCAAAGCCATTCCAAGTAAATTTTCATGTGCTACCTTTCAAAACTTTCAACTACTTCTCATTTTGTGCCACTATTTTTAGCTCATGGGGACGTAATGGTCGGAATTGCTATCTTCCATATAAAATTATGTACCTCTCGACTAGGCAGCTTCATCTGCTTGTCATTAATTTTGCATGAGAGCTAGTCAGACCATTGCAATCTAATTCTAAAAAGAAAAAAGCACTCCTCCATGGTATGTGAAAGTTGGTGGGCACCCGATGGAATCGGTTAGCCATGGTTTGAGAAAGGAAAAAAGGTCGGGAGGAGTGCCAAAGCTTTATAAAAGAGCACCAATGTGCCAAATTTTCAAAGAACTCGAAATCGCTCTCACTTGTTTATTATGGAAGATAGCAAGTCCCCATTGCCAGTCGTTGAGATGAAACAACCACCTCTCAAAATAAATTTTTATCTCTGTTTTACAAATGAAAAGCTCTAGCACATGTTAAATCACTGCTTCCCTCTACGAAGGGCCTTTCTTTTACTTTTATATTGAGTCTTCATCTTCTAACTTTGAAGCACCATCTTGAGAGCATAGCTGTTATTCTTAGTGTAATGTGCTTGTCCCAGAACACGGTTAATTGTGGTATAACTTTGATGCTTGTATCTTTGATATTTTTACTTCTAGTATTCCTTTGGACTTCAGAGGTGCCTCAGCATTTATGTTTTGCTCCACAAATAAAGGCAAGCTGGATACCACTCTTTCATATCATTTATGCATATTACAATCTTGTAGCTTCTTATGTACATGTTACTTGTTATTAGTATGTTGGCACTCTTTCATAGCTTGCTTGACTATGAGGTGACATTAGTTGCATATTTCTTATTATGAATTGCCTGAGTACTTGATCACATAGTTAGTATATATACATCATATGAAGCAAATGTGTTCGTGAAAGTTTCTTTTATCGCTCTCAGTTGTTAACTGAATTGCTTGAGGACAAGCAAATAGCTAAGCTTGGGGGGAGTTGATACGTCCAAAACGTATCTACTTTCCCAAACACTTTTGCTATTGTTTCTCCTCTAATTTGTGTGTTTTGAATACAACTAACACGGACTAACGTTGTTTTCAGCAGAATTGCTCTGGTGTCTCGTTTTTGTGCAGAAATCCAACTTTCAGTAAAAATTCGGGAAAAATCATCAAAAATCCTATTTCACCAGAAGACCCACGGAGCCAGAAGACGAGACGGAGGGGCGCAGCGGCCTGGGCTCACCACCAGGGGGCGCGGCCCAGCCCTGGCTGCGCCCACCTGTGGTGAGGCTACCTCGGCCGTCGCCTCGACCCCTCCTTCCACCTACATATACCCTCTGACCTGAAAACAGCGTGGGTTCGACGTTTTTCCCAGATAGACTTCTGTTGTGCCGCCACCATCAGAAACCATGATTCGGAACTAGAAACTCCGTTCTGGCACCCTGCCGGGACGGGGATTTGCAGGAGATTTTCATCACCATCATCACAGACGTCTCTCCATCAACCATCCATGACTCCCCCATCCATGTGTGAGTAATTTCCACTGTAGGCGAAGGGGATGGTAGGGATTGGATGAGATCATTCATGTAATTTGCTATGAGATTGTTAGGGCATAGTGCCTAGTATCTTCTATTAGTGCTTATGACATTGTTGCAACTTGTTGTGCTTAATGCTTGTCACTTTGGGCCCGAGTGCCATGATTTTAGATCTGAACATATTATTATTTCTATGATGATACTTGTTGTTTATGGTCTTACCTATAAGTTGTATACACATATTGTTGTCCGGAACCCGAGGCCCCAGAGTGACAGAAATTGGGATAACCGGAGGGGATGGCTATGATGTGAGGATCACATGTGTTCATCGAGTGTTAATGCTTTGCTCCGGTACTTTATTAAAAGGAGTACCTTAATTACCAGTAGTTTCCCTTGAGGCCCTGCTACAACAGGCTGGTAGGACAAAAGATGTCATGCAAGTTTCTCATTGCGAGCACGTACGACTATATATGGAACACATGCCTATGATTGTTAGTACTGGGATACTTTATCATTATTTATCTGCAATGCCCATGCCTCACTGATTTCATGAATTATCTTATCCATGCAACGCCCGTACATCCATCCCTATGCCTACAGTATTTCATCCTACTGTTTACTATTGCTACTATTATCGCTTTTATTCTACTACTGCTGTTACTATTTCACTACTATCACCACTATAAAACTGTTGCTACTGATAAACCGCTGCGAACAAGTCTGTTTCTAGGTGCAGCTGAATTGACAACTCATCTGTTAAGGCTTACATATATTCTTTGGCTCCCCTTATGTCGAATCAATAAATTTGGCTTTTACTTCCCTCGAAGACTGTTGCGATCCCATATACTTGTGGGTCATCAGTAATGTAAACAAAGCATATGCCCTTGAGCATATGAATGTTGTTTTCCCCCTAGTAGCAACAGCACATCTACAACTTTAGAGGTTTCTGTCACTCCCCCAGATTAAATAAAGGCATGAACCCACTATCGAGCATAAATACCCCCTCTTGGAGTCACTAGCAACTACTCGGCCAAGATAGCTACTAACAACGGAGAGCATGCAAGATCATAAACAATATAGAGATAACATAAGATAAAATTCAGTTCTTCAACTCAATCATAACACCAATATTCATCGGATCCCAACAAACACAACATGTAGAATTACATAACGGTGATCTCGATCATGTAAAGCAGCTCACGAGATCTAAACATGAAGCACATGGTGGAGAAGACAACCAACTAGCTACTGCTATGGACCCATAGTCCAAGGTAGACTACTCACTCATCGCGCCGGAGGCAAGCATGGCGATGAAGAAGACCTCCGGTGGCGATTCCCCTCTCCGGCAGGGTGCTGGGAAGAGCTTCTGGACCCTCCCGATCTTCGGGTCGACGGCGGCGGCGGATCGCGATGTGTTCTGGAAAAGTGATTGGGTGTTTAGGTTTTTCCCGTCGAGGGGTCTTTATAGGCGAAGGGGCGGCGTCAGAAGTGGGCCAGGGTGGCCTCACCACCAGGGGCGCGGGCCAGGGGCAGGCCACGCCGCCCTGTGGTGTGGCTGCCCTGTGGCCCCTCTCTGTCTCCTCTTCGGTTCTCTGGAAGCTTCGGTAAATTTCTGGACGTTCGGCTTTTGTTTCGTCCAATTCCGAGAATATTTCCTGTGTAACTTTTCTGAAACACAAAAATAGGGAACCAGCACTGTGGCATCTCGTTAATAGGTTAGTTCCGGAAAATGCATAAAAATGCCATGAAGTGTAACGAAGCACTAAGCAAATGGTGTAAAAACAAGCATGGAGCATCAAAAATTATAGATAAGTTAGAGACGTATCAAGCCCCTGCCAAGCAAACCGGCAATTCTTCCAAGCCTAATGCATGCAATCGATGCTATCAAGCATACCTGGAAATCCTCTCGCTGCATTTTGTGCAAGGATTCGGGCTGTGTCTTCTTCAGTTGGTTGTCTCAAATAGGTTGGACCAAACACTGCGACAACTGCCCGACAAAAATTGAAGACACCATCTGTAGATGTCGACTCAGCCATTCGTAGATAGTCCACTGAAGTATCCGGTGGAGCTCCATATGCAATGCACCGTAGGGCGGCCGTGCATTTTTGAACAGACGTGAAGCCCCACTTTCCGGTGCAATCTTTCTTGTACTTGAAGTAGTCGTCGTACTCTCTCACACCTTGCACAATCTTCATGAACAAATCCTTGTTCATCCTAAACCGCCGGCGAAATTCCTTCAGTGTATTTATTGCATTGTCTGCATAATAGTCAGAGTACAGCAGCAGGGCGCCGGTGTTCCTGCTACGATCCTTGTTCGACACCTTCCCACAGACCAAGCCACCCCCGCGGGGAACGACGTTCTCCATCAGCTGCTGCCGGAGTTGGAGTAGGAACGCGAACCCCATATTCCAGCGATGTAGGTGGGCGGCGGCTTTAGCTTCATCTTCTTGCATCACATCCATCATGAGCTCGTCGTCGCTGTCCATAGCGGCCGGTGAGGCAAATGGACGAACACCTTGCGGGCGGGGTGGGGTGTCGCCTGTGAGTGCACCGCCGGTACCCACGGTGTAGGCAGTGGAAACCTAGCCAGACGGCGGCGGGAAGGCGCCGGAGGGCCGGAAAGCTTTTTTTGGGCCGGTGGAGGGGGGATCTAGAAAGGGGCGCATCATCGCCGGAGGCGGCTCCTCCGAAGGGTGGGAGACGGGGCGACGGGAGATATTTTGGGGGTTGATTTCGTCTGGCATGCGGGCCCGGGGCTGTTTTTCCACCATGTCGCACGGTGCCGGCACTCCCCATAGGGTCCTGCCGCGCAGGGGCCGGTGTGGGAGCACCGGCTGTTTATTTGGGATCCAAAGCGCCGGCATGTTTTTGGGCTCGCCTGTGGTACACGAATTTGGGCCCGAGCCTAAATTCCACGCCAGCCGCGTTTTGGAAGGCGTTTCGGGAGCGCCGGTGAAGATTCTCTTAAGATGCACGCAAAGTGTTTTGTCTGTGTGCCCACATATGAAATGGTCTTACTAGGCATCTCATGAAGCATTCAAATTTGTAGCAGCGGGAAGAAATCTCTCGCCCGGTTGCCCGGGTTGTTATCTTTTGCCGTCTCTACACATACATGGTGATTGACAAACTGAATGAGTTATGTCCTAAATGTAATAATAAATGCTATTAATTGACTCTATTTACTATTACTAATGTTTATTGCTTTATGTTATGAATGTTATGTGCCTTGAATACGAGATCTAAAAAAAACTAATAATATGCACTTGTAGAGTAATAAATAAACAAATGTTGTTAGTCCCGCCTCTAGGTCTAGCTCATGCGATGTTTGATAATCAACTTTTCTTGGTTAATATAACAAGGAAGCAAACAACATTGAGAGTAGACTATAGGAAGAACAGTTGTTATCATTCTTATGTGTTTATCAAATGGACGAGTCCTATTGATCATGAGATATGAAGTATCCTCATGCTGTATAATCATAACTTTACAATGTAACTGGGTAATCAAAACGGTGATCCTCGGGAATATCAAAAAGTGTGTCTGTGAACTGGGATAGTTCAGGACTAGGATTTTGCTCCTCTGGAGTTTTGAGGAGATATGTTTTGGGCCTCTTGGTTGTGTTATCTAATCATTTATCCAAACACATTGTGATAGTGATCGCAAGAACATCGAAATATGGAAGAAATATAACAAGTATAGTGACCAAGAGTTGTATCAAAGGAATATCAGAGTACCACCTCAAGGTTTTCAATATATCGCGAAGCAAAGGTATTGACATATACATATCACAACGTTCGCTCGAGGTTATTCGTGTACACACAAGAGTTATCATGGGCGTCCACGGTCCCGCTGTTAGTTATTAATCGAGAATAGTTTTGGAGTCATGTTTGTGTTACCGAACCTGCTGGGTCACATGCTTAAGTTTATTGATCTTATTGTACTAAGATGCGTGAAATATCATCGTTGGCATATTTTCGGAGTTAACTGAATTTATTCGTTGAGAGTCCGAAAGGTATTTGGAGGTTTAGCGAAATTGTTTCAGTATAGAAACTAACGCCTCAGATTAAAAAAACATGTCACGGAAAACAGCTCACGTTAACCTAGGAAGCTTAAATTGCTTTCGGATAAAACCGGAACTGGAAGCCGTACGCGCATACAACACCATTTACAACTACGCAAAAAAAAAAAAAAAAAAACACCATTTACAAGGAAGCCTGAGGTCAGATCTTTGACGATCTCCGCCCCGGCAAAGTGCGTTACACAAAGGCCCCCTGCCCTGAGTATACAGCCATGTCTAACGAAGCTTGGTAGCGATCGGCCTCCTCTAGAGGTTTAGCCGACATGTCTTTCGGTCGAAATCCTAGGGGGAAGATCGCATGCCATCAGGTGCGACCATCTCCTGTCACATCCGGATCCGGAGCAATCTTGCCGGGCGGCCGGCGGCCGGCGGCCTTGCTTCGCCACATCGGGCAGAAGGTAGGGTCTCCATGCTTGCTAATCCTAGATCACGCTTCACGCCTGCGCTGGCCGCAACAAAAGGACATGGCATCTCAATCGACAAGATTTCTACTTCGAGCTGGATTGGAATATAGATTTGAGCCAGCGCAATATAAGATTAGACAACTTCCACAGACTCCATGTTGCCTATATAGCCATTATGTTGCAAATGCACGAGTTAACGGATTGATACTCCAGCTGACCAGCTGTATCATGCATGCATGATGCAAGGATTGAGTTTGAGGTAATATAATGAGCTGTATTAATTTCAGTCATTGTAATACATGGTCATATTATGGTGCCCCGTCACTGAGAAATTTAATCGCTTCCTTGGTATGCTGCAGAGAACATATCGGCACATAAAAATCCCTTACCTGAAGATTGGCGGCATAGCTTCTACGACCGATCTTTCTGTCCAGAATGCACAAAAGTGGTGCTATTTCTACTTGCTATCTACTAGATCTTACAACTTCGGTTCATGAAGAGCACTACAACCTTTGTTTATGTTCTTTACTTTTGCAGGTATCATATTCTTTTGGATAACGGTTTCTGGAATATATGACAATAGGTGTTCAGTAAATCTTATATATAAATATCAGGTAGCTTTTACTTCTTGCATGATTTTTTGTTTCTCAAAACAGTAGTTCCATGTAAATGATGGGTGTGGGAATTATTAAGGCTTTTATTAATAAAATAAGCATGATAGATGCATAATCTGACAAAGGTATCGTGATGTAAATGCAATTCTTATCTCTCTTAAGAACATGTCTGGTGTACATACTCATTGGAAATAATTTTGAAGTCTTCAATTTTGAACTTTAAAGATGTGCAAATTTAATATGATGAAGTAGTCCAAGAAGGGTGCTTAAATATATTCCGAAATTACTGCCAGAAGAGAGATACATTTTGGATAACTCATACAAAGTTATGTGGTCTGTGTAAGTGCGCCAGATTTAATTCAGGAATAGATAGGCTATGTTTTAAAGTCTGTTCATTGTGGTAGTACTTTGCCGGGGTTAGGGAAAGAATGCACGTTGAACGGAGTTTGACAAAAGAATGCATAACCAAACTTGAAAGTTTAGATAATGAATTTAACTTTGCTTTACATTTCTACATGTGGAAAAGTTTTATCATGATTGCTTAAAAATAGAAAATGGAAAAGTTGGAGCAAACAGGGAAGCTTTAAACCAGACTACCATGATTGTATTAAATTATAGGCCTCTTATTTCACCTAAACTGTTCCTAAGATCTTCCTGAGTTAACTTACGGTTCATATTTTACACAATCTGAGTCTTTATTGTAAAAAATAGTCTACAATAAAAGATAAGAAAAGTAATGAAAGATCCAACCATACATCTAATGAACTTGAACTGTATTAAGGCACGACCACACAGGGTTTGGTTAGATGCCTTGGGCAACATACAATTTCTGCTCCGATAGGAAATAAAATAAAATAAAATAAACAGAGATCGAAATCATGCCTCTATATACATGTCCAAGTTTGGAGGCTTAGTGGCCAAGATTTCCATGTCTTCAGTTGAAAGTTGAACAACATCGCTAGGGTGATGACAAATCGGCAATATTGCAATCTTTGACGTAAAATTACTTCAATCTCCTCTACGATCGAAGGCCACCAACAATACTAACGTCAGATAATGAGGTTTCACGCCCCAATGGTCTACTTGCTTTTTTTTTGAAACGGGTCTACACACGCTTCGTTAACTATATAGGAGGCAGGGAAGACGCGATGCCACATGTTGGACGCCAAAGACGAGGATCCTAGATGGCTTCCGGTCGTACGTGATAGAGACTACCAGCGTCCATGCTCAATGAATCAACGGTGTCACCGGGCTTCAGCTTTATGTAAATATGCCATCTATTGATTTGCCTAGCAGTAGTATACAAACGAAGATAATATTATTAGTTGGAAGGCTTAATTCAAGATAGCGTCTAAGTCTCAGAATTAATAAAAAGTCATATTCTATCTTACAAAAAAATTCATACCTGTCTAAAAAAAATCACGGTGATGTACTATTTTGAAATCATACAAAATGTAATCATATAGTTAATAGGTCTGAAAATGGCTGGTGTGAAGTAGAAAAAATGAAGGCTACAGCTTTCCCTACAACACACGGGCTATAGTGCCTTTTATTTGTTGTTGTCACGTAGCAAAAAACACTTTTCCAACAACTAATACACCTGATCAACATATAAATTCAACACACATGAAACTCTGTTTCTTTGATATTAAAATATTTGCTATGTTCATTTGTTGTATTCAAATAAATAACGAAATACTTCGGATGCAAATAACTGACCAAGAAAAAAAAAGGCAAATTGTGTTCCGCATTGCATATTTTTCTTGAAATATTTTATTAACTTTACATTCTTATGTAAAGATGTACCCACATCAACATTAAATATATTAATCACATATGTTGGAAAAAATATGCAACAACACATAAGTAATCTAGCCGCGCAAATGCGCGGGCCACCCTGCTAGTTATTTATATAAGGGAGAAAGAGCTAGCTTTTGGGATTTTTTTTTGAAGGCTTCGGAAGGGGCCCTAGGGTGGACGGTAGGCTTTCATCTTAGGGGTGGCCAAATGGTGTGTAGTGATCAAGGTGCACGCAAATGTTGCATATGCGTGCCATATGTACTTACATATGTAGTGGTATTACAAAGCCTCGCATGGAGCATCCAAATTCGTAGCGGCGGAAAGATCTGTCTCGCCCGGTCGCCCGGGTCGTCATCTTATATGTATCGTGCAGCAAACCTGACTTCACACATGCACGGTGAATCGACGGCGTGCATCGATGAGCTGCATCTAGTCCAGCATCAGACACGGGGAATATGGGTATGCAGGGATCAAGATGCACACAACTGTCTATATACTTGTATATATGTGCCATACGTACTTACATATGAGGTGTTGTTACAAAGCATCGCATGGAGCGTTCAAATATGCAGTGGCGGGATGATCTCTCTCGTCCGGTCGCGTAGGTCGTCATCTTTTATGTGTATCCTGCAGCAAATTACACGCGGTCACCGTGATCAATGGCGAGCTGCATGCAGCATTGGAGACGGGGAATATGTGTATGCAGGGATCAAGATATGCACACGACTGTATATATACTTGTATATATGTGTTACTCAATATATGAATTTACATATGAATCGGTGTTACAAAGCATCGCATGGAGCATTCAAATTTGCAGCAGCGGGAAGGTCTCTCTCGTCCGGTCGCTTGGGTCGTCGTCTTTTATGTATCCTGCAGCAAATCACACGCGGTCGATCGGTTTGCAGACTCCACACATGCAGATCAATGGCGTGCGTGCATCGATCGGCTGCGTGCAGCATTAGACACGGCGAATATGTGTATGCAGAGATCAAGATGCGCGCAACTGTGTATCTGTGTGCCATATGGACTTCCAGTACATATGAAGTGATATTACTACTATATTTTTCCTCTACCTGGCTGCGATGGCGATTTAGACAAAATTAACCCAAACTTGAAACTATTTTTAAAAATAAACCATCGGCAAAACTATTTCAAAAAAATAACCCTTTTTTGCGTCGCCATCCACGGTGGCGCGGCAGAAGGGTGTGCGTCGCCAGGAGGAGTGGCGAGGCGGTGGCGGCCACGTCGGCATGGTGGGGCCCGAAGCCGATAGTGCGTCACCACCCCGGGTGGCGCGGCACAAAGGCCTGCGTCGCCAGGGGGAGTGGCGAGGCACATTAGGGTTAGTTGATGTCCCCCGGCCCGCGCCCGACCTCCCCCACCCCTCACTCTCCCTCCCTCACCTCTCCCTCCCTCATCCCTGGCGGCGCTGGCGGCGGGTGGTCTTCTTCTTCCCCCTCTCTAATCCTCCAACAAGAAGGCTAGGTGGTGCCCTCTTGATCTTCACTAAGGTATGTTCCTCCAATCCCCCTTCTCTAATCCCCCAATCCCCCTTCTCTAATCCCCTCCCCTAGGTAGAATTTGAAATCAATTTGTATGGTGGTATTTTAGCAAGATTGATAGATGGATTTGTAGGATAGTGTCCTCAAGATGGATTTATTTGTATGGTTGATTGAAATGAATGATTCCAATGGATTGATGGATGATTCCAATGGATTGATAGGTAGTGATGGATGGTTCCAATGGATTGATTTGTGTGATTGATTTATGTTTCTTGTTATTGAACTAGCAATTTTAGATTTCTTGTGTGATTGATTTGTGCTTCATCATATGTATGAAATTAGTAAAATTATTATTTGCATATTATATGGATTTTGTGCATATATGATCACATATATGCTCACCAAGTTTGATTATGTCCATATATGCTCACATATATGTTAATAGGATGAGTTGTAGATGAATTTTATAGTTGAAGTTAATTTTAGATGAATTGTATAGTTGTAGATGAAATATTGGAGATATATTGTTATAGAAGAATTGTATGAATTATGTGCATATATGCTCACATTATAGTCGGATTGTTTAGGATGGAGGAGTTAAATAATGAAAGCATTCTCGAGGGTGAAGTTGATGTTCGTCACCGTGCCTATATGATGACCGAGAAGAAGAAGGTAATTAAAAAACCAAGTACTCAAATGTAATATTGGTAAGCGTGAATTGGTATGTGACACCATGCATGTATGTTCGTCACCGTGCAGATTCTTGGACCACTGCGACTTAGGTACAACCAGATGACGTCAACGCCGATGAACTACGATGAGCGGTACACCCCCTACATCCGCAATCTAGGGCTTCTACCGTTCATCCATATGGTCACCCGGACGACACTCAACGTCAATCCTGCCGCGACCACCGCGCTTGTGGACCGGTGGAGGCCGGAGACCCACACCTTTCACCTCCGGACCGGCGAGATGACGGTCACGCTAGAGGACATGGCGATGATACCTGCGCTCCCCATCGAGGGGGCTCCTCTTTGTATCGATACAGGCTCTGATGATTGGCGTGGGAAGATGTTAGATCTTATTGGGAAGTGCCCCGGGGATACTCTCAACAGGTAAGGAGTAAAGTTGAGGGTCTCCGTCGGGGCTACTTTCAAATGGATCTCAGATAACTTCGGTACGTGCCCTGAGGATGCCGATGAGGATCTCGTCAAGATCTACGCCCGCGTGTACGTGTGGTATGTTATCACACGGACTCTGTTCAATGACACGAGTGGGAAGACAGCGCACTGGCATTGGCTTAAGGCGCTCACCGTCATGGATAAGAAGTGGAGCTGGGGCACTGCTGCTTTGGCTTGGTTGTATCGTCAGGTAATGAGTTGTTTTGTCCACTCCATACATTTGCTCTCCATTTTGGCTACATTCTTGTTATTGATGTTTGCTTTCATACCATGTGCAGCTTGACGATGCTTGTTGTAGGACAGATCAACAAGCTTGTATTGGCGGTTCTCTGCTTCTTCTTTGGGTGTGGAGTTGGGAACGCTTCCCTGTTGGACGGCCGAAAATTGGTCCTCGTAAAGACTGGGACGATGGTAACGACCGCCACCGGTATCCCACATTTGCTTACTATTGGGACCGGCATTCTGAGTTTACTTCTGACCCAGAACAAGCATATCGACAATACACCAACGAGTTTGACAACCTAACCCCTGAGCAGGTAAAAAACTCTATTCCCTCACTCTCTCGTCTCGGGTATTTAGGATCTTCATTATTGGGCATATTGTAGGTGATATGGCAACCATATGGCAAAGGATATTCTTACGGTGACGCTGCCTGGGAGCTTAACCCTGCTTGCATGGCTGAAAGAGTTCTGTGACATATGTGTTGCCCGTTGATATGCATGTGGGCTGTTGAGTATCACTTGACGCAGCGGGTTATGCGGCAGTTTGATCTATATCAAGAGTACCCGCCGATGTATGAGGACACGGATCGTATGCTTCACCGGTATGAATCCTATTTCCGCCGTTCCGCCATTGTGTAATGTAATTCTTGTTTTTTGACAGTGTGCTATTTTATTATGCAGCTATGACAGGAGAAAATATCGGAAGATAGATTGACCCAATATTCACAAGATGCATATCAAGACGTTTCAACAACGTGTGGCGGAGACTAAGCGGGCAAAAGGAATAAATGCAGCGGACCATTCTGATGAGGGTTTCAACAACTATCTCCGTTGGTTTCAACCTCGGACTCGTTTGCAGCTTCTTCCGGATGCCTACACGGATGTCATTTTGGAAGAACCTTTGTCGTTCGACCAGCTTGGCAATCTTGCTTACAATAAGCTTGTCAGGGAGGGGCGCCAAGTCCCTTTTGCTTCATCGATTAACTTTGTGGTAAGCTTGTTCTTCTTTTTGGAATGTCACTACTATCTCCACTTGCCACTTGTGTCTTTACATATTCATATACATGCTAGCGCTCGGAGATACAGAAGCAAGCTGCTGAATTCGAGGTGGCTTTGGAATTGCCGGAGAACAAAGATGGCTATTCAAGATTGCGAGAATTTGTGAAGGTATGAACATATTTTGACCTTTTTTGACTAGTAGCTAATTTAGCTTGTTAAACGTCTTCTATTCATGAATGGTGAAATGCTGGATAATGCACTACTTGTAGGTTGGTTCACCGCCGTGCTTTTGAGTTCTCATAAATTTGTGATATTCCTTCATAAATTTACATCCTTATTCATCCTACTTTATTGCTTAGCCATTGCTAAATGCCAAGTACTACATGTTGCTAGTTTCTTTTGAAACTTTAAGACCATGAGACCATTACAATGCATGTGACTACTTGCGGTGCTTTTCCTTTTTACCCTATTCCACTTTCATTGTTTTATACTTTTGACAATTATTTTCTTCTTATAGCGTCATGGCCAGAAGTTTCGGAGATTAGGAAACCTTCTTGGTTGCCGTGATCCTGAGATTGCATCAACGCCATCGCCGTCCCAGTCTCAGGCCATATCTGCCTCCGCGGATGAGGAATCCACGCCGGAACAAGAGGATGAAGAGGAACAAGAGGATCCCCTACCATCGAAGAGAAAGAACAAAGGTGTGCATAGGGACAAGTACACACCACATGATTTCAAGGAGAAGACAAAGAAGAAGGTGGTCACGGAAGAAGTCTCCGATTCCGACGATGATAATTTCGTGTTGGAGGCACGGAGGAAGATTGCTCCGCGTAGGGGAGGAGGGAAGCGTGGAAGAAAGTAGATGTTTAGTTATGCTATCTAGCTATATGAACTTGCCATGTTTAGTAATCTCGCTTTGAACTTGTGCTTGTTATGACGGACACTATGTTTGGCTATGTAATATTTGAACTATGAGCACGATGTTTGGATATGATCATGTGCTCGAATTTGATATATGATCTTGATATATTGCTAGGATATGAGTTTGATATATTGCTAGGATATGAGTTTGATATATTGCTAGGATATGAGTTTGATCTTGTCCAATATGATATTGTGTTTTGATATATTTTGATATATGATCTTGTCCAATATGATTTAGAGCTTGTATATTGATTTTGAACTAGATTTCGAGCTTCTTTCAACCTCCAGGCCTGCGTCGCCACTGGGAGTGGCGTGGCAGGTGTGCGTCGCCACTGGGAGTGGCGAGGCAGGGCTGCGTCGCCACAGAGAGTGGCGCGGCAGGAGCAGCAGCTGCGCCCGCTACAGCGCGGCAGGCACTGCTGCGTCGCCACGGCCTGTGGCGAGGCAGGTGTGCGTCGCCACCACCAGTGGCGAAGCGCTGCTGCGTCGCCACCAACAGTGGCGAAGCACTGCTGCGTCGCCTCCACCAGTGGCGAGGCAAGCCTGGAGCTCGAAAAAATGATCAAAACTATGAAAAAAAGCAGCAACTTGTGTCAAATTTTTATAGAAATTCAGCAGCAACAACTAGTTCACAAGCATCACACATAGTTCGAAATGACAGGGATCACACAAGGTTCACACAATATTTCGAAATGGAAGCAAATAGTTCCACTCGGGTCCTCCCTTCCATGGTCTTGCACGCACAATCCAAGGACATCGATCCTCCTCGCACTTAACAGTGTAACGCTTCTTCACGTCTGAGTGAAGCACCGTATAAGGACGATGATACTTAACCGAGAAGTCCTTGATCCATTGTTTAAATTCCAGCAAGGTTTTGAACATCAAGCCTTTTGATATACCATTACTCTTGTGATTGCCATCCCGGTAAGAAGTAGGCCTTGGTCCAAGCACTATACCCTCGCCGCTGTCAACCGTGGCTTCATCCGCGAGACTAAGATCACGGAACAATGGTATGCGATGATCTCGCCCCAATACCTTCTCGTGGACTTCGGCCTCATTGGCCGTGAACCCTTCCTCATCAACTTCTTCTTCGGGACCATCGTCATCCGAGTCCGATGCATAGCATCGCGAGTACGGGATGTCATGGTCCATGTTTTCTTGCGTATAATACATATCCAAATCTCCAACATTGTGGTCATGAAGCTCAATATCATTGTCATCATCCCAGCACTCATCATCCTCCTCTTCCAATGATAGTGCCTCCTTTGAAATTGGCCTTCCATCCGTCATTTCTTCTTGCTGGTTCGGTGGAGAATTCCTACCATCAACCCGGGAGGCACTCCGGTTTAAGTCCACATGCAAAGTACCACCAACCTTTTTAGTGGCAAATAACTCAAGAGCCTTGTCGAGAGATTCGGCCACCACCTCCTTGTATGCACCCCAACGTTGCTCGGAGTTGATACACATTATCTTCCAACGGAAATGCATGCCAAATCCGGCGTTGTGCCTTGATACGTCCAAAACGTATCTACTTTCTCGAACACTTTTGCTATTGTTTCTCCTCTAATTTGTGTGTTTTGAATACAACTAACACGGACTGACGCTGTTTTCAGCAGAATTACTCTGGTGTCTCGTTTTTGTGCAGAAATTCAACTTCCAGTAAAAATTCAGGAAAAATCATGAAAAATCCTATTTCACCAGAAGACCCACGGAGCCAGAAGACCAGAGGGAGAAGTGGCTCGAGGGACCGTCACACGGTGGTGGCGCGGCCCAGCCCTGGCCGCGCCACCCCTATGTGAGGTGGCCTCAGGCCCCCTCTCGACCCTCTCTCTCGCGTACATATACCCCCTGACGACTTAAGATCGGAGAGACAACGTTTTTCCCAGATAGACTTCCGCTGCGCCGCCGCCATCAGAAACCGCGATTCGGAACCAGAAACTCCGTTCTGGCACCCTGCCGGGACGGGGATTCGGAGGAGATCTTCATCACCATCACCACCGACGCTCCTCCATCGACCATCCATGACTCCCCCATCCATGTGTGAGTAATTCCCCCGCTGTAGGTGAGGGGATGGTAGGGATTGGATGAGATTGTTCATGTAATTTGATATGAGATTGATAGGGCATAGTGCCTAGTATCTTTATTTAGTGCCTATGACATTGTTGCAACTTGTTGTGCTTAATGCTTGTCACTTTGGGCCTGAGTGCCATGATTTCAGATCTGAACATGTTATTATTTCTATGATGATACTTGTTGTTTATGGTCTTACCTACAAGTTGTATACACATATTGTTGTCCGGAACCCGAGGCCCCAAAGTGACAGAAATTGGGATAACCGGAGGGGATGGCTATGATGTGAGGATCACATGTGTTCACCGAGTGCTAATGCTTTGCTCCGGTACTCTATTAAAAGGAGTACCTTAATTACCAGTAGTTTCCCTTGAGGCCCTGCTGCAACAGGCTGGTAGGACAAAAGATGTCGTGCAAGTTTCTCCTTGTGAGCACGTACGACTATATACAGAACACATGCCTATGATTGTTTGTACTAGGATGCTTTATCAATATTTATCTGCAATGCCCATGTCTCATTGATTTCATGAATTATCTTATCCATGCAACGCCCGTAATCCATCCCTATGCCTACAGTATTTGTTCCTACTGTTTACAACCGTTATTATTACTGCTGCCATTTTACTACTGCTGTTACTGTTTCACTACTGTCACCACTATAAAACTGTTGCTACTGATAAACCGCTGCGAGTAAGACTGTTTCCAGGTGCAGCTGAATTGACAACTCAACTGTTAAGGCTTACATATATTCTTTGGCTCCCCTTGTGTCGAATCAATAAATTTGGGTAATACTTCCCTCGAAGACTGTTGCGATCCCCTATACTTGTGGGTCATCAAGACTATTTTCTGGCGCCGTTGCCGGGGAGCATAGCTTTATTTGTAAGTTCACTTGGTATTCATATTGTTCGCTGCAATCCTTTCATTATGGGTAAAGCTCGTGATGGAAAAGTTCCTATATTGCCATCCACTACAAGAAGAGGTACGACTCTCAACACCTCTGTTGCTCTTGATTCACCATCTGTTATGAGTAAATTGCTTACACCACCACATCCACACGTTTCTGCTACTACTTCTGCTGAGATTGAAAGTGCCACTGATAATTTAGATGATACTTCTGCTGTGCTTGATGAGAGAGGTTCACTAGGTTCCTTTTTAGAGGCTACTATTGCTAGAGCTAAGTTGGGAAACACCACTGTTACACCTGTTAGTTCACCTGAGTCTAGGGAATGTTCTAGTGATGATTATGATGATGATGCTTATATTGAGCTTAATGATGATTTTATTGCAGAAGCACGTGCTGCTCGTGATGCAGGTAATGTTAAAGAACTTCTTGCTAGACGTTCTGTTAGATATAATTTGTCTCCTGATCCTAAGTTTGCTGCTTCTCCTATCAATATTAGAGACAAGGATTATGATTTCTCTTTGGATTTATCTTACATATCTATTGTTGAGAAAACTCCTTTTTGTGGTACTAAAGATGAGAGTGCTATGGAGCACATGAATGAGCTTTCTACTTTGAGTAATTTGTTTTCTGATGATATTAAGATCCGCACTTATTTTGTTGCTAAGATTTTTCCTTTCTCGTTGAAAGATGCTGCTAAAATTTGGTTTAATAGCTTGTCTCCTGGATCCCTTACTAGTCCTATTGCTTTGGTTAATGCTTTCTTTCAGAAATATTTTCCCGCTAGTGCTCAACATGCTGCTGTGCAGAAAATCTTTGATTTTGAACAGGGAAAAGGAGAGAAATTGCCTGAATCTTGGACAAGGTTTTGTTCTTTAATTAGAGCTTTGCCTAAAGAACCATTGCCTAAAAATGAACTCCTTGACATATTTTATAATGGACTAACGGATGAATCTAAGTCATATTTGGATAGTTGTGCTGGTTGTGTTTTCAGGAAAGAACTCCGGCTGAAGCTGAAGAGTTAATGGCTAAAATAAGCCGGAATCATGATGATTGGACTTTAGTTGAGCCAACACCAGCACCAACTCCTGCGCCATCTACAGAGCCTACACCGAAGAAGAGAGGGATGATTGAATTAAATGATGAAGTTATGAAGGAGGCTAAGAAATCTCTTAAGGAGAAAGGTATTAAGGCCGAAGATGTGAAGAATTTACCTCCTATAGAAGAATTATGTAAGCCAATCCCTCGCTCATCTACTATTGAGGTACACTCTCTCCAACGCTTTGATGAAAGAGATATTCCTTACACTAAACCTCCTGATCAATGCTTAGATGAGTTTGATAATTTTATTGTTAAGCAAGAAAATTTTAATAGAATGGTGCATAATCATATGTTGGAGAATTCTAGAGTTATTAACAAGTTGCAGGATATTGTGGAGAGAACCGCCAATGATGTAAAGATACTTGCTAAACATTTTCAAATGGTTCAAACACAAATTGATCAGCTTACCAAAGTGCAGCAAGACCTGCTAGTTAATGCTGCAAGAGAGAAGCAAGCATGTGAAATACGCACAAGAAGTGGTGCTGCTACTCAAGACCCATTATATCCCGAAGGACATCCTAAGAGGGTTGAGCAAGATTCTCAACGCACTTCAAGAGATGATATTCCTCCCAAGAAGAAGAAGAAGCATAAAACAACTGCAGAATCCTCTGATGCAGGTAAAGATCCTAACAGTGTTTCTATTTCTGATGCTGAAACTGAACCAGGAAATGCTTCCGATAAAGAAGAAGATAAAGAAGAAGTTGAAGAAGAACCGGAAAAGAGTGATAAAAATGCAAAGTACACCAAAGAAGACTTCATTGCCAACAAGCATGGCAAGGAGAGGGAACCTTGGGTACAGAAGCCAATGCCTTTTCCTAGTAAGAAACACAAGTCTAAGGAAGAAGAACACTACAACAGGTTTTGTGAATGGATGAGACCTTTATTTTTGCAAATTCCTTTGACTGATGCTATTAGAATGCCTCCTTATGCAAAGTATATGAAAGATATTGTCACTAACAAAAGGAAAATTCCTAGTGAGGAAATTTCCACTTTGCTTGCTAACTATTCTTTTGATGGTAAAGTTCCAGAGAAGCTTGGAGATCCAGGTATACCAACTATTCCTTGCTCCATTAAAAATAACTATGTTAGAACTGCTTTATGTGATTTGGGAGCTGGAGTTAGTGTAATGCCTTTTTCTCTTTATAAGAGACTTGATTTAGAAAAATTGGTTTCAACTGATATATCCTTGCAGATGGCTGATAAGTCTACTACTATTCCTATTGGTATATGTGAGAATGTTCCTGTTCAAGTTGCTAATAGCTGTTTAATATTAACTGATTTTGTTGTGTTAGAAATGCCTGAAGATGATAATATGTCTATTATTCTTGGGAGACCTTTTCTAAACACTGCAGGTGCTGTTATTAATTGCAATCAAGGAAAAGTCACTTTTAATGTTAATGACAAAGAATATACAGTTTATTTTCCCAAGAAGATTGATAGGAGGAATGCTCTAAATTCAATCAAGCATGTTGAGACCATCAAAGTTGGCCAAATTATTTGTTCAGAGCAAAAGCCCAAGGAAGAATATCAAATTGTTATGGTTGGGACTATACCTATCAAAGTTGAGGTAACATAAGCATTAAGTGAAGTGCAAAGTTTTGCCTCATATAAAGTTAGTTTGGTAACAAGACTTGATCAACCTTGTTAGCAAAGTGAATTTATATGAACGAAACTTCATTTTCACTGCATCCACTCCACCTCACTTGTATTTACTTTCATAAAATTTTATTCCTTCAGTTTAGTTGCATGATTAAGAGTATCTCAGAGCTGCTGCATGCTTAGTTTTGATTTGCTTGAAATCTTTTCATCCTCGTTTTTCCTGAGTTTTATCGATATGCCAATTTCTGAAAAATCCTCGAAAATAAAGTTTCTCGAAAAATTCCAGAAAATTCTTTATAAATTTTTATGTCAAAAATGGGGCAGAGAGACACCTGGGAGGCACCAGGTGGGGCAGCCACGCCACCCATGTGTGAGGGGGCCCCACCAGGCCACTCACTCATCTCTTCTTTCCCTGCTCTTTATCTCTCCCAAAAAACACCGCCCCATTTGCTCAAGCTCGAGTTCTTGCTGTTCTTCACCTGGATTTCTCGATCTCCTTGTTTAGCCCAACATTTTTGCTGAAACTTGGATCATTTGTTCTCCGGTATGTGACTCCTCCACTTGTCCAAGTAGATTTTCTTTTGGTAAAGTATTTCTTGAGTATTTTAGCATTGTAGGTGACAGTATAAATGAGTATGCATGCTTGTTCTATTGTTTGGAAAGATTATTTTGATGCATGATAGCTCTCTAGTAACCCTCTATAGTAGTTTCCTACATTTGCTTGTCTTTAAATCATTTTTTTATGAGTTTATTGAAAAATTTCAGAAATGGAGGAGAATGTGTATCAGCTCCCTCAACATGAACTAGAAGTGCAAGATGTTATGAAAGTTCATCATGAAGAGAAGGTTTTCCCCTCACACTACCCATGCTCAGCATTCTTGAGTGCTGCTGGATTTCTGCAGGATTTCCAAGCCTTGCTTTCTAATGCAGGATTAGAATATTTTGTTGAGGGTGAACGTCCCCAATATGTTAAACTAACAATGTCTGTGGTGCAGGATTTCAGATTTAGTTGGTCCACTTCTAACCCCATGGTTCATTATAAAATTTATAACAAATCTGTGGACTTGCCTCTTGATGTTTTCTGTACAGCTATTAGAGTACCACAGTGGGGATCGCTCGAGAAGATAAGGGGACAACCAAGGCAATTGTTAGAACTATACGAGGAGATTTGTCAAGGAAGAAGTTTCACAGGAGAGGGTGGTAAAATTCGAAACATTCATTTCCCATCCATTCGATATTTCGCCTTCTTCATTACCAAATGTGTTCTTGCTAGGAAATCTGCAAGTAAATTGTCTCTTCATGATCTAGCTTTCATTGCTGCTGCTTTAAGGCGTGATAGAACTTACAATTTGGGTGCCTTAATAGCTTTCCATCTAGATATTAACCGTGAAAAAGGGGGAATCTGTGGAGGGCTTATAGCTTCACGCCTGTTAGCTTTTCATGGTGTTTTGCCTCATTTTCGAGATTTTCAGTTCCCCGAGGAGAAACTTGACCTTGATGCTATGGTTCAACATAAGTTTATTTCTCCTCCTGCCAGTTTGATTAATTTAACATTTGAGCTAACCCTTTTCAAGAAGACTACCTGGAAGGTAGTAAAAACTGAACGATCAATCCGTTTGCCTGCACCTCTTTTGTTTAACCTTGATCGCAGGAATGGATGGTCGCTTACTGAAGATGAGCTTGACGCGTACATAGGGGAGCACCCGCCGCCTGTGCACGATGAAGAAGGCGCCGAGGAGTCGGGACAGCCCTCCAGCACTATGAATTTTCCATATGCGCAGCCTTATTATGATTATGCGCCATCAGCTTCATCTTCGCGAGAACCGGGGTACGATTACACCTACGATGACCCACCAGCTTGGAGCAGCTACGAAAGCCGGCATTGATCTCCACTTAGGCCAAAAGCCTAAGCTTGGGGGGAGGTACGCCGACGATTCACTCATCTACATATCATATTCTGTCGGACCTTTGTATATCCATGTTTCGCTTTCTCTATTGTTCTAGTTCTTACTTCTGCTTTCCAAAACACAAAAAGACCAAAAATATTTCCGTTGTTTCTCTCTATTTGGTTCTTTAGTTTTCTACCTTTGGATTGCTTTAGTTGCTATTTTCGGTTTGCTACTTGAAAAACCCAAAAATATTTTGCTTTGTTTGCTATTTCCTTCTGCTTTTGTTTCAAAAATCGAAAACCCCAAAAATATTTGTTGTTCTTCTTCGGTTTTGTAAAGTTTGTTGCAGAGTTCAGTCTCCCGTTACTCCATTGGAGCTTGGTATTCACTTTATATTATTCAAGCCACACAAGTGAAGAGCAATAATGACGACATATGACAATCCGAGATGTGGTAAGAGGCTGGTATGAACTCTATTTGTTTTCATTTTTGTACATATACTTATCTATGTGGACATGCTTAGTCGGTTCATGTAAGGTATATGTCATCTAATGGATGCTTTGTAGTTCTTGCTCTCATATGATTAGTTTCAATCTACTAGTAGCTAGTAGCTTGTCATGTAGACGCTTGCATGCATTGTTCTATTCATAGTATGGTATGATATTGTGGTATCCACCTCTGAAAGCTTCATTTGAATCGACTTGGCACATGCTCAAGCATGCATATGACTGAACAAAAAGTCAATTAAGCCTCGATGATCTAAATTGCCTCAGAGTTCTTGTATCATTTTTATGCCTATATTAATTTTGTTTTGTCGCAAGCATGATTATGATAGTTATTGCTCTCTCGATTGTCGCTTCCCAGTCTTTTGCTAGCCTTCACTTGTACTGAGTATGAGATCTACTCGTGAATCCAATGACCAAAAACCAAGTCTTCCAAAGAGTCCACTATAAATTCCTATGCATGGTATTTGTAAGCCATTCCAAGTAAATTTTCATGTGCTACATTTCAAAACTTTCAACTACTTCTCATTTTGTGCCACTGTTTTTAGCTCATGGGGACGTAGTGGTCGGAATTGCTATCTTCCATATTAAATTAAGTACTCCTCGACTAGGCAGCTTCATCTGCTCGTCATTAATTTTGCAAGGGAGCTGGTCAGACCATTGATACGTCTCAAACGTATCTATAATTTTTGATGCTCCATGCTTGTTTTTACACCATTTGCCTATTGTTTCGTTACACTTAGTGGTACTTTTATACATTTTCCGGAACTAACCTATTAACGAAGTGCCACAGTGCCAGTTTCCTGTTTTCTGCTGTTTTTGTGTTTCAGAAGTGATACACAGGAAATATTCTCGGAATTGGACGAAACAAGTTCCTGAAGTCATATTTCACCGGGGAGCTCCCAAACATCCGAAGACCTGACGGAGGGGGGCCACGTGGCCCCCACACACAGGGGCGGCGCGGCCTGGCCCCTGGCCGCGCCAGCCCCTTGTGAGGCCGCGTGGCTCCACCTCTGACAGCCCCCCTTCGCCTACATATACCCCCTGACGAGAAAAACCTAAGGCCCCGATCAGTTTTCTAGAATACATCACGATCCGCCACCGCCGTCGACCCGAAGATCGGGAGGGTCCAGAAGCTCTTCCCGGCACCCTGCCGGAGAGGGGAATCGCCACCAGAGGTCTTCTTCATCGCCATGCTTGCCTCCGGAGCGATGAGTGAGTAGTCTACCTTGGACTATGGGTCCATAGCAGTAGCTAGATGGTTGTCTTCTCCACCATGTGCTTCATGTTTAGATCTCATGAGCTGCCCTACATGATTGAGATCATCGTTATGTAATACTATGATGTTGGTTTGTTGGGATCCGATGAATATTGGTGTTTATGATTAAGTTGCTGTACTGAATTATATCTTTTGTTATCTTTATGTTGTTTATGATCTTGCATGCTCTCCGTTGTTAGTAGCTATCTTGGCCGAGTAGTTGCTAGTGACTCCAAGAGGGGGTATTTATGCTCGATAGTGGGTTCATGCCTCTATTTCACCTGGGGGAGTGACAGAAACCTCTAAGGTGGTAGATGTGCTGTTGCTACTAGGGAGAAAACAACATTCATATGCTCAAGGGCATATGCTTTGTTTACATTACACACTTTGCTTAATGCAATTATCTGTTGTTCGCAACTTAATACTTTTGGGGTGTTCGGATGATATCCCCGGGGGTGGATTATTAGTCATAGATGCAGTTGGATGGCGGTCTATGTATTTTGTTGTAATGCCCAGAGTAAATCTCATAGTGATCTTCTTGACATATCACGTTATCTTTATTCTATCAATTGCCCAACTGTAATTTGTTTACCCAGCATGTTATTTTATCTATGGAGAGACACCACTAGTGAACTGTGGACCCCGGTCCTATTTTAATCATATTGCAATCACCTGTTTACTATTCCCGCACTGTTTACTTTACTAGCATTTTACTACTGTTTTCCACTCGATACACTCATAACCTTCGTTTCAAGCAAACCGGTGAGATTGACAACCTCATCGCAAGTTGGGGACAAAGTATTTGTTTGTGTGTGTGCAGGTTCCACAAACACCTTCAGTCGTCACCGTCTCTCTTCTTCAAGATCGACATTAAACCTTGGTTTCTTAACTGAGGGAAAACTAGCCGCTACACTCATCATACCTTCCTCTTGGGGTTCCCAACGGGCTGGTCATCACCACGCACAAGGACATACTGCTCCCACGTCAACTAAACGCCACAGCTCTTTTCTGGCGCCATCACACGAGTAGCAGCTTCTTTTCTGGCGCCGTTGCCGGGGAAGAGAGAAGACTTCTGCGAGGGGAGTTCTTCGCACACACATACTTTACTTTGTTATTTGTTTTGCTTTACTTTATTTTATTTTACCTGCATTGCTTTATATCAAAAACCCAAAAAAATTAGAATCCTTGGTAGCTGTTTTTACTTGTTTACTTTTGTTTTGCTGAAATGGGTACTCCTGAAAACACCAAGTTGTGTGACTTTGCTAGCACGAACAATAGTGATTTTATCTGCACTCCTATTGCACCAACTGTTCCTGCTACCACCTTTTATGAGATCAAGCCTGCTTTATTGAACCTTGTTATGAAAGAGCAATTTTCTGGTGCTAGTACTGAAGATGCTGCAGCTCATCTCAACAATTTTGTTGAGCTATGTGAGATGCAGAAATATAAGGATGTTGATAGTGATATTATTAAGCTCAAGTTGTTTCCTTTTTCTTTGAGAGGAAAGGCTAAAGATTGGTTGCTGTCTTTGACTAAGAATAGTATTGATTCATGGGCTAAGTGTAAGGATGCTTTTATTGGTAGATATTATCCTCCTGCTAAGATTATAGCTTTGCGCAGCAATATTATGAAGTTTACTCAGTTTGATAATGAACATGTTGCTCAAGCTTGGGAAAGAATGAAATCTATGGTAAAGAATTGCCCCACTCATGGACTGACTACTTGGATGATTATCCAAACTTTTTATGCAGGACTGAATTTTTCTTCAAGGAACCTACTTGATTCAGCTGCTGGAGGCACTTTTATGTCCCTTACATTGGGCGCCGCATTAAAGCTACTCGACAACATGATGGTAAATTATTCCGAATGGCACACCGAGAGAGCTCCACAAGGTAAGAAGGTAAATTCTGTTGAGGAAACCTCTTCCTTGAATGATAAGATTGATACAATTATGGCTATGCTTGCTAATGATAGGACTCATGTTGATCCTAATAATGTTCCTTTGGCCTCTCTGGTTGCTCAAGAAGAGCAAGTTGATGTGAATTTCATTAGAAATAACAATTTTAATAACAATGCTTATAGGAACAATTTTGCTAGTAACAATTATAGGCCGTATCCTTCTACCAATGGTAATGGTTATGGTAATTCTTATGGTAATTCCTACAACAACACTAGGGCCGCGCCCTCCGAGCTTGAGGTAATGCTCAAGGACTTCATCGGTAAGCAAACTGCTTTTAACAAGTCTGTTGAGGAAAAGTTAGGCAAAATTGATATTCTTGCTTCTAAAGTTGATAGCCTTGCTCATGATGTTGAACTTCTGAAATTAAAAGTGTTTCCTAATGATGTGAATGTGAGCAACATTGTTGCTGCCGCTAATGCTACCCAAGTTGGAATTGATAGAAATATTAGATTGTTAGCGGAATTGCATGCCAGGTGGGAAAGAGAAGATGAGATGGCTAGAGAGATGAAGGTATGTACTATTACTACCTCTAATGATGTTGCTCCTACTGATAGCAATCCTCTTACTTTGATTGGTGTAGAGAAAACTCTCACTCCTTGTGTTAAAAAGCCTAAAACTGCCAAAACTTTTTCTCAAAAGAGTGCTGAAATTTTTCGGAGTGTGGGAGATGATAGCTCTATTTCCTTTAATGATTTTGATGTTGATGGCTGCAATATATCTGAAGTTATTTTGTTCTTGCAAAAGCTTGCTTTGACTCCCAATGCTAGTTCTTTAAATATTGCTTTTACTAAGCATATTACCAATGCTCTTATAAAGATTAGGGATGAAAAGTTGAAGCAGAAAGCCTCTGTTCCCAAGAAGTTAGAAGATGGTTGGGAACCCATCATTGATATGCATGTTAATGGTTATGATTGCCATGCTTTATGTGATCTAGGTGCTAGTATTTCCATCATGCCTAGAAAGATTTATGACATGCTTGATTTACCACCGCTTGAAAAATGTTATTTTGATGTTCCTATTGCTGATGTTGCTAAGAAGAAACCTTTGGGAAGGATTAATGATGTTCTTATTGTGGTTAACAATAACCTTGTTCCCGTTGATTTTCTTGTTATGGACGTTGAATGCCATGCTTCATGTCCTATTATTTTGGGAAGACCCTTTCTTCGAACTGTAGGTGCTATTATTGATATGAGGGAAGGCACTATCAAGTATCAATTCCCACTAAAGAAAGGTATGGAACACTTCCCTAGGAAAAGAAAGAAATTACTTTTTGACTCTATTCTTAGAGCAAATTATAATCTTGATGCTTCATCTTTTGATATTACTTGATTCGCAATTTGCTGCGCCTAGCTCAAAGGCGTTAAAGAAAAGCACTCTTGGGAGATAACCCATTGTTTACTTTTCAGTACTTTTTCTTTTATTTGAGTCTTGGAAGTCATTACTACTGTAATGACCGCTCCTTATCTTGTTTATTTCGTTTTTGTGCCAAGAGAAGCCTCTAATTTGAGTGAGGTAAAGATTTGGGGTTATTGCTGTCCTGAAACTGTTTTCGGTGCTGCACCGTAAAAATTCGTGAAAATTCTATGTTTATCTTTTGGACCTGCGATTTCTTGTGCATATGCCCCAGGTTATATCCAAACTTTTCTTAGTTGAACACTTTTTGATTTGAGCAACGGAAAATCCCTCAAAAATTCGTCCATTATCAGCTGTCCAGTTTTTACAGATTTCTGCCAATATTTGTTTTTGCCACTTTATCGCTTTCTTTTGAGTTCTTTTTGATCATGGAACTCTTGTGGAAGCTGCTACAGTAGTATATACTTTATATGTGGTGGTTTTGGGTTGAAACCTGAAGCTTAAAGAGGTTGAATATATTTTATGCTTACACTAATGTTGCTAATAGAATTGTGTTTAGTTTTGTATGAAGGAAGTTTTCAAGTGTAGGGATTGGAGAATGATGAGATGAGTTGAAGAATGGACAAAAGCTCAAGCTTGGGGATGCCCATGCATCACCCCAAGAAATATCCAAGAAGTACAAGCGTCAAAGATTGGGGATGCCCCCGAGGCACCCCTTCTTCATCGGCAAAAATCAGGTCACCTTTCAAAACACTATATTTTTATTGCTTCATGCACTATGTGTTTTTCTTGGAGCGTCAGTTGTTTTAGTTGTCTTAGTTTGTTTAGTTTGTTTGTTTTCTGCAATAAATGGTTGGACCCCAACAAATTTCCTTTGGAGGAGATGTACTCGTTTTCATTTGCAAAGAATGCTCTAGTTTTCACTCTTATTAATCGAGCATTCTACTTTTTCTGCTACTGCTTTTGGTTTTCGTTTTCGCCTTGATATGCATTCAGATTTTGCCATATCTTTTCATCAAGGTGTATTTTTGCCTCTGATCTTTATTGGTTTTCATCAAAAGAGGTGTTTATAAAAATTTCAAATGGTGTTGGAAAAGAGAAAAAGCTTTGTGCAAAATAGTGGTACAAGAAGGAGCTTGTGTAGACTGCGGCTTAGGCTTTTTCATGTCATGCTTGATGTCTTTTTGATAGTATGCTTAGTGGTTTTGCTGTAGCATGACTTGTCTCAAATAACTGAGATTGCTTAATGAGCCTTTGAAAAAATCATGCGTTGTTTTTATTGTATGGAAGCATTATTTTGGTTTTCTCCTTGATGCTTTATTTGGGTTGACTTGGCGCATGCTCACACATGTTAGACTCTTACAAAGTCGCCATTAGCCTTCATGATCATTTAGTTTTTGACTTTTGATGCCATCGTATGCTTCTTTTAATGTCGCTTTGTCGCTTTGCATGATTATGGCCATTACTGCTCTCTTAGTTGGTCGCTCCCAGTCTTTTGCTAGCCCTCACCTTGTACTGAGTATGAGCTCTACTCGTGCATCCAACTCCTAAAAGCCAAGTTTGCCATTGTGTCCACTATAAATTCCTATGCATGGTATTTGTAAGCCATTCCAAAGTAAAATTTTCGTGTGCTACCTTTCAAAAACCTTCAAAATACTTCTCGTTTTGTGACACTGTTTTCAGCTCATGGGGACGTAGTGGTCGGATTTGCTATCTTCCATATTGTTTATTCCAAAAAAAAGGAAAAAAGAAGAAAAAAGGCACTCCTCCAATGAATGTGAATGTTGGTGGGCACCCGATGGAATCGGTTAGCCATGGTATGTGAAAGGAAAGGTGGGGAGGAGTGCCAAGTTTTATAAAAAGAGCACGAAGTGCCAATCTCTCTCTCAAAAACTTGCTTTATTTTTGTATGGAAGATAGTAAAAACCCCATTGCCAGTCGTTGACAAAGACAACCACCTCTCAAAATCAAGTTTTATCTCTGTTTTACAAATGAAAAGCTCTAGCACATGTTTAAATCACTGCTTCCCTCTGCGAAGGGTCTTTCTTTTACTTTTATGTTGAGTCACCACCTTCTTTCTTTATGCACCATTAAGAGAGCATAGTTGTCATTCTTAGTGTGATATGCATTGTCCCAAGGTTCATTGATTGACTCATATTGTTGGTTTCACTTGTTCTTAAATTATTTGTATCTAGTCGCCCTCTTAAACTTTAAGGTGTCCTATGCATTTATGTTTTGCTCTCTTTGAAGGACAAGCTGAAAACCATTTGTATGTTTTTCCTTATGATTTGAACACACGTTTGACTTTCATTGTTTCATTATCATGATCTTTTGTTTGTGTTCATTTACATGTTTACAACATGGTTGCTAAGTTCTTATTGTCATGATTATATCTTTTATGCCCATGTTTTAAGTTCTATTGATCCCAGCTCATCAATGCTTACATATATGATCAAGATTGTGTAGGTGCATGTCACCTCAAAAATTATTCTTTTGTTATCACTTACCTACTCGAGGACGAGCAGGAGTTAAGCTTGGGGATGCTTGATACGTCTCAAACGTATCTATAATTTTTGATGCTCCATGCTTGTTTTTACACCATTTGCCTATTGTTTCGTTACACTTAGTGGTACTTTTATACATTTTCCAGAACTAACCTATTAACGAAGTGCCACAGTGCAAGTTTCCTGTTTTCTGCTGTTTTTGTGTTTCAGAAGTGATACACAGGAAATATTCTCGGAATTGGACGAAACAAGTTCCTGAAGTCATATTTCACCGGGGAGCTCCCAAACATCCGAAGACCTGACGGAGGGGGGCCACGTGGCCCCCACACACAGGGGCGGCGCGGCCTGGCCCCTGGCCGCGCCAGCCCCTTGTGAGGCCGCGTGGCTCCACCTCTGATAGCCCCCCTTCGCCTACATATACCCCCTGACGAGAAAAACCTAAGGCCCCGATCAGTTTTCCAGAATACATCGCGATCCGCCGCCGCCGTCGACCCGAAGATCGGGAGGGTCCAGAAGCTTTTCCCGGCACCCTGCCGGAGAGGGGAATCGCCACCGGAGGTCTTCTTCATCGCCATGCTTGCCTCCGGAGCGATGAGTGAGTAGTCTACCTTGGACTATGGGTCCATAGCAGTAGCTAGATGGTTGTCTTCTCCACCATGTGCTTCATGTTTAGATCTCATGAGCTGCCCTACATGATTGAGATCATCGTTATGTAATACTATGATGTTGGTTTGTTGGGATCCGATGAATATTGGTGTTTATGATTAAGTTGTTGTACTGAATTATATTGAGTCACCATCTTCTAACTTAGAGCACTTCTTGAGAGCATAGCTGTTATTCTTAGTGTAATGTGCTTGTCCCAGAACACGGTTAATTGTGGTATAACTTTGATGCTTGTATCTTTGATATTTCTACTTCTAGTCTTCCCTTGGACTTCAGAGGTGCCTCAGCATTTATGTTTTGCTCTACAAATAAAGGCAAGTGGGATACCATTCTCTCATATCATTTATGCATATTACAATCTTGTAGCTTCTCATGCACATGTTACTTGTTATTAGTGCATTGGCACTCTCTCATAGCCTGCTTGACTATGAGGTGACATTAGTTGCATATTTCTTATTATGAATTGCCTGAGTATTTGATCACATAGTTAGTATATATACATCATATGAGCAAATGTGTTCGTGAAAGTTTCTTTTATCGCTCTCAGTTGTTAACTGAATTGCTTGAGGACAAGCAAATAGCTAAGCTTGGGGGGAGTTGATACGTCCAAAACGTATCTACTTTCTCGAACACTTTTGCTATTGTTTCTCCTCTAATTTGTGTGTTTTGAATACAACTAACACGGACTGACGCTGTTTTCAGCAGAATTACTCTGGTGTCTCGTTTTTGTGCAGAAATTCAACTTCCAGTAAAAATTCGGGAAAAATCATGAAAAATCCTATTTCACCAGAAGACCCACGGAGCCAGAAGACCGGAGGGAGAAGTGGCTCGAGGGACTGTCACACGGTGGTGGCGCGGCCCAGCCCTGGCCGCGCCACCCCTATGTGAGGTGTCCTCAGGCCCCCTCTCGACCCTCTCTCTCGCGTACATATACCCCCTGACGACTTAAGATCGGAGAGACGGCGTTTTTCCCAGATAGACTTCCGCTGCGCCGCCGCCATCAGAAACCGCGATTCGGAACCAGAAACTCCGTTCTGGCACCCTGCCGGGACGGGGATTCGGAGGAGATCTTCATCACCATCACCACCGACGCTCCTCCATCGACCATCCATGACTCCCCCATCCATGTGTGAGTAATTCCCCCGCTGTAGGTGAGGGGATGGTAGGGATTGGATGAGATTGTTCATGTAATTTGATATGAGATTGATAGGGCATAGTGCCTAGTATCTTTATTTAGTGCCTATGACATTGTTGCAACTTGTTGTGCTTAATGCTTGTCACTTTGGGCCCGAGTGCCATGATTTCAGATCTGAACATGTTATTATTTCTATGATGATACTTGTTGTTTATGGTCTTACCTACAAGTTGTATACACATATTGTTGTCCGGAACCCGAGGCCCCAAAGTGACAGAAATTGGGATAACCGGAGGGGATGGCTATGATGTGAGGATCACATGTGTTCACCGAGTGCTAATGCTTTGCTCCGGTACTCTATTAAAAGGAGTACCTTAATTACCAGTAGTTTCCCTTGAGGCCCTGCTGCAACAGGCTGGTAGGACAAAAGATGTCGTGCAAGTTTCTCCTTGTGAGCACGTACCACTATATACGGAACACATGCCTATGATTGTTTGTACTAGGATGCTTTATCAATATTTATCTGCAATGCCCATGTCTCATTGATTTCATAAATTATCTTATCCATGCAACGCCCGTAATCCATCCCTATGCCTACAGTATTTGTTCCTACTGTTTACAACCGTTATTATTACTGCTGCCATTTTACTACTGCTGTTACTGTTTCACTACTGTCACCACTATAAAACTATTGCTACTGATAAACCGCTGCGAGTAAGACTATTTCCAGGTGCAGCTGAATTGACAACTCAACTGTTAAGGCTTACATATATTCTTTGGCTCCCCTTGTGTCGAATCAATAAATTTGGGTAATACTTCCCTCGAAGACTGTTGCGATCCCCTATACTTGTGGGTCATCATGCCTACACTCCAACTCAACAACATCACTAGGGTCCATCTATTTCAACTCTATCCTAACTTGTTCCAAGACCTCGGCATACGTAGGAGTACGCTCGAACACCAAGTCAAGCTCATCCGGGTCGGGCTCTAAATTGCCTTTCAAATATGCTTCCTTGTCAACATGATGAACATGAACAATTCTCGCCATACCTATTTTTGTATAACAACAATAAGGTAAAAAAATTAATAAGTACCTATGCCAATATTTACTAACACATCATACTTCATAACAAGAAAACCCTAACCCTAACCCTAACATAACAAGAAAACCCTAACCCTAACATAACAACAAACCCTAACCTCACAAACCCTTACCCTAACCTACCAATCTACACTAAAATACTTCATACACATCATACAAGCCAACATTGATCAAATTAACAAGAATCAACATTGCAATTTGGGTGAATCAATTTTTCTAGGGTTTCCAAGATTTGGGGATTCAAAACCAAATATGCAAATTCCAATGGGTCAAATGAATGGCAAATGAGGGAGAGTACCTTAGGAGACTTGGGGAAGGAGAAATCCACGGAGAAAAGCTTCGATTTGAGTGGTTTTGGGTGGGAAGATTGAGAGGGGGAGAGAGAGCAGCCGCTTTTGCTGGAGATGAGGAAGTGAGGGAGGAGGCCAGCTCGGGGCTGGGCGGGAAACCCTAAACCTAAAGTGCGTCGCCACCCTCAGTGGCGCGGCAGGCACTTGTGCCTCGCCACTACCAGTGGCGACGCACTATCGGCTTCGGGCCCCACCATGCCGACGTGGCCGCCACCGCCTCACCACTCCTCCTGGAGTTGCACCACCTTCTGCGTCGCCACCTGTGAATGGCGATGCAAAAAGGGGTTATTTTTTTGAAATTGTTTCGCCGATGGTTTATTATTTGAAATCATTTCAAGTTTGGGTTAATTTTGTCTAAATCGCCGGCTGTGATCGATCGAAGAGACGACGACTAGCTAGGTAGAGCTACTGGTCTCCGATCGAGCAGCCCAACGCGCTGGCATCGATCGCCGGTCGACCGGCCATGAATGAGCATAACATCCGCCACGGCCTCTGCGTCGGCGTAATCAGCGCCGGGACACCGCCTCCCTCATCACCCCATGGAGTAGTACCTATGTATGGACCTATGGTACTGTGTTCTTGCTTCTTGGGTCTTGCTGTAGTAGTGGTCTGATCACGTTTCAGCCTCATTGGTTTCTTACATTAGGGCTAATTAATTAACCTGTTGGAAGCCGAGGTTGCTGTCGAGTCCAAACTTCAGAGTCCCGAATGAAGCCTCGATCGAGGAGGAGGTACATTTTCATGACATTTTTCTCATGGAGCAGATACACTGCTGGGATGTCTTTCTTTGATTTTTGTCATGCAGCAATTGGAGCACGCGCGACGACGAGACGGGTACGTGGCTGGCTCAGTGGCTGGACGCTGGTCTGGTGGCGTACTATACTACTATGTCCTTGGCAGCACTGCAACGGTGACTATCGGTGAAGCACGGGCACGCTGGCCGAATGGAGACACGAGGGACACCACGTACGCCTACCCGGGCGCGTGATCTCATCTGCATCTCTGAACCTTTGGGTCAAAGTTACATCGTTCACTACAGGAATGGGGCAAGGTGCCGACGGCCAACGCCTACGCCGACAACCAAAGGTCGGTGCCGTCGGCGTAGGGGGCTTCCAGGCCAGCCTACGAAGCAGACCGTCGGCGTATATAAACCCTCGGCGTAGCCCCAGATACGCCGACGGCGGCCCTCGGCGTATACCGGCCCTCGGCGTATAGGGTGGACACGTGGCCATGCACGGTAAGGGCGTGCCGGCGCTGTCACGGCGTCACACATACGCCGACGGCCACCCTCGGCGTATCTCGGCCGTCGGCATATGTAGATGCTACGCCGAGGGCTGCCGTCGGCTTATAGCCTCTGAAAATTTAAAATGCCCCCCGCTGCATTATATTTTTTTATTACTATCAATAATTTAAACATGATTATATTTTTTATCAATTGACAAATTCAAACCCTTCGAATAGCAGTCTCCACATGTTCGGATGAAATGACGTAGCGAATCTTGTCTCTCACACGTAGAGGTCAACAAATTGTGTAAGTGTTATCGCATGCATGTGTGTGAATTTATGTCTCACATATTTTGGAGAAGTTGTTCAAAGATGCTATGCTTTTCCTACGCCGGAGTGCGGTAGTTTCGAAACCCTGCCCCACGCGCCCGGCATCGTCTACCCCCCACTAGATATTATCCGGATGGGAGGGGGGTACCCCGGTGGACATTTCTCCCTATTATATTTGTGTTTGGTTAGGTCATAGCCCCATGAAAAAACAATGTGCTAGGGCCACATGCATCTTCCCTAGGGACCCCGAGGCACCGGAATCCCCCTTCCACCGAAACCCTAGCTCGTGCATCCCGCGCCGTCTACCCCCCTAGACGTGCATCGTAAGGGGGTAGCAAAGTGTAGCCTTCTCTTGGTTTGTATTTGGTTAGGTCATAGCAACATGACAAAACAAGGTTGGACCCAAGATTCATCGGCGAGGCCTCGTACAGAGAAAGCTATAGGGGTAGATCTCCGAACCCCCTCTGTCTAGGGTTTTGCCGGATAAAGACCACCGGAGCATCGTCTAACGTAGGAAACATACATGCATGTGTCCCTAACATATGTGTATAGGTGTGACCCAAGATTGGTACATGCAATATAGGTAGGTCCCGGGCATGGCCTTCTTCAGAGACATGGGCTGTTAACACTTGGTGAAATCCAGGATCTGTACGTGGAAACTCCCGCTACGGGTCTACCGGAGCCTATTTCATGGTAAAGTGGGTCCAACCTTTGCTTTCCATGTATATATGTTCTAGATAAACCAAAATAAAGAAAAAGATCCATCGGTGAGGCCTCTTACGGAGAAAGCTATAGGGGTAGATCTCTGAACCCCTTCTGTCTAGGGTTTCATCGGATAAAGACCACCGGAGCATCGTCCACCCTAGGAAACATACATGCATGTGTCCCTAACATATGTCTATAGGTGTGACCCAAGATTGGTACATGCAATACATGTAGGCCCCGGGCATGGCCTTCTCCAGAGACATGGGCTGTTAACACTTGGTGAAATCTAGGATCTGTACGTGGAAACTTCCGCTACGGGTCTATCGGAGCCTATTTCATGGTAAAGTGGGCCCAACCTTTGCTTTCCATGTATATATGTTCTAGACAAACCAAAATAAAGAAAAAGATCCATCGGCGAGGCCTCGTACGGAGAAAGCTATAGGGGTAGATCTCCGAATCCCCTCTGTCTAGGGTTTTGCCGGATAAAGACCACCGGAGCATCGTCCAACGTAGGAAACATGCATGCATGTGTCCCTAACATATGTGTATAGGTGTGACCCAAGATTGGTACATGCAATATAGGTAGGTCCCGGGCATGGCCTTCTTCAGAGACATGGGCTGTTAACACTTGGTGAAATCCAGGATCTGTACGTGGAAACTCCCGCTACGGGTCTACCGGAGCCTATTTCATGGTAAAGTGGGTCCAACCTTTGCTTTCCATGTATATATGTTCTAGATAAACCAAAATAAAGAAAAAGATCCATCGGCGAGGCCTCTTACGGAGAAAGCTATAGGGGTAGATCTCCGAACCCCCTCTGTCCAGGGTTTCATCGTATAAAGACCACCGGAGCATCGTCCACCCTAGGAAACATACATGCATGTGTCCCTAACATATGTCTATAGGTGTGACCCAAGATTGGTACATGCAATACATGTAGGCCCCGGGCATGGCCTTCTCCAGAGACATGGGCTGTTAACACTTGGTGAAATCCAGGATCTGTACGTGGAAACTCCCGCTACGGGTCTATCGGAGCCTATTTCATGGTAAAGTGGGCCCAACCTTTGCTTTCCATGTATATATGTTCTAGACAAACCAAAATAAAGAAAAAGATCCATCGGCGAGGCCTCGTACGGAGAAAGCTATAGGGGTAGATCTCCGAACCCCCTCTGTCTAGGGTTTCATCGGATAAAGACCACCAGAGCATCGTCCACCCTAGGAAACATGCATGCATGTGTCCCTAACATATGTGTATAGGTGTGACCCAAGGTTGGTACATGCAATATAGGTAGGTCCCGGGCATGGCCTTCTTCAGAGACATGGGCTGTTAACACTTGGTGAAATCCAGGATCTGTACGTGGAAACTCCCGCTACAGGTCTATCGGAGCCTATTTCATGGTAAAGTGGGTCCAACCTTTGCTTTCCATGTATATATGTCCTAAACAAACCAACATAAAGAAAAAGATTCATCAGCGAGGCCTCTTACGGAGAAAGCTATAGGGGTAGATCTCTGAACCCCCTCTGTCTAGGGTTTCATCGGATAAAGACCACCGGAGCATCGTCCACCCTAGGAAATATGCATGCATGTGTCCCTAACATATGTCTATAGGTGTGACCCAAGATTGGTACATGCAATACATGTAGGCCCCGGGCATGGCCTTCTCTAGAGACATGGGCTGTTAACACTTGGTGAAATCCAGGATCTGTACGTGGAAACTCCCGCTACGAGTCTATCGGAGCCTATTTCATGGTAAATTGGGCCCAACCTTTGCTTTCCATGTATATATGTTCTAGACAAACCAAAATAAAGAAAAAGATCCATCGGCGAGGCCTCTTATGGAGAAAGCTATAGGGGTAGATCTCCGAACCCCCTCTATCTAGGGTTTCGTCGGATAAAGACCACCGGAGCATCGTCCACCCTAGGAAACATGCATGCATGTGTCCCTAACATATGTGTATAGGTGTGACCCAAGGTTGGTACATGCAATATAGGTTGGTCCCGGGCATGGCCTTCTTCAGAGACATGGGCTGTTAACACTTGGTGAAATCCAGGATCTGTACGTGGAAACTCCCGCTACGGGTCTACCGAAACCTATTTCATGGTAACGTGGGTCCAACCTTTGCTTTCCATGTATATATGTCCTAAACAAACCAACATAAAGAAAAAGATCCATCGTCCACCGAAAACTTTTAGGGGTAGATCTACGGACCCCCGGTCTAGGGTTTCGCCGGATAAAGACCACCGAAAACTTGCATGTGTTATCGCATGTGTGTGAATAAGGTAATCACACCTTTGAGATAGTTGTATCACACCTATCTACAGATATTATGGCCACATGATAGCTTTGGCGGGGGTTTGCTACCATCTGAGCTTGCTGCACGTTGAAAGTCTAGCAAAGTGGGTTTGCGCGGTCTACCCCTTGGACTTTCCTCGGAATGATGGTTGACTGGTGAACTTTTTACTTCATTTTGTTTGGTTAGAATATAGGGACATGGAAAACCACACTAGAGACCAAGATCCCCCCTTAGACCCGTCGTGCGAGTTCCCCCCCCTCCGGTGGATCCCGCGGTGCGTGTTGCACGCGCTATCATTTCATGTGAAGAAATTTATAACATATGATTGATTGTAATTTTACCCCTCATTAATATAGTTTTTTCTCGCAAAAAAATAAAAAAATAAAAAAGTAAAAAATAAAATAAAAAATGATACGCCGACGGCCCCTGCTATGCCGACGGCCAGGCCGTCGGCGTAGCATAGAACCCTAGATCTGGCCGGGCCGGGCCCGCCTCTTCTTCTCCCCATTCTAACCCGTAGCCGCCACCGCCCCTAGCTCTCACCCGCGCCGCCGCCTCTCTCACCCACGCCGCCGCCTCTCTCACCCGCGCCGCCGCCACCTCTCTCACCCGCATCGCTGCCGCCTCTCTCACCCGCAGCACCGCCACCCATCTCACCCGCAGCGCCGCCGCCCCTCTGACCCGCAGCGCTGCCGCCCGTCTCACCCGCGACACCGCCGCCCTCTGCTGCCGGCTCGCGCACCGCCACCCTCCCCCTTCTCCTCGAGCACCACCGCCCTCCTCCCCTTATCCGCGAGCACCGCCGTCCTCCTGCTGAGGTCGTCAGCCACCTGCAGGTGCGTGCGACCACCTGCAGCGTCGCGCCGCCCGGCCACCCGAGCGCGTCGGCTACCTGCAGCTGCGCAAGCCCCCTCGACGACCCCTCCTCCGGCTGCTGCTGCGGCCCCTCGACGGGCCCTCCTCCGGCTGCTGCTGCGGCGACCGCTCGTCGGTGAGCTTGTTTCTTATTTTGTAGTGTTTTTTTGTGGCGGCGGCGGCGGGTAGAGAATGGTTTCGGTGGCGGCGGCAGGTTGATGGGGGTGGCGGCGGCAGGTTGATGGGGGTGGCTCATTGTAGGGTTTGAGTAGCGGCGGGGTGATGGGAGTGGCGGCGGGTAGAGAATGGTTTCGGTGGCGGCGGTAGGTTGATGGGGGTGGCGGCGGCAGGTTGATGGGGGTGGCTCGTCGTAGGGTTTGAGTAGCGGCGGGGTGATAGGAGTGGCGGGGGGTGTAACGGCGTAGTACAAAGAAGAGTACAAAAAATTAATGTTAAAATTCATCTACGACATCATTGACCCCTTGTAATGATTGTAGGTCGGATCGTCACCTCCTGTCCTGACATCGTCACCTCTTCTCGATCTTCTTCACCGATCTCTACTACTTCCTCTACCGCCAAGGGTGAGCTAGAACTCCGTCCCCTCTCTCGCATTTTTTTATGTTAGTAGATTCCATTTCCACGTCCAGTCGCGTAACCTAGGTGTCACTTCCCGTCCGCGAGCATTACGCGGATAAATATGCATTAGAGGTCGGCATATTATGAAGCGTAACGCTTGCGGCATTTACGGGACAGTCGCCGGATCCGTAGGTTGAGTACGTTTTCCGTGTTCTACCTTGGTCTGAGTCAGGATTTCGGTAGCGCCTCCCCGTTGTTCTCCGGATGCACATCCTCTCGGCATTTTGCCAAGACGTGTATCGGGAGAGCAGCGGAGAGGTGCTGCCAAAATTCTGCCTCGGACCGAGGTAGAACATGGAGAACGTACTCAAGCTACGGATCCGGGGGCTGCTAGGAGCCCACCTAGTAGAGCTATAGGTTGATGCATGCGTTTTGTCTGGTAGAAAAATAAAAATATGATCCTTTTAATTTCATGCTATTATTTGATATGAAATGCTATGTTTCTGGTTCGGTTCGCAATAAAGCAGAGGATGGCTGACAATGGATGGATGTACAGTGGCCGTGTTAGTGCGACTAATAAAATAGATGAGTGGATATGTAAGACTCAAATATTAGTGAAAGAGTTAGCGCGTGCTACAAAGGGGCGGGTTAGGGCACTTTGCCCTTGCAGTCGTTGCTTGAAGCATCACCGTCAAGGAAAAGATGACATGTATAAACACCTTCTGCAATATGGGTATATGTCTCACTACGTCACGCATATCGACTTTGATGAGCATGAGCGTGACAGAGGGGACGTCATGCGGCAGCGGCCCAATGGCAATGAGTAGGATGGGTCAGAGACCTTCTAGATGATCTCATCCATGGCGACATGCCGGATTCGCCAGAACTGGAGGAACCGCCAGAACCGGAGGAACCGCCAGAACTGGA
This sequence comes from Dactylis glomerata, assembly GCA_007115705.1. Lineage (NCBI taxonomy): Eukaryota > Viridiplantae > Streptophyta > Magnoliopsida > Poales > Poaceae > Dactylis > Dactylis glomerata. Next base: position 310,112 of record QXEO01001086.1, on the reverse strand, counting down.
GGAACCAGAGCCAACTGCGAAGGCCTTCTATGATATGTTGGCCGCGGCTAAGAAGCCTCTGTACGACGGTGCGTCAATTTCTCAGCTCGATGCCATCTCTCAGTGTCTAGCCGACAAGACCCAGTACTCCACCACCCGTAACGGCTTCGAAGCTAGTCTGAGAACAACTGGTAAAATGTTGTCGAAAGGGCATTGTCTGCCTCAAAGCCTGCACGAGGCAAGGAGACTCATGAAAGATCTCAACATGGGTTATCAAAAGATAGAGTGTTGTCCAAAAGGTTGCCTTCTATTTTGGAAACAGTTTGCGGAGGACAATTATTGTACTATTTGTAAGGCCTCCAGGTATGAAGAGGTAAAGGGAAAGGATGGTCAGGTGAGATAGTCAAAGATCCCGAAGTCGATTCTTCGGTATCTCCCATTCATAAAAAGAATCCAGCGGCTTTACATGACCGAGAAGACCGCCAAACAGATGACATGGCACAAGAAGGGGACGAGAATCGATAAGGGGAAGATGGGACATCCATCTGATGGTAAGGCATGGAAGAACTTTGATGAAAAATACCCCGATAAGGCAGCTGATGCTCAGAATGTCAGAATTGCGATAACAACAGATGGCTTCAATCCATATGGAATGTCGACTGCTAATTACAGCTGCTGGCCCGTGTTTGTTATTCCGCTGAATCTCCCTCCCGGAGTCCTAATGACGAGGAAGACCATGTTTCTGTCGCTGATCATTCCAGGGCCCGACTACCCGGGTAAGAATTTGAGTGTCTACATGCAGCTGATTGTGGATGATTTGAACCACTCTTGGCACCACGAGACGTTGACATACGACCGAGCATCAAAGACAAACTTCTACATGAAAGTTTGGTTGCAGTATACCATGCATGACATGCCCGGGTACGCCTTAACATGCGGATGGTATATAGCTGGTAAGTGGCCATGCCCAGTGTGCAGGCACCGGCTTGAGTTCCTTTGGCTAAACTCAGGTGGCAAGTATGTTGCGTTTGACACGAATCGACAGTTCCTCAAAAGGAGGCATCCGTTCAGAGAAGACATAAAGAACTTTAAGAAGGGCAAAGTTGTGCATGAAGTAAAAGAGGTGCCAAAGTTCGATGGTGCAGCTGTTGATGCCGAGCTACGTGCTCTCGTGCCTACGGAGCCGGGAAATGTCCATCAATTTGAGGGATATGGTGTAACGCACAACTGGACTCACGTGGCAGCCTTAACGAAGCTCGAGTATTACAAGGACCTCGAACTTCCCCATAACATCGATGTGATGCACACCAAAAAGAATGTTGGGAAGTCCCTCTTTCACACAGTCCTGAACATTCCTGGGAAGTCAAAGGATAATGTCAAGGCTAGAGTCGATGTTGAGAAGCTCTGTGATAGGAAGAGATTATACATGCAGCCTCCTACTGGCCGTCGAAAGAATTGGTTCAAGCCGCATGCCAACTTCTGCCTTGATTCCACCCAAAAGAAGGAGGCATTCAAGTGGCTCAAATACGTCGTGATGTTCCCTGATGGTTATTGTTTGAATATAAGTAAGGGAGTCAATCTTTCGACTGGAAAAGTCACCGGGCTCAAGAGTCATGACTATCATATATGGATTGAGAGGCTGATGCCGGTGATGGTTCGAGGGTATCTCCCCGAGAAAGTCTGGCGAGTGCTTGCAGAGTTGAGCCATTTCTTCCGCACGCTCTGTGCTAAGCAGATATGTCCTCTGGTTATTGAGAAGCTGCAGGTTCAAGTGCCGGAGTTGCTATGCAATTTGGAGATGATCTTTCCGCCAGGGTTTTTTACTCCAATGGCACATCTCATTGTTCACCTCGCGAACGAGGCACTCTTGGGTGGCCCGGTGCAGTTTCGTTGGCAGTTTTGTATTGAGAGAGAGTTTAAGTATATTCGAAGGATAACTGGAAATAAAGCCAAGATTGAAGCATGCATAGGCGAGGCAACATGCCTTCGGGAGATGGCAGACGCCGCGACAACGTATTATCCTGATGAAGTTCCCACTCTGCATAACCCGGTCTCTCGTTACAATGTCAATGTACCTAAGAATGACCCCAAGCTCGAACTATTCCAATATTTCGGTGGCAAGGCCGGTAGAGGACAAAAATATAAATTGGAGAAGGAAGAGAAGGATTGCATTATGCTCTATGTGCTTATGAACATGAAGGAAGTGCTCGAGTTCATTAGGTAAAATGGTGTACAAATTACTTTGCATCAACTAACCTGGTCTCGGTCTAATGTTTATTTTGTCCTTTTAGCGAATTCACGGACGAACAGTGGTCGGGAACGACGGATCCCTCTCCCGCGGAGTTGGACACTCTACTAAAAGAGGGTGCCCCCGGAAATAAAATAAACTTTGCGTCCTGGTTCATGAAAAAAGTAATTTCTAACCTGTCTCTCTTACATTGTAAAACGTGACTTGTCCCTCTTATTCCACGTAATTAATGCACACAATAAATTCGAACTGTACTTGTAGGGAGCTGATGGCAATGTTGAGATGATAGATGAGTTGAGATGTGTTTCCCAAGGTTGTAACCGTGACGTCATGAAGTATGAGAAGTATGATGTGAATGGATTTCGCTTCCATATAGAGGCACACCAGAAGGGCCGGGCGAATCCAAAAACTGTAAATACTGGGGTCTTCACCGGAGGAGCCGATGGCCTTGATTACTACGGAAGGTTAGAGAATGTATACAAGCTGACATTCAATCGTACGAACATACAACTCAATCTCGTTGTGTTCAAGTGTCATTGGTTCGACCCAAGGGGTGGACAGAGAAGTACCAAGTCTATTGGGTTAGTTGAAGTTAGGCCTTCAACCACCTATAGCGGAGCCGATGTCTTTGTTGTGGCTCACCAAGCTAAGCAAGTTTATTATTTGCCATACCCATGCCAGAAAGCGGAGCTCAAGGGTTGGGAAGTCGTGTTCCAGGTATCGCCACATGGTAACCTACCAATTCCCTCTGAGGACGATTACAACAACATTGACCCTGTAACATACGAGGGAATTTTCTATCAAGAGCAAGAGGACTTTGGTCACTTTGAGTTAGAACCGGTAGTGCTTGAGGACCACGGAGACGATGCAGAAACTCGTGGTGAGTCAGTGGTCGATCTAAAGGACATAAATATGCTCGAGAAGTTACATGCAGAGAATGACCCCATCGATGAGCCTCCACCCGTCGACGAGCTTCAAACTTACTACTCAAAAGATAGTGATAGTGATAGTGAGAAAGAGAATGAAATTGAAATTGAGAATGAGAGTGATGATGACTGGTGAGGGTCTTTTATATCTTTATGCTTAGGATTTATTTGTCAACATACTTCTTAATTGCATTATGTCTTTATGCTTACTATTTATTTGTCAACATACTTCTTAATTGCATTATGCCTTTATACTTAGTATTTGTTTGTCAACATACTTTTTATTTGCATTATGCCTTTATACTTAGTATTTATTTGTCAACATTTTATTATGTCTTTGTGCTTAATTGTTTTCTCTTTCTCAATGCAGGTGATTGAACAATATGAGCAGCGGCAAGGCAAACTCGGCGACCTTGCTTAAGGAGATGCACCAGCGCAAGAAGAATGTTAGACGGAGTGGGAGAGAGCCGACTCCCAATCCGCGTTACCCCGATCTTGCCAGTGCGGGAGGAGGACAAGGACGAGGACGAGGGCGAGGACGAGGACGAGGTGGCGGTGGAGGAGTGGACTTTGACCCACCACCCTCCGCTTCTGGCGACGTTGCTCCTGAGTTGTTCCTGGAGGGGCCGTCTAGAGGGGACGACTCGGACTCTAGACACGAGTCGAAGTCTAGACATGAGGTGGAGGACGAGGGGGACACGAGGCCGAAGAAGTTGAGGACTCATGGGGAATCGTGCGTCCCCGATGAGAGGAAGGAGCCTAAGACCCAGGAGGCGAAGACCCTCATCATTCCTGATGGCGTTAGGTAAGTGTATTAATTTGGCAATTTTGAACATGTAATTTCATTTTGGTCATAAACAATTTGGCATGTGTACTAATGTTTGATTTATCTGCAGCAATTGGACATTTGCACCGGGGAGCAAGGGCCGCCTACCTAACAGCATGGTTGGAGCTCTGATTAGGAAGTTCTGGCCGGGGAAATACACTCCCCTCGACATGGTCCCCGGTGGCGAGCCGAAGCTAGCCACTACTTGGGTAGACTACCAGGCTGCTCCGGGCGTAGGCTTCAGGACAGCTGCTGAGGCTGTGATCACCAAGTTTTGGGTAAGACATATTTCTCGAGTTTCATTTATAGTGATGAACCAATGTGCTAACTCATGACTCTCACAATTGTTTTATGCATGATTGAAGTGCTTTTATCGCGTGGATGAGGAGGATGCGCAGAGGGCGGACCGGACTTTGCTTGGAGCTTGTGAGAAGTTGACACCGCAGGTGTGGTACAACCATAAGGTAACGGCCGCTAGTCAGTTTTGGGCTGAAAGGGGAAAGAGGGTCAAGAAGGAGGACATTGTTGGTCGGAATCCTAATCCCGACTTCGAGATGTCGCTGGATGACTTCATGTCGGTGAGTGAAATGTTAATGAGATACGATATTGCTGTAACTTGCCATTGCATTATCTTGAGTTGAGTATTGCATTTTCAGGTTGTCCCTGAATGGGCTGAGGCGCATCGAGAGGCATGGGCGGAGCTGGTTAGTACGAGGTGGCTCAGGGCAGACGACGAGTTTGCAGCCGTGTCGATGCGGAACTCGGATAACCGAGGCGACGGTGGAACACACTGTGCGGGAAACCGCAGCTTTGATCGCTTCAAGGGGAAGATGGTATGTACATACATGGAATCATGCATAACATTTATTTTCCCGTCATGTTCCTACTTTATACGCATAACATTTCTGTTCGTGATGCAGGTGGCCGAGGCACCGCCAGGGTAGGAGATTCACGACGTCATGGTATATGACATGATGCGGAGGAAGAAGCCTGTTGCCTCGGCGCCTCCGGACGCCGCCCCCCAGTACTACGGCAACGCCGGGGAGCAGATAGAGGACTACTGCCAGATGGTGCAGTCTCGTCACCCGGAGGTGGATGACCCTAGACGCACGGAGACCGACGAGGAGTCGTTGGTCCTGTCGGGGCACGGGTTGCAGCATGGCCGTCTCAAGGTGTTTAATACAAAGGTCAAGCATTCCCTCACCACGAGCTTCACGCGCCTCAAGGAGGTCCTCACCCCTGACAGCGCCCCTATCCCGCCTCGTGACCGGCCTCGTCGACCCAGATATGATGTAAGTTTTCCTCATTTCCATCCTCTTTGCGACTTTCGGTCCTGCATGGCTAAGTGCTGATGTTATTCATTGTTTGTGAAATGGTAGGCTGCTTTCGAGGCGGCCTTCGATGCGGCTCATGAGCAATATCAGGAGGCCTTTCGGCTGCACCAGGAGGCGACTACGGCCTACATGGCGTATCTACATGTAAGTCTGAACCTTTCTTTTTGAAAAAGATGACAAGTCCCACTTCCCCTAGTTTGAAAAAGATGACAAGTCCCACATCTAAACTATCTTGCAGGCGTCGATGATGGCTATGCGATCTGGAGCGAGTTTCGATGTAGGGGAGCAGCCTCCCATACCGGGGCCGGCGCCATTGATGCCATCGAGGGAGAGTTTCGCTAGGACCTACTACGCATCGACGGCGGTAAGTTCTTTTGCCAAACCAATGGTTGCCTCTTTCCTTTGCCTCGCAAGTTGCTAACATCTAGGGAACATGTAGGGAACGGCATCTTCTGCTGCCTCGCGGGGTGGGCGTCAGATGACACCGGTCCGTCCCGATGGTCCTTCTCTTGGCCGTTCTCGTGGTACTACTCCTACTGGTACTTCTCCTGGCGGTTCTTCTGCAGCTTCTACTGGGCATAATTTTGCAGAACATTGGCAACCTACTTTCACTAGGGGAGATCTCAGGTTCACTCCGACCCCGTCTCCAGAGTAGTAGGGATTTCCGCCTTGAGATACTATGTGTGTCGCTACTTCCATGTCGATACTTGCGTGTTGCTACTTGTGTGTTGCTACTCCTCTGTCGTGTCGCTACTTGTCGGTCGTGTCGCTACTTGATCATCTATGTATGCCATCTACGAATTTATATATTTATGTGTATATATGTTTTTATATATATTTATGTGCATTTGCTGCTCTGGAACCTGCAATTCTGGAAATAAAAAAAATTTCTGGGCCACCATACGCCGAGGGCAATGCCGTCGGCGTAGAGGGTGCCATATGCCCATGGCAAGGCCTATGCCGAGGGTGAGGCCGTCGGCGTCTGCCCTATCTGGAGGCGGGCCGAGCTGATGCCACGCGCACCTATACGCCGAGGGGGAGGCCGTCGGCGTACGCTTGCGAGGGAAGCCCTAGGAAACTGCCACATGCACCTATACGCCGAGGGCATTACCGTTGGCGTAGTGACGACGCCGTCTGCCCTTCTCCGTCCGTCCGCAGTGCTACGCCGACGGTCTCTACGTCGAGGGCCACCGTCCAGCCGTCGGCACTGCTCCTATACGCCGAGGGCATTGCCTACGCCGACGGTCACGCATGTTCTGCCGAGGGAGGTCTACGCCGACGAGCTACGCCGAGGGCTGCCGTCGGCGTAGAGTACGCCGAGGGCAATGCCCTATACGCCGACGGTTGGAAGCCCTCGGCATATAGCTTCATTCCTGTAGTGGTTTTTGGGCCCGTTTGGAACACGTGAAAAACTTAGGAATTTTGGAGGATAGAATTTCCATAGGAAAAATCCGTGTGGCGCTGTTTGGAACAAAGGAGTAGAAAGCCTAAATTCCTTTGAAATTCCCACTCACTTCATTAAGATCACGAAGGCGAGGTAAAAAAAAAGTGCCTACCGTCCAAGGCTGGCGATGACGAGGCGGGACTTTTACTTTTGGATGTTGCGTTTGGGCGCTCTCTCGTTACGTGTGTACCGTGACTTGATCAAGGTAATTAGCAAACCGCATTTGTATATTGCACTAGTATGAAATGAATCTCTAGGTAAGCTACTCCTAGACAAGTGCGTATGCCAGCTTTTTTTTTGATAATAGGTTTTTTATTACTTAAAGAGTTTTAAGTAGTATTATATCCGGCCTTTGCATAACAAGATGCACACAGCCGCAACACACTAGAATCCGAGTACTAAAAGTAAAAAAATATGCGAGTTACATATCACGATGACAAAGTGTAAGACGCTTAAGATTTAAGATGGGGTGGTCCAATCCGTAGATTATGATGCCATAGTTCTATGAAGTCGACAGATACAGAGATCATCCCTCCTGCGTTCTCTCGACCCTCGCATCGTCCCCCGCGTTGTGCGGCACGTGCGGATCCCCAGATCGTCACCGCCTAAACCCTCCTCCTTCCCCGTCCTCCTCCCCACCGCTTCTAGCACGCGCGCCTAGGCAAAGCCCACGGCTATTGGCCGTGGTAGCCTTCCTTCCCGCATCGCAAGCGCATAACGTCCCTTGATCTACGGAGTCGTCTTCCCTGGCCGGTGGCAGGGCTGATCTTGGAGCGGCCTGTCAGGATCTTGGGCGGACGTCGGGGTGGCAGCTCTGGGCAGGTTGTCTGTGAGGCATCGCGCCCAGTTGCGGCAGCCTCCATGGTGGAGGTTCTGGTGGCGGGCGGCGGCCAATGAAGCAGCCGACAGTGGGGACGACTCTGATAGCTGTCGATCTGGTTCCTTGGTGGCATGGTCGAGAATTCTGGTGGCCGACCCCTAGGGGGCACCCCTCTCTGTCATGGCGGTTAGGGTTTGCTTCGGTGTTGGAAGTTGCCTTGTCGACGAATCAGTGGCTCTATGGTGGCCTCTTCTTCTGCCGACAGGTGGTCGGCTGGATGTCCTGATGGTGAGTGGGGTGGCGCATCCACCGGTGAAAACCATGCTCTGGCTGCGATTTGTGGGCGATGGCAGTGTGTATGCATCGTTCCCTTATTGAAGGCGTCGTCATTGCGGTCTGCTTCCACTTTACTCCAGTTGCTTTTGGGGGAAACCCTAGACCCAGGTATCTCGGGACAGACAATGGTGGCGCAGGTAGCGTCGCTCTCCCTCATGAGGGCATTTTTTTGGGAGCAGCAGCCAGGTAACGGCGTCTACAGCGAGAGAATGAGACACTCGCGGAGGGTCTGCTACACCGGTTGTGTGCTCCTGTTTCGCCACAAGGGTGGCTCAGAGATGCCCCCGATGCTTATTAGCTGATGGGGTGTTTGTTTCTAATTTTAGGGCATGGTCCTTGACGACATATTTCTTTACCCATTGTCGGGTTTGTAGATGTTGTGTGGTGATTTTGGGGTTTTTTTGGTATATCTCTATTTTTTTAAATCTAAATAAATATTATATGCATCCCTTTGATGCTGAGGCTGGGCTTCGCTCCCTTTTTTTTAAAATGAAGTCGACAGATGATGCATGGCAAGCATCATAGCACGGAGTGTTCAAAATTGTAGCAGCGGGAAGATCTATCTAACATCACCATAGATTAAGCCGTTCATAGATCTCAATCGTCCGGGTCGTCATTTTTATGTATCCTGCAACAAATTGCACGCGGTCGCCGGTCAGTTTGCAGACTCCACACATGCATGGTGATCGACGGCGTGCATCGGTGAGCTGCACGCAGCATTAGACACGGGAAATATGTGTATGCAGGGATCAAGATGCACGCAACTATATACAAGTGTCTGCGTGCCGTATGGGCTTGCAGTGCTCCGATCGATCAAAGAGAAATGATAAAGTGCTTAGATGTTACCTCTACATGGTTCCGATCGATCGAAGAGACGAAGACCCGATCGAGCAGCCCAATGCACTCGCATCGATCGTCGACCCGGCCATGAATGAGCATCCTCCAGAACATCCGCCACGGCCTCTGCGTCGGCGCAATCCGCGCCGGGACACCGCCTAGCTCCCCCGTCACCCCATGCACTATGTTGTGCTCTTCCTTCTTGGCTCTAGCTCTAGTACTGGTCTAGTGACTAGTCACGTTTCAGGCATTCAGCCATGTACTCCAATTAAAGGTTATAGTAGAGCCTAATGTTTGTTGTTCTATTGATCTAACTCTCGTCGAAATTACATGGAGGTACAAGTACAGCTATTGCAGCTATATATATTCTAACATTCTTCTTGGTCATATCTGAAGTGAAGCGGGATTGCGATTGAATGCGCTCATGCCTCCGCTTCATCAATGACTACGTCTCTCACAAGTCGACAGTCGACACCTTCTCATGCTTTTCCAGTATCTCCTCTCTTCCCATCACGTGGTCACAGAAGGAGTGTCGTGGACGCAGTTGAAGACCCAAGCGCTTTGACTACAGGTGTTGCCGATGAGTTGTTGTAAAAACGTTGACCTTGATGTCGATGTTGAGGAAGCCGATGATGTGGTAGTCATGGTCGATGCAGTGTTGATTGATACGTCCATTTTGCATCACTATTTTGTATCATAATTTACTGTTATTCATTGATATATTTCATATTTAGAGATGATACTTATGTTGTTTTCTCTGTTTTTACATGTTTGATGATCATTGGAGGATTTGCTGCCGGAGTCAGGATTCTGCTGGAAAAAGGACCGTCAAGACACCATATTTCGGAAGATCAGGAAATTCCAGAAAAATATCAAAAAATTATATTTCACCAGAAGACTGAAGAATCCAGAAGGAGAAGGCGAGAGGAGCCACAGGGTGGGCTCACCACCAGGGGCGCAGGCCCACCCCCTGGCCGCGCCGGCCTATGGTGAGGCCACCCTGGCCCACCACTGCCATCGCCCTTTCGCGTATATCATCGTCCTCGAAAACCTAAGTGAAAGGGTGGGGCTCAGGGATAGACACCGCCGCCTTTGCGGGGCGGAAAACACCAGAGAGAGAAAAGCTCTCCGGCAGGCAGAAATCTGCCAGGGAAATTCCTTTCCGGAGAGGGGAGATCGTCGCCATCGTCATCATCATCGCGCTGGACTTCATCGGGATCATCATCATCATCATACTCATCACCAGCACCTTCATCTTCACCATCACCACGCCATCCCGTTGTAACATCTTGGGTTGAATCTTGTCAAATTCTTAGGGGAAACTCTCCCGGTGTTGAGTACTCTTGTTGTTAATGCTATTGGGTGGAACCGTTGAATTAAGGTTTATGTTCAGATTGTTATTTACCATTATTTCACCTTTGATTATGATCCATATGATGTCTTATGAGTAGTTCGTTTAGTTCTTGAGGACATGGGAGAAGTCAAGATGTTAGTAGTGGAATTATGTTAAGTAATATTTAATAGTTTGATATTTATTTGTTGTGGTGCTATTTCACTAGTGGTGTCATGTGAACGTCGACTACATGATACTTCACCATTTATGGGCCTAGTGATATGCATTGTGTATTTGGCTACTAATTGTGGGGTTGCTGGAGTGACAGAAACCTAAACCTCCGTTAGAAAACCATTGCACCAGGGAGCGTAGGATCTTAGAGTTTAAGGTTGTGGTTAGATTTATCTTAATTACTTTCTTGTAGTTGCGGATGCTTGCAAGGGGTATAATCACAAGTGTGTATTTATCCTAGTAAGGGTAGTGCGCTAGCGCAAGTTCACCCCCATAACACTTATCAAACCAATAAAGATTATTTAGCGGTATGAAGCGAAAGCACTTGACAGAAACTCCCGTGTGTCCTCGAGAACGTTTGGTCATCATAGTTACACAACCGGCTTGTCCTTTGCTCTAGAAAGGATTGGGCCACTTGCAGCAATTACTATTATTATCTTTTATTTATTCGCACTTTATTTATTTGCATTACCAAATACCCCTAAAAAACCGTTTGCTAGTATTTTCAGTAAATCCTTGATCAAAACCACTTATCAACACCTTCTGCTCCTCGTTGGGTTCGACACTCTTATTTATCGAAAGTACTATGATACACCCCCTATACTTGTGGGTCATCAAGACTATTTTCTGGCGCCGTTGCCGGGGAGTGAAGCGCTATTGAAGAGTGGAATTGGTAAAGGTAACCGTCGCTGTGAGTATTGTTTTTATTTCTGTCTTTTATTTTTATTTTATTTTGCTATGGAGAGTTCTCCATTTGGTTTCCTATTTGGGAACACTACTACCACTGTTGCGGATGTGGATGAACCACCACCACCACCTGCTCAATTAGATCCTTTTAAAATAGCTATGAAAATTGTTGAACGTGTTATGAATAACTGCTATTCATGAGATGGAACTGTCCATCCGGGTGTTCGTCTACTCTTTATACATGAATTATACGAGTTGTTAAAGTGTCCAGGTATTTCATCAAGCTAGGTTAAGAGGAAGCTATTCTCTTTATCACTGAAAGGCAGAGCTGAGGAGTGGTATCGACTGCTAAAAGATGGTCCATCTATTGCTTGGGAGGAAATTGCACCTCTCTTTTATTCTAAATTTTATCCTCCGAGTGAAATTCATAAAGATCGTAATCGAATATATAACTTTTGGCCTTATGATGGAGAGAGTATTGCCCAAGCGTGGGGGAGATTGAAGCTACTAATGCTCAAATGTCCCATTCATGAGCTCCCCGGTAATATTGTTATTGATAACTTTTATGCGAGGCTTGCTCTTCATGATAAGGATTATTTGGATGCTTCCTGTTTTGGATCATTTACCCATATGAAAGGAGAAGCTAAAGGTGATCTTCTTGACCGTATTCAGAAAAATGCTGAAGGATGGGAGAACGACAAAGGTAGGAAGTCAGGTATAAATTATGATTATGAATGTATTAAAGCTTTTATGGGAACCAATAACTTTCATAATGTTAGCACTATTTATGGTCTTGATTCTCAGATATTTGCTAACTGTTTTAAGGCCTTTGCCTCTTATCTTGATATTCCAAAGAAAGATTGGAACAAGTATCATGCGCCTTATAAAGATTCTGTTAGTCATATTCCTGCTAAAACTACTGAAGTTTGTACTGTTGATCGCATTTTGCCTGAACCTTATTTTGAGAAAACACCTTTCCCTGCTAAGGTAAAGGAGCATTCCACTTTGATAAGCGTGCTTAATAAAAGTACCAAGAATGCTGTAGAACCTGATGAGCAAATTACTATTAAGTCTCCTGTATCCATAGTGAAGGACCTTGTTACTAAAAATGTAGGAGATGAACATATTGTCTTTTGTGAAGATGCTTCTAACATTGTTTCACATCCTAGTAGGCCTAGGAAAGCAAGTGTTCCTGTTATTTCTGTCAGGATTGGCGATCATTGCTATTATGGTTTATGTGACATCGGTGCAAGTTTAAGTGCTATTCCTTTAGAGCTTTATAGAGAAATTATGCATGAAATTGCCCCTTGTGAATTGGAGGAGATTGATATGGTTATTCAGCTTGCTAATAGACGAACTATCTCTCCACTTGGTATTGTTTGAGATGTGGAAGTTTTGTGTGGTAAGACTAAATACCCTACTGATTTTCTTATACTTGGTGCTGAAGTTAGGAAAACTTGTCCTATTATTTTTGGTAGACCCTTTTTGAATACTTGTAGTGTTGTGATAGATTGTAAGAAGGAGAAAGTTGTGACTAAGTTCGACGGAGAGTCTTATGAGTTTAATTTTTCTAAGTTCGCTAAAACTCCTTATGAAAATGAATTTCCTGATGAAATTTTTTGAGTTGAACAGCTTGCCTCTATTGCTCTTGCTCCTAATAATGCTTTGCAGCAATTTATGGAGGACCATGAAAGTGATGTCTTCAGGAAAGAAAGAGAAGAGATTGACGATATTCTTCTTCGTCAACCACCATTGATTAAGCACAGTTTACCTATGGAGAATCTTGGTACCACTTTGCAGCCTAAGGAAGATCCTGTTTTTGAATTAAAACCTTTACCTGATGATCTTAAGTATGCTTATATAGATGATAAGAAAATATATCCTGTTATTATCAGTTCCAAACTTTCAGGAAAGGAAGAAGAAAGGTTATTGGAAATATTGAGGAAACACCGAGGAGCTATGGGATACACTCTTGATGATTTAAAAGGTATTTCTCCTACTATATGTCAGCATGCTATTAACATGGATCCAGATGCAAAGCCAGTTGTTGAACATCAACGCCGCTTAATTCCCAAGATGAAGGAAGTGGTAAGAAATGAGGTATTGAAGCTCCTTGATGCTGGTATTACATATCCTATTGCTGATAGTAGATGGGTTAGTCATGTTTATTGTGTTCCTAAGAAAGGAGGTATTACTGTTGTGCCTAATGAGAATAATGAGCTTATTCCTCAAAGGGTAGTAGTTGGTTATAGGATGTGCATTGATTATAGAAAGGTTAACAAAGTTACTAAAAAGGATCATTATCCTTTACCGTTTATAGATCAAATGCTAGAAAGGTTATCTAAGAAAACTCATTTTTGTTTTCTTGACGGTTATTCTGGTTTCTCTCAGATTGCTGTTAAAAAGCAAGATCAAGAGAAAACCACTTTTACTTATCCTTATGGAACTTATGCTTATAGACGTATGCCGTTTGGTTTATGTAATGCTCCTGCTACTTTTCAAAGATGCATGTGAAAGATCATATCGAGCCCCATGTGTGGTTTTGGTAATTAATGACAATCCCTATGGACTAATGGTTGCATTGAGTTATATGTGTAGGACTTGTCCATAGACAATGCTTGAACCATTTGTTGGAGTCAAGGTTGTAAGAAGAAGATTATGTGTTGACCAAGGTGTTATTCAAGGAGTGATCCAAAGATTGGTCTTAAGGGAGTTGAGCTTATGTCAAGTGTGTCTTGAAGAATAAGATTGAGTGAGCTCTCATGTGTATCCTCAAGACACCATCATTATGGAGAAAGAAGAATTGATTCGAGGATTGATTAAGTCAAAGCGCAAGTTCAAGATGAGCAACTAGAAGAGAACATATGCTTGAAGCTTGCCATCTATATTGTGATCATGGATATGTGAAGATATGCTTAAAGAGAGTCTCTTCCATAGTGGAGTATGGCGGAGCAATCCGCAAGACTTCACCAAGCAAGCTCAATCAAGAAAGGTGGTCCAACTTGAGAAGATCAAGATCGTCATTATCCACCTCAAGTGGAATGCTCAAGGCAAAGGTATGATCAAAAACAAAACTATACACACCGTGGTAGCTACTCACCATCTTAGCAGGTGACACGTATGTCACGGCGTTAAAACATCATCCACCCCCCGAGCCACTCCTCTCCCACCTTATCCTCTCCTTTCTCTGTCTCTCTCATCTCTCCACCTCTTATTGTCACCATCTCCAACCCGCGGCATCCGACGCAAATCGACACCACTAAAATCAGCTCATACATGCAAATCCAATCCAAACAAGCATCTCGCTCGCAAAGCGAATCAATCTTCCGTGAAAACAAAGAAGAGGAAAAGCTCATACATGGCACCAACACGCCTCCTGGAGCTCGAAGCAGTCCGGCAACCCCCAGATCGATGGAGGCTGGGCGCTCGGCTGGGCAGCTCAAGCACGCGCGGCGGTGGACGCGAGCACTTGGTGGCCTGGCGTCGTTGACCAGGCCTGCGAGCCCCTAGCGAGGATGCGGCACGGCGTGGCGCGGCGGCTAGATAGCAGTGTGGCTGGACAGCAGCGTGGCCTGCAATCCCCTGGCGAGGATGCGGCGCGACGCGGTGGCTGGACAGCAGTGCGGTGCGGCGGCAAGGTCGGGCAGATGGAGACATGGGACGGTGAGATGCACCGCGCCGAGCCCCTGGTTGACTCATGGAGGAGATGCTGCGGGGCGCGAGCACGCGTCAGAGTTCATTCTGGCGGTGGGCGGGATGGCGGCTGGCCCACGAAGACGAGATGCTGGCTCCATCACGCAAGCCTCGGTCTTGGTCGCGTGCTCCGGCCATGGACAGCGACGAGCTGGAGCTGCTCCCTCTAGCCCTCCACCGTGCAAGCCTCGGCCGTCCTAGCATGCTTCGGCCATGTGTACAGAACTGCTCCCTCCAGACCTCCATCTCGCCAACAGTTCTTGCGCTGAGATGTGTTGCCTCCAAATCGTAGTACTGACTCCTGAATCCTGAGTATACACAAGAGTCCTCTGACTCTGAGCTCCATGAACTACTCGAAGACTCCTTTGTACTTGATACTGATAACTGATCTGTACCAAAAGAAGATCCATTTGCATCGGCCAAAGTTGCAATTTTGTGTAGCGAAGATTTTTTGACACATACTGCAATTATTCTAGTGAATCATTCAAGAGCATAATTAGGCAGTCACGTTTAATCCTTTCACCAATTCACCATAGAACAACCCAATTGATCCCAAGCACAGAACAATCCATAGACGCGGCCTACTCTGTCCAGGGAACTGCCAGCGAGAACGGCGAGCGCCTACGATGCAGGGGAGTGGGGCACCGACACCGACGAGGAGGCCGAAGCGCGGTGGTGGCCGCAGGTCAGGCACGCGCGGGGGAGCTGGTGTTGGTGCTTGAACTGGAGCTCGGCCGTCTCGCTCAAATGGTAAGCGACAAGATGTAGTGAATCTACCATTTTTTATTTTCTCTCTATGAAATCGGACCTGCAGCTGCCGTGTTGTAGCCGTTAGTTAACTAAAGAATCCAATGGTGGTGGGCATCATCCAACGATGATGCATGGGTGTGTAGGTACCTAGGTGAGCACCAAATCCACTCTCAAGGTATGATAGTGTTAGGGTTTCTTTCTTACCGATCTCATGGTGTTAGTTGTGAGACCGGGTTATAGGATCGGTAGCCGTACTATCAAGAGGGGCTCTCGAGTGAGTAACTTAATTGTATCGTTCGGAGAGAGCTCAAACCTTTGCATACTTGCCATCATATTTCTTGGTTCTTATTTGGATTTTATCCATGTGAGGTTCTATAGCTTGTGGTTATTTCCATGACAAGCTCGAGCTCATCAAAAACGGATTTCGTATGAAACTCTTATTGCGTTTTTGATGTTTGGAGGTTTTACTGTTTGTCTTCGAAGAGAGGTCAAACCTTTCATTATTTGGTTTTATCCTCCTTTGTTGTACTATGATGTTTCTATGGATGAAGTTGTATAGCTCGTTGAGGTGATTCCAACGAGCCCAAGATCATCGAAAACGGAGTCCGGATGAAAAAGTTATCACCATTTTCGTATTGCAATTTCTTTAAGCTCGAAAAACGGCTAAGGACTTTTGTGGGCGTCAACCAGATGGGGGGCCGGATTTTTGGCCACTTTTGGCCAGATAATCCGCCCCCCCCCCCCCCGGATTTTTTGGCCAGTTTTGGCCGGATAATCCGGCCTGGGACGCTATAACGGTCATTTTTATGGGAGGGGGTATAAATACCCCTCCCCTTCTTCTTCCTTGGGCTAGCACGTTTTCCCTTCTCTCTCCCTCCATTGTTGACCTTGGAAAGCTTGCACATCTCTCAATTCCTCCCATGATTCTTGCATATCTTTGAGGGAAAAGAGAGAGGAGATCTAGATCTATATTTCCACCAATCACTTTCTTCTCTTTGTGAGGGGAACCCATTGGATCTAGATCTTGGAGTTCTTTGTGGATTTCCTTTGTTCTTCCTCTCATATCTCTCCATAGCATTAGTTGCTTTGGTAGGATTTGAGTGAGAAGGATTTGAGCACTTTGTGTGTTCTTGCCATTGCATAGGTTGCATCGGTTTGAGTTCTCCCCGGAGATTCGAGTAAGTGAAAGTTTGTGAGCTTATTACTCTTGGGTTCTTGGAACCCTAGACGGCTTTGTGGCTTTGTGGTGCCTTGGTAGCTATCCTTGGGAGCCTCCAATTAAGTTGTGGATGTGTGCCCCAAGATTTGTGTAAAGGCCCATTTCCGCCTTGAGGAACCCCTTAGTGGAAGAGTGAGCTAGGCCTTTGTGGCGCAAGCTCACACCGGAGAATAGGGTGAGGCCTTTGTGGCATTGGTTAGGCCTTTGTGGCGATACCACACCCCTCCAACGAGATGTACTCCCTTTCAAGGGAGGAACTTGGGAATACATCATCGTCTCCGCGTGCCTCGGTTATTCCTATACCCGAGCTCTTTACTTATGCACTTTACATTGTGATAGCCTTCGTGCTTGAAGTCATATATCTTGCTATCACCTTGTTACTTGTATTGCTTAGCATAAGTTGTTGGTGCACATAGGTGAGCCTAGTTTATTTAGGTCTTGTGTGCTTGACAAAATTAACGCTAGTTTAATTCCGCTTTTGTTCAAGCCATTCGTAAAATTTGATATCGCCTATTCACCCCCCCCCCCCTCTAGGCGACATCTGTGTCCTTTCAATTCGTATCAGAGCCCTGTCTCTCATTTTAGGCTTCACCGCCTTGAGAGCAAAGATGTCGGCTAGGGGATTAGTGCACAATAACACTTCTATATTTGATGGCACAAATTATGATACTTGGAAAATTCACATGCTTAATTATTTTTGGGTCATGGACCCATTTATGGAGCGAATTATAGATGCAGGTTTTTCTCCTCCAAATGATACTCAAAATCTATCTTTAGAGGATGAGAAAAACTTGTATCTCAATGCTCAAGCTACTCATGTGATTGTTAATGCTTTGAGTGATGTAGTTACCTTCTCCATCACGCCTTTTCAGAGCGCTCATAAGATATGGACAAAGCTTCAAGAAAAATATGGTGTGTCCAAGATTATTGGGGATGATTGTATTCCTTCCACTTCCGGCCGTGATGAACTTTCATCCACTTCACCAAAGTGTGGCAAGACACAAGGTAATGATATGGTGAGTGGTGATGAAACTTGCAATGGTGATAGTATGCTTACTTTTGATGATCCTTCATCTCTATCTCATTACAATGCTTCATCTTTGGACCTATACACTTCAAGCACCAAAAGTACTTTACATGCTTGTGTTGATAGTCCTTGCATATCATGTATAAATTGCTTGATGAAACCTAATGATGATATGCTTATTGCATCTTGTTGCCATGATACAAATGCTTCTATTTCCTCTAGTATTTATGATGCTAACCATATAGAGGAAACCGAAGAGTCTTTGGGCCAAGACAAGGTCTTGAATGGAGCTTCAAGTATTTCTTCTTCCTCTTCTTCTTCTCACGGTTCCCACATATGACTTATGGCTAGGTCTTCAAATCATAATGATGTTGAGGACAATGGTGAGGATGAGGAAAATGAAGAAGAGTATATTGAGTATTTAAATAAGAAGGGTAAGGTGGTCTTTGATGCTTTGCATAACAATGAAAATGTTTTGCCCAACTTCTTTGAAATCATGAGTTGTGCTATTGAGAGCACGAAACTCATTGAGATGAAGAAAGAAAAAATTTATAAAATGTTTTCTCTTGAGCGTGAGTATGCCAATGATATCCATGATTTAAAAAATGCTCTAGAGAAAGAGCAAGAGCTTCGGGTTTCTCTTGAGGAGAAGCTTGAATCCATTGAGGAGTCATGTAATAAAATTATTTCTAAACTCACTAAAGAACGTGACCTCGCTCTTGCCAAGTTGTCTTCTCCTATTAGTAATGATAATGATGCATGTGCTACTAACTCTACTTCTTGTGAAGCATCTATTTTGAAGGAGAATGTTGAGCTAAGGGCTCAACTTGAGTTGCTAACTAGCAAGTATGGGAAATTGGAAAAAAGTTATGAAAAGCTATCTAGCTCTAATGAGGATCTTCTAGTGTCCCATGCTCGCCTAAAGTTAGCTCATGAGGCTATATCTATAAAGGTAACATCTCGTGAGCCTCATATGGTCACTAGCATTATTTCTCAAAATGCTATATTGACATGTGCTAGTCCTAGTAATTCTTCATCTCATGCTATTGCTAAATGTTGTGATGAATTACTCTCCTTGCCTTGTTGCTCTAACAATGAAGCCTCTACTTCCACTAGTACTTATGTTGTCACTAACCATGTAGAGGAAATCAAAGAGCTCAAGGCCCAAGTTACTTCATTGAAGAAAGACTTGGAAAAACGTCATGAAGGGAAGTCCACACTCAATAAGATCTTGAGTGTGCAAAAATCCCCCAATGACAAGAGTGGACTTGGATTTATCTCTAGTAACAATAAGAAGTCCAAAATATACAAGAATAAGAAGGGCCAAGAACAAGTCAAGAATTTGGCCAAGATTGTTTGCTTCAAGTGCAAAATTTAAGGGCACCATGTTAGATCTTGCCCTTTGAAGAAAAAGGCACTTAGTGAGAAGCAACAAGGGAAGCGGCCTCAAGTTCAAGCCCATGCTCAACCTCAAGTTGAAGAAATGTCACTTCCTAAGAAAAATCAAGCTAATGCTCCCCTTGTGGAGAAATCAAGTGAGAAGAAGGTGAAGAAAAGAACTTGCTATGTATGCCATGAGAAGGGTCACCTATCTTCTTCATGCACTAGTGGTAACTCATCCAACCCTATCATAATTGAAGATGCTTATTCACTTTGCAAGGATAAGGTTGGCAATGTGTTTGCCAAATTTGTTGGTGTTCAAAGTGGTGTCAAGAAAAGAACCATTTGGGTTGCCAAACCTATTGTTACTAACTTCTTAGGACCCAACTTGGTTGGGGACCAACAAGCCATTACTTGAACAATAGGTGTTGTTGGAGGGCATTGGAGACTTGGCTATATCATGAAGAATTAAGGGATCTTCATCAATTATATTTTCTCAAGTCAAGTCAATTAGATTATCTTGTGTCTATCATATATCCAATGTTCCTCCTTGCGGTAACTTGTACTCAACTTATCTACATTGAAAGTTACTCACCCCTTTGCATGTGTTGGGTTTTGTATCTTGCATGTGTTTGTATATGGTGTGCTTCCTACTTGCTTCATTTTGAGTAATCAAGTATGTGCATGTTGGTTTGTGCACCATGTATGGGTATTCTTGTTGAGCCTATTGCATCTTGTTTTATCTTACTTGGCTCTTGTGAGGGATTATTGGACCATCCCATTTTGGGGGAGTGATATGCTTTGCACTTCACAATCCTAAAAATGTGTGTAAATAAGGAATACCACTTAGTATTGATATTTAAAGATTATCTAGTCTCTATGTGGTATGTCATTCTCAAAAGAAATTCAAATTCTATAATGTCCATTAATCATCTTGTTGGATTTTATTTGCCTCTTGTGAAAAATAAATGTTTTATCACATTATGGGGGAGTAATATGCTTTGTGCATACTACAAACCAATATAATGTGTATATTTGAGGTTGTGTCACATAGTGTTGATATTGTAAATTATCTTGCTTCTATGTGGCATGTTTTCTCAAACAAATTCCAATTTGCCAAATTGTTTTATTGCTCTTGTTTTGGATCTTGTTTGTGAGATACTTTCTTGATAGGGTTTTCCTAAAATGTGGAATGCTACATCAAAGTTGGAAAACCATTTGCTTCAAGTTATCTTAATAATTGCTTTGCGTGATTGTTTAACTATTTGAGTCTATCAAGAATATCTTCTTTAGCATGGTGATTAATTCTTATCCTTCTCCATATGCTTCTTTGTTGTGAAGATAATCTTGGATTTATATGTAAACTACCACCGAGAAATAAATCCAAATACCTCTTGTTCTTGGACAATTGGTACTATATCATGTGGGACATGTATATTTATCATCTTTACATTGGCTATTGCTTTTAATTGCCTTATCTCTAGCAAAAAATGTATTTGTTTTAGATCCCATTGTCTTCCATGACTTTTGTTATTCTATTTGATTTTGCTGAACTTGTTTTGTGTTATTTCTATGTAGGTAGATGTGATGATCCCACTTGTGTGCATTTTATATTCAAATGCAAAATCATAAATAATGCACTAATCTTGGGAGAGCTCTCCTATATTTGTTATAACACACTCTTTGTGCTTATTTCAATTGGTATTGGTTTTTGTTGGAAGACAAATCTTTTCTTTTTGGTACTTAGTGTGCCATCATAAAAAGTGTGGAGAGTTTGGTTTGTTTGTTTGAACCTTGCTCTCTTTGCGAGTTGGTGATCTCATTCCTTATTATTTATTTCTTACTCTTAAAATGAGATATGTCTTTGAGCATGTGTGTTTTAGTTATGCTTTATGCATATTGGCTTTTCTCGGTTCACGAGTTGAACTTTGGAGTCAATCTTGTGTTGATTTGATTCTTTGATATAATTTGGACAACCTTTTGTAGCTTCACAATTTTGTGTGCTCGCTTGTCCTTCTTGGTGTTTTGTCCAAATTGCATCTCCTTTGGCTCTTGAAAGTCATGTGCATGCATATTTACTAAATGTATACTTTATGGCATGCTTTGCTTTCTTTGATCAAATATATATGAGAAGCTCCATCGAATCCTAAATCAGCTAAGATGTGCATGAAATTCAATTTCATATATATATGCACATATTTATGTGGAGTTTATCCTATATGTTGTAGTTTCTAACTACTTTGGACCCAATGAGTTTGGGGACAATCTTTTACTTGAACTTTGTTTTAGGTACATGGAGATATATTGGTGCTTGTCTCAATAATAAGGATGAAGTGGTGACTAAATGATAATTTGAGGCAAGCTAGGATTATTGAAGAACTCCTATCTACTACATCCTACCATTAATATCTCGGTAACAAGTATCTTTTTTATGCATACTTTTCTAGCGTCCAACCTTATGTAGGTTGTTTCTTGGCATGGATATCTTTATTTGAAAATCATGTGGTTCTTGCAAGGATTCTAATGAAACCTCTTTATTGCAAATGTGAGCAAGTTGAGATGAGGACATATTATTGGGAACATATAAAAATCATGCTCATGATTCTCCTATCCCATATATGTCAACTTAGCAATCTTTTTGCATATCAATTCCTGAATAAGCTCACATGTGCAATATTGATGAAATTGCAAATTTATTTCTTCCGTTTGGTATCCTTCGTTTTGATACTTGTTATTTTTATCAAAGTGTAACATCCCAAGATTTTATCAAATTTTGGGGAAATTTTTTTTTGCTTTTGTTTTGCTTGAGATGATTGGAAATTCACAAGGATTTAAAACTTTTTGAGTCTATTTGAAAGCTTTATTAGAAAACTATTTTAAACTTTCTATTATTTTCTTGAAGAACTTCTTTGAGAAGGATCAAGTATCAAAATACTACTTTGTGTTTATTCAAACCTATGCAAGCTATCTTGCAAAGGGATATTTACAAAATGGTTTATAAAGTTTTCTATGCCAAAGGAATGTTTTACAAATATATTTCAAAAACTAGTTTTATAAAGTTTATTCTCTGATTTTAAAAGGATTACTTTAAAATCCCATTTCTACTTTGGTTTATGCAAATAAACCCTTTGTCTGAATTATAGAGTTTTTATTTGGAAATTAGTTTTATTTATGAAAACATGTTTCTTACTGTCTTAGAATGTTAAGTTGATATTTTTTAGAAAATTTACAAATTGGTTTGAATCAAATTGGACCATTTTTTAAAAGGATATGAAATAAACAAGAAACAGAAAAAGAAAAGAAGAAAGAAGAAAAAATATACAAAAGGGCCGAAGGGAACGGTTCGGCCCAGAAGAGGAAGCAGCCCACGGCCCGGGAAGCCAAAACCCGAACTGGTACCCTCTTCCCTCTCTCTCCCTCGCTGCCATGTAGGCCCCACCAGTCAGGCCGGACCCACCTGTCAGATCCTCCTTCTTCCCCGTGATTACCTCCTCCACTGGAAACCGCCGGCCGGAGTTACTCCCCCTCTTCAAATACGCATTACTCCCTGCCTATTCCGAGCTCTCCCCTGCGCCTATATAAAGACCTCCTTCTCCTCTCCTTTTCCCCTTTCTCTCTGCTACGGATTGCGCCCCCAGGCTACTCAAATCGCTCGCCGGAGCTCCGCATGCCTGCAGGCATCTCCACACCAATTTGGCACCCGCGGTGAACCCCGTGCTCCCCCTCCCCTCCTAAACTTCCTCCTCCATCCTGACGCACCTCGTGAAGCCCTCGTTTACCCCTTTTGTGCAGTAGATCGACGAGCCGGAGCTCTCCCGAAGCACCCTGCCGCCCCGACGATCTCCAGCCGCGACCCGCTTCCTCCCCTGGACGAAGACCTTGACGAAGACCAAGCCCTCGAGATCGTCACGACCTCCCGCACACCGTCGTGGACACGCCGTCTCCCAGAAGCCACCAGAGCCCGCCGGAGATCAACCACCTGGCCGCATCTCCGGTGAACTCGCCGGAACCCTAACTCACAGTGAGCTCCCCCCCTCCACTTCTTTTCATCCGTTAGATCTAGATCCGACAGCACGTTTTAAATCATTAATCGAACCGGTACCAGTTAATCTGAGCCGCATAGATCTCATAAGATCCTACGGCTCTCAATCGCAATCCGGCCGAAACGGTATCCTCCAGTACCGTCACGCCACGTGGCCTTCCCAGATTCAAACAGAATTTCAAAATAGAAATTGAATCAGATTTCAAACCAACCTTGCAAAATTCATATCTTTTGATCTGTAACTCATAAAATTGCAAATAATATACCGTTGGAATCCTTAGAACATCTAGAATCCAGAAGTACCATAAAATATTATATTTTATGGGTTCAATTTGAATCTATTTTCAAATTGGAATCAAACCTTCTGTTAACTTGTTAAATTCATATCTTTAGTTCTGTTAATCCAAAAATTACAAATTTGTAGTCTATGGATTCCTCAGAACATGTAGAACACTCTGGAACCAGAAACTTTCAAAGTTGATACGTGCACACACTTTGTGCATTCAAATTTGTCCAAATCACTATTCTGATCACAAATTGAATTCTAAAACATATTTTGGAATGAATCCAATTGCAGTAGCTTTGTCTTACTGCTAGCTATCCAGTAGCATCACTCCCATAATTTCCCGAACCACTTCACAATTATTCAAATTCTAATATGAGGATTTGAGTAATTTCCATTATAAGAATAAATCTATTTTTGTTCCATAATGTTTCCTTCTACCATAGCAAATCCTATAATCATACCTAGTCATCAATGTTATCTAAACAACATCTTGATCAAGGTCATATCTACTTAGACCTATCTTGTCTAGTTCACATATATTCAAATTGCAATTGTGTTATTTGAGTAAAGTGTGATGCATCTCAATCATAGGATTCTATTCTTACTATCTTAGGTGTTGATCTAATCAACATTATGGCACCTATCCGACACTCCCTGTACCAAACAGGAACCTAAAACCATAATCTCAAATGTTATCTACCCATACTCAATCATCTGTCCACCTGATCCTGATTTCATGTGTAGAACTATTCAATTAACAAATGAGTTAATTGAGTAACACAATGTTTCATGAATCCTTACCCAATGTCTAAGTGTTATGCATACTATTTAAGAGTAATTGTTGTCACATTTACTCAATAGTATGGTTGAGCACTATTTGACACTTATGTGATGTAGTTCACATGAGTTATTCCAAGTTTCATTCATGCTTTGATAAAGCATAAAGGCTTCATCAATTATGCCCCGTTTATCTAAACTTATTTTGTCTAATTCATATTTATTCAAATTGCAATTGTGCTACTTGAGTACAATATGAATTCCACCCAAACCTAAATCCTATTTTGTTAATGTGGTGATGTTATAACCCGTACCATAGTATGTGTTATACACCATGTTGATCTATGAACCATTTGAGCCATGTCCTCAAATATCAATCATTCATATCCAATCCAATGCCTACTTAGTTTTGTTCACATGTATTGAAATATTCAACTTGCAAATGTGCTAATTGAGTAATTCAAGCATTCTCAAAACCTAGCCTAATTCCTAAGTGTGATAGATGCTATTTAAGAGTAATTGTTGTCACATTTACTCAATAGTGTTGTAGTTGCACAAATTGACTCATGTGTAATCTATTACACATGAGCTATTCCTAAAACTCTTATGCTTTAATAAAGCATAAAAACTCCATCAATTATATTTTTGCCTAATCCAATTCTCTCTCAAATCATATTGATCTCCCCCGACTAAGCTCTCAAATTCATATCTCCCAAATCATGACCCTTTACCATATCTTTCTTGTCATAACATCTCAATAAAACTAAATTGTTGAACCAACCCCTTTTCAATTGTTTGATTTGTTGATTGTGTTTGTATGGATTGTTTATGGTATGCTATTTCTTGTGCTATAGTTTGTGCGAAGAGCTACGTGCTTAGCTGAGAGAAGTGAAACGTCGTGATCTTCAAAAAGGCAAGTGACACACATGTCCCTTACCCATTTTACTTATGCATTAGTGTATTCACCTCTTGGAGTATGCATGATAGGTGAATTATTTCAACTGCTTTATCAAATGCTTAGATCCTAGTAGTGTGTAGCAATCCCTCAAACCCCACCTGTTAGGATGCTAAATACTTTGAAAAATATTGATGCCATGCTTGTTTTGAACTGGTACAAAAATTAAAACTTCAACCCAATGAAACGCCTGGGTGGATTGGTTTGATTGATGGAGGCGATGTTGAGTGGCTACCCAGGGCTACACACCTGGCTATCAACCCAGGATTTGTGTAGTTGTCTTCGCCTGGGCGCTCACTTGTGGATTGCCACCCAGGAACAAAGAGATGGCTATGTCTTCCATGCTTAGTGTACTTCCAGTGCAGCCTTATGACATTATGGGCTCTGTCTTGACTGATTAGAATGTGGGAGTGCAACTTGTCGGCAAGAAGTGGTGGTAGTTAAATTGTAGGTTGGGAGCGGAGCTTGCCAAGTTAGTTGCCCTCTCCTTCTAAAAGGTCTCGTTTCATTTTATGTATGGGCATAAAATGAATCGTAAGGTGAAAGTGCACAACCCTTGCAAGGTGTTTAAAACTAATCGATTAGCCGTGTCCTCGGTTATGGACAATTGAGTCTCTAGACATGGAATGTACGGAAGAATCTCATCACCATTTCAGAATGATTAAAACTTGAATAGTGACTACTTAGGGCTACACACCTGACTATCAACTCAGGACTTGTGTAGTTGTCTTCGCCTAAGGGTCCTCACCAATCCCAGGACTAGCTACTCAGGGCTACACACCTGGCTATCAACCCAGGATTTGTGTAGTTGTCTTCGCCTGAGGGTTATCCTGGTCTTGTCGAGTAACTACTCAGGGCTACACACCTGGCTATCAACCCAGGATTTGTGTGGTTGTCTTCGCCTGGGGGTTATCTTGATCTTTAAAAATCTTGAATGTTTAATAAAAGGTTTAAAAAGAATTTTAGGATAAAATTGGCTTTATGCAAATCAGCCTATGAGATCCACCAGCCAAATGTCATGTAGTTTAGTCTTTCCACAAAATGCCACCAAATATGTGTCATTTGCCAGTACATCATTGTACTGACCCCTTTGGGGCTGCATATTCAAACGTGCAGGTGTTATTTCGAGTAAGGAACCAGGAGTAGGATCTCGAGACTACATTCCAACATGTCTGCCTGTGGCACGTGATGAAGAATGGAGGCTCACTGCAACTATGCTTTATGCTGTGTACTCATAAGGTAGAAGACCTATGTAACTGGATTTACGTTGTAATATTGATGCTATTGCAATGATTACTATATTTTGTACTGTGGTGCTATCTACTGATCCAGGGAATGGCACAATACACAGGAGTTCTGCCTTTAGCGAAAGGCAGGGCGCTACAGAATGGTATCAGAGCATAGTGTTGCCTGTAGGATCGAGACCCTAGGTTTGGAATTAGAAATAGGAAGACCCCAGGATGAAATTCTCCATCTCATCTTACTTCTAATTATTAAAGAAAAATGTTTGCATTTTGAACTCCTTGTATTCTCTCCTACTTCCTCTTCAAATGGTTCTTTTGCTATAGATGACCTTACCCTAAAATCATCAACATAGGATAGAAAGTCACAATGTGCCAGAAGTGTGAGACAGATACTCCTTACACTTCCCCTGACTCAACATGAAGATTTACATTGAAGGCCAAACGAAGAACTTGGAGGAAGACTCAAATGCAACTTGCACAACTCGAGAAGATGAATCAAGGAAGTAGAGAATAAACTAGAAGTTCACAAGCGAGTAATAGACAAGACCACCAATAATTCTTGTTTATAGAACCAACGACATTGTAATAATCTAATGATCATACCAAATTGGGGTATAACCATACTAGATTATTAGTGTTTGACATAAATTGCTAGATGTGATGAATGTTTGTTAGATATTGCTTGTAAGATGAATTGTCTTGATCTGTTGTTGATTGGGTAGGAACCTTCTTTAGATCCCTTCTATCTAATATCATCTATGCTAAGACCTAAACCTGTCCTAAACACAAACAGATGCATCCTCAACGTCAGAACAATCACAACAACCCTCAGTTGGAGTTAGTAATGCAACAATTAGTTGAAGCTCACACAAGGATGATGCGGGTGATGACTCAGAATATGGTTAATCGCGATAGCGAAGAGCTACCCCCAGGAGTGCAGCAAGTACTAAATGATCATTCACGAATAGTACAAATGATGTCCCAGATGGTGGCTAGTACCTATAATAGCCTGCCACAAGATGAGCATGGTGGAAAGCCAACACAAGTTGATGCTGAGATGACACAGCAAGCCTGTAAGAGATGTGGAGAAATAGGACACACCTCTAAGGACGGTCATGAAGGGTGTCCCTACTGTGATACAAGTCACCCAATTGGAGAATGTCCCATGAGCCAAGTTACTTGTTTCCTATGCGAAGGAACCAATCATGTTCCTGTTGAGTGCAAGTTTTATTCCACGGTGCAACGAATGAATCAACAAGCCAAGGATAGAATGAGCCAACTACTAAGAAAGACCCCTGAAGATGGAAGTCCCAAGATGAAAGTGGACTTGAAAGTCATGGAAACAACACACAACCCTACCACCAAGTGTTGCTACTCATGTGAAGAAGAAGGACACTTGTCTAGAAATTGCTCTAGGAAACGAGAAAGGTTTCCCACAACTATGGTAGAATATGAAGAGAATGAAGTAAGAGATCTCCTAGCCTTAGAGGTACCCAAAAGGAAGAAGATGATAAAGAAGAAAGACAATAGCAAGGTGCAGTGCTTCAATTGCAGGGAACTTGGACATTATGCGAGGGAATGTCCAGAACCAAGCATGCAAAGGGGAACAAATCTGGTCACTTGTCAAAAATGCAACCAAAAGGGACACTATGTAGATAAATGTTCAGAGACTGGTACCTCAAGACTGCAGTGAACTAGAATAACCGAAGGATGCTGTAAAATACAAGGAGAAGACACAACAAGATGTAGCCAATTTGGAAGAACTTGTATGCCATCACTGCCTTGTAATAAATATTGTAAGGACTTGTAAGAGTTAAGGACAACCTGGTTGAATGAATTATATTTCTCAATGAGATGGCAAGCCGAAGGAATTGTAACTCAAGAGTTAACGTCATATGACCGAGTTTCCGCAAAAACCCTAGCTAAGGAACGATAGATTTTTGTTTTAAAAATTTGGTTTTGAAACACAGGTTCTCATTTCAAGAAAATTTTGGCAAAGCAAGTGAGGTTGACCGAGAGTTAGAATACGAGGTTTGCAAGCCATGTATGAAGTAATGATTTGGGTGCAGGATGGATTGATCACCATTCCTACTACCCTCATTATTCGCTCTCATAATGTTGGTTTTACACACCTAGAGAGACATACCTACATAAGAGACGACGTCTTTAAACCATGACCATAGAAGGATAAATATGCTACACCCCTCATAGTGCGCCAGTGTGGCCAAAATGTAAGAATACGGTGAGGAACGACTACACATTTCAGAAGGGTTTTTCTCAGTGGACCTTGAATGCGAAGGCGGTTCAACTTCGGCTTCATTTCACCTCCCCGACTTTTCGTTCCGACTCCCCACGCGGCCTGTTCGACTACCCCCCTGAGCCTATAAAAGAGGATTCTCCCCTCTCCAGAGAGTCACACCAGAGACTGCCACCACCAACTATGAGATTTCCTCCTAGTTCCAAAGCCCAGCGCCACCGAAGTCTACCCCATCCCGACCTGCGACGTTATGAAGCAACTTTCCGAATCCCTGAAACTACTTTCCTGCCCATGAGAGCTTCGTTAGATCCCTTTTCCCTGAGAAGGAGTTCATCTTCGAGATATGATCAAGTTGTTCAGCGCCTTTCCACAACTATGAAGACAGTTGCTAAAGGAATTCTTAAGGACCATCTGGTACCTGTGGCAAGTAGCACGACTTGCTCCGGTAACTTGAATGGGTTCAACAATGCTGGTTATAAGGCGACCTTCCGTCCCCTAAAGGTGCCAGTACCTCCTACGGAGTCCACCTTGTTTACCCCTTTGAAATGCATGAGAAGACGACAGAGTAATACCATCCTAACTCATTGGGATGTGTGGTCTCATCATGTTCGTGGGGCAAGCATGCAGTACTTGGCACAGAGTCATCTTTTGAGATTCTGTAATGAAAATCAGCTAAAAGGCAACAAGGAGTATGGTGATAGCCTGTATCCTGTCTTGGCCTTGGTGAGGACCGACCTAGAAAAGGCTAGATACACATTCTTGGAAGATGTGGACTACCTTAATGATGACAACGCGATGGATGATATCTGCTTATCACCAGAATTGCATGGAACCCTTGGTGTGCCCACTTTTGAACATAGTTGTGGACATCAGAACTTCTGAGAAGAGCGAATTCAAGGAAAATGACACAACAGTGAATGCAAGCTGGGAACAAAATGCAAGTTTCTAAGGAAACATCAAGATACCACCAAGAGGAATTTTCTTTTAAGGGTGGTAGCCACCCAGATAACCTAATACCTACTTTCTTTCTAGCTTCTCCAATCTCGAGGACGAGATTTCTTTTAAGGGTGGTAGTCTGTAACATCCCAAGATTTTATCAAATTTTGGGGAAATTTTTTTTTGCTTTTGTTTTGCTTGAGATGATTGGAAATTCACAAGGATTTAAAACTTTTTGAGTCTATTTGAAAGCTTTATTAGAAAACTATTTTAAACTTTCTATTATTTTCTTGAAGAACTTCTTTGAGAAGGATCAAGTATCAAAATACTACTTTGTGTTTATTCAAACCTATGCAAGCTATCTTGCAAAGGGATATTTACAAAATGGTTTATAAAGTTTTCTATGCCAAAGGAATGTTTTACAAATATATTTCAAAAACTAGTTTTATAAAGTTTATTCTCTGATTTTAAAAGGATTACTTTAAAATCCTATTTCTACTTTGGTTTATGCAAATAAACCCTTTGTCTGAATTATAGAGTTTTTATTTGGAAATTAGTTTTATTTATGAAAACATGTTTCTTACTGTCTTAGAATGTTAAGTTGATATTTTTTAGAAAATTTACAAATTGGTTTGAATCAAATTGGACCATTTTTGAAAAGGATATGAAATAAACAAGAAACAGAAAAAGAAAAGAAGAAAGAAGAAAAAATATACAAAAGGGCCGAAGGGAACGGTTCGGCCTAGAAGAGGAAGCAACCCACGGCCCGGGAAGCCAAAACCCGAACCGGTACCCTCTTCCCTCTCTCTCCCTCGCTGCCATGTAGGCCCCACCAGTCAGGCCGGACCTACCTGTCAGATCCTCCTTCTTCCCCGTGATTACCTCCTCCACTGGAAACCGCGGGTCGGAGTTACTCCCCCTCTTCAAATACGCATTACTCCCTGCCTATTCCGAGCTCTCCCCTGCGCCTATATAAAGACCTCCTTCTCCTCTCCTTTTCCCCTTTCTCTCTGCTACGGATTGCGCCCCCAGGCTACTCAAATCGCTCGTCGGAGCTCCGCATGCCTGCAGGCATCTCCACACCAATTTGGCACCCGCGGTGAACCCCGTGCTCCCCCTCCCCTCCTAAACTTCCTCCTCCATCCCGACGCACCTCGTGAAGCCCTCGTTTACCCCTTTTGTGCAGTAGATCGACGAGCCGGAGCTCTCCCGAAGCACCCTGCCGCCCCGACGATCTCCAGCCGCGACCCGCTTCCTCCCCTGGACGAAGACCTTGACGAAGACCAAGCCCTCGAGATCGTCACGACCTCCCGCACACCGTCGTGGACACGCCATCTCCCAGAAGCCACCAGAGCCCGCCGGAGATCAACCACCTGGCCGCATCTCCGGTGAACTCGCCGGAACCCTAACTCACAGTGAGCTCCCCCCCTCCACTTCTTTTCATCCGTTAGATCTAGATCCGACAGCACGTTTTAAATCATTAATCGAACCGGTACCAGTTAATCTGAGCCGCATAGATCTCATAAGATCCTACGGCTCTCAATCGCAATCCGGCCGAAACGGTATCCTCCAGTACCGTCACGCCACGTGGCCTTCCCAGATTCAAACAGAATTTCAAAATAGAAATTGAATCAGATTTCAAACCAACCTTGCAAAATTCATATCTTTTGATCTGTAACTCATAAAATTGCAAATAATATACCGTTGGAATCCTTAGAACATCTAGAATCCAGAAGTACCATAAAATATTATATTTTATGGGTTCAATTTGAATCTATTTTCAAATTGGAATCAAACCTTCTGTTAACTTGTTAAATTCATATCTTTAGTTCTGTTAATCCAAAAATTACAAATTTGTAGTCTATGGATTCCTCAGAACATGTAGAACACTCTGGAACCAGAAACTTTCAAAGTTGATACGTGCACACACTTTGTGCATTCAAATTTGTCCAAATCACTATTCTGATCACAAATTGAATTCTAAAACATATTTTGGAATGAATCCAATTGCAGTAGCTTTGTCTTACTGCTAGCTATCCAGTAGCATCACTCCCATAATTTCCCGAACCACTTCACAATTATTCAAATTCTAATATGAGGATTTGAGTAATTTCCATTATAAGAATAAATCTATTTTTGTTCCATAATGTTTCCTTCTACCATAGCAAATCCTATAATCATACCTAGTCATCAATGTTATCTAAACAACATCTTGATCAAGGTCATATCTACTTAGACCTATCTTGTCTAGTTCACATATATTCAAATTGCAATTGTGTTATTTGAGTAAAGTGTGATGCATCTCAATCATAGGATTCTATTCTTACTATCTTAGGTGTTGATCTAATCAACATTATGGCACCTATCCGACACTCCCTGTACCAAACAGGAACCTAAAACCATAATCTCAAATGTTATCTACCCATACTCAATCATCTGTCCACCTGATCCTGATTTCATGTGTAGAACTATTCAATTAACAAATGAGTTAATTGAGTAACACAATGTTTCATGAATCCTTACCCAATGTCTAAGTGTTATGCATACTATTTAAGAGTAATTGTTGTCACATTTACTCAATAGTATGGTTGAGCACTATTTGACACTTATGTGATGTAGTTCACATGAGTTATTCCAAGTTTCATTCATGCTTTGATAAAGCATAAAGGCTTCATCAATTATGCCCCGTTTATCTAAACTTATTTTGTCTAATTCATATTTATTCAAATTGCAATTGTGCTACTTGAGTACAATATGAATTCCACCCAAACCTAAATCCTATTTTGTTAATGTGGTGATGTTATAACCCGTACCATAGTATGTGTTATACACCATGTTGATCTATGAACCATTTGAGCCATGTCCTCAAATATCAATCATTCATATCCAATCCAATGCCTACTTAGTTTTGTTCACATGTATTGAAATATTCAACTTGCAAATGTGCTAATTGAGTAATTCAAGCATTCTCAAAACCTAGCCTAATTCCTAAGTGTGATAGATGCTATTTAAGAGTAATTGTTGTCACATTTACTCAATAGTGTTGTAGTTGCACAAATTGACTCATGTGTAATCTATTACACATGAGCTATTCCTAAAACTCTTATGCTTTAATAAAGCATAAAAACTCCATCAATTATATTTTTGCCTAATCCAATTCTCTCTCAAATCATATTGATCTCCCCCGACTAAGCTCTCAAATTCATATCTCCCAAATCATGACCCTTTACCATATCTTTCTTGTCATAACATCTCAATAAAACTAAATTGTTGAACCAACCCCTTTTCAATTGTTTGATTTGTTGATTGTGTTTGTATGGATTGTTTATGGTATGCTATTTCTTGTGCTATAGTTTGTGCGAAGAGCTACGTGCTTAGCTGAGAGAAGTGAAACGTCGTGATCTTCAAAAAGGCAAGTGACACACATGTCCCTTACCCATTTTACTTATGCATTAGTGTATTCACCTCTTGGAGTATGCATGATAGGTGAATTATTTCAACTGCTTTATCAAATGCTTAGATCCTAGTAGTGTGTAGCAATCCCTCAAACCCCACCTGTTAGGATGCTAAATACTTTGAAAAATATTGATGCCATGCTTGTTTTGAACTGGTACAAAAATTAAAACTTCAACCCAATGAAACGCCTGGGTGGATTGGTTTGATTGATGGAGGCGATGTTGAGTGGCTACCCAGGGCTACACACCTGGCTATCAACCCAGGATTTGTGTAGTTGTCTTCGCCTGGGCGCTCACTTGTGGATTGCCACCCAGGAACAAAGAGATGGCTATGTCTTCCATGCTTAGTGTACTTCCAGTGCAGCCTTATGACATTATGGGCTCTGTCTTGACTGATTAGAATGTGGGAGTGCAACTTGTCGGCAAGAAGTGGTGGTAGTTAAATTGTAGGTTGGGAGCGGAGCTTGCCAAGTTAGTTGCCCTCTCCTTCTAAAAGGTCTCGTTTCATTTTATGTATGGGCATAAAATGAATCGTAAGGTGAAAGTGCACAACCCTTGCAAGGTGTTTAAAACTAATCGATTAGCCGTGTCCTCGGTTATGGACAATTGAGTCTCTAGACATGGAATGTACGGAAGAATCTCATCACCATTTCAGAATGATTAAAACTTGAATAGTGACTACTTAGGGCTACACACCTGACTATCAACTCAGGACTTGTGTAGTTGTCTTCGCCTAAGGGTCCTCACCAATCCCAGGACTAGCTACTCAGGGCTACACACCTGGCTATCAACCCAGGATTTGTGTAGTTGTCTTCGCCTGAGGGTTATCCTGGTCTTGTCGAGTAACTACTCAGGGCTACACACCTGGCTATCAACCCAGGATTTGTGTGGTTGTCTTCGCCTGGGGGTTATCTTGATCTTTAAAAATCTTGAATGTTTAATAAAAGGTTTAAAAAGAATTTTAGGATAAAATTGGCTTTATGCAAATCAGCCTATGAGATCCACCAGCCAAATGTCATGTAGTTTAGTCTTTCCACAAAATGCCACCAAATATGTGTCATTTGCCAGTACATCATTGTACTGACCCCTTTGGGGCTGCATATTCAAACGTGCAGGTGTTATTTCGAGTAAGGAACCAGGAGTAGGATCTCGAGACTACATTCCAACATGTCTGCCTGTGGCACGTGATGAAGAATGGAGGCTCACTGCAACTATGCTTTATGCTGTGTACTCATAAGGTAGAAGACCTATGTAACTGGATTTACGTTGTAATATTGATGCTATTGCAATGATTACTATATTTTGTACTGTGGTGCTATCTACTGATCCAGGGAATGGCACAATACACAGGAGTTCTGCCTTTAGCGAAAGGCAGGGCGCTACACAAAGTATCACAACTATCTTCTTTCCCTTGTTGATATTTGCAATGTCTTTGACATATTTGTGGTTGAAGTTCATCAATATACAATAAGATAAATTGAGCCTATGGCCATGCTTTAAAAGCAAAAATCTCATTGGTATATTGCATGACTTCATTTTGGATATCATGTTCTATTCTTAGTATCTATTTTGTGTGTACATGTTTCTTTGTGATAGTTATCTTTGTGACATTGTCTACTTAGAAACTTATACATATGAGAGATGATATCTCATTATTTGATATCTTATTTGAACCTTATGTGTTGGGATGGAATGCTAAGCAATATCATTCATTGAAGACTATGTGGATGCTCTATGCTTATCCTTGTGTTAGTCTTATAATATTCTTTGTCATTCCTATCACACATTCCTTTGGTTGAGCCTTTTAATATATTGTCCCTTGCTTGTTGCTCAACCATTTGTTTGATGCAAGTGTAAGCTTAATTTCTTCTCTATGATCTCTTGCAAATGGTTGTGTTTTAAATGTTATTGAGGGAGTGAGGATTCCATGTTGTGCAAATTGTATTCAAATACAAACACTCCAATTTTTGAACGTACCTTAGGGAGCTTCCTCATTTCATTTAAAGCACCATTTTGCGGTTAGCATAGTATTTAATTTCACTTGGTATCATTTTGTTTTGAATAATATTGAGGGAGTGATGATTCCATGTATGTGCACCTTATACTTCAACTCAAATAGAATATTTTGTGCACACACCTTGGGGAGCTTTCTCATATTATTTAGAGCACCTTTTCGATCTTATCATAATATCTTTATTCAATTTGTTCTTTGGATTGTTTGATTGCTCTCTTCATTTGTTGAAGTTTATCCATCGTGTTATCTTATTTTTTTGCAATCTTTGATCCTCAATATAGTTTGGTTTCCTTCATATATTTGTCTTTGTATATGTGCATGTGTCTTCACTTATTTCTTTTGGATATGCACACCGTTTTGGAGGAACTCACACTATATTGGCCTTCTAAGTTTTTCGCCCATTTTGGCAATGGATTCCAATGGGAGAGAAGTTTCGAGGGTTTAAAGGGAATTGGCTTTTATGCTTTTTGGATTTTATGCTTTGGTTTGTTCTTAAGCATTTGCCTTGCATGCTTTGCATGGTTGAGTATATAGTGGAAACTCCACCAACAACCTTGGTTGGCAATATATGCAATGAAATCAAGATCATTCACACGTGCATAGATTGTGGGGGAGTTTGCTCTATATATGGTGGTTTTACTAACATCACATACTTTTGTAGTATTTGATGTTAGTACAACCATTTTGGTTCTTTGAATTCATTATATAAACCATCTCAAAGAGATTGTCATCAATTACCAAAATAGAGGAGATTGAAAGATCATATCGAGCCCCATGTGTGGTTTTGGTAATTAATGACAATCCCTATGGACTAATGGTTGCATTGAGTTATATGTGTAGGACTTGTCCATAGACAATGCTTGAACCATTTATTGGAGTCAAGGTTGTAAGAAGAAGATTATGTGTTGACCAAGGTGTTATTCAAGGAGTGATCCAAAGATTGGTCTTAAGGGAGTTGAGCTTATATCAAGTGTGTCTTGAAGAATAAGATTGAGTGAGCTCTCATGTCTATCCTCAAGACACCATCATTATGGAGAAAGAAGAATTGATTCGAGGATTGATCAAGTCAAAGCGCAAGTTCAAGATGAGCAACTAGAAGAGAACATATGCTTGAAGCTTGCCATCTATATTGTGATCATGGATATGTGAAGATATGCTTAAAGAGAGTCTCTTCCATAGTGGAGTATGGGGGAGCAATCCGCAAGACTTCACCAAGCAAGCTCAATCAAGAAAGGTGGTCCAACTTGAGAAGATCAAGATCGTCATCATCCACCTCAAGTGGAATGCTCAAGGCAAAGGTATGATAGTGTTAGGGTTTATTTCTTACCGGTCTCATGGTGTTAGTTATGAGACCGGGTTATAGGATCGGTAGCCGTACTATCAAGAGGGGCTCTCGAGTGAGTAACTTAATTGTATCGTTCGGAGAGAGCTCAAACCTTTGCATACTTGGCATCATATTTCTTGGTTCTTATTTGGATTTTATCCATGTGAGGTTCTAGAGCTTGTGGTTATTTCCATGACAAGCTATAGCTCATCAAAAATGGATTTCGTATGAAATTCTTATTGCGTTTTTTATGTTTGGAGGTTTTACCAGTTTGTCTTTGAAGAGAGGTCAAACCTTTCATTATTTGGTTTTATCCTCCTTTGTTGGACTATGATGTTTCTATGTATGAAGTTGTAGAGCTCGTTGAGGTGATTCCAACGAGCCCAAGATCATCAAAAACAGAGTCCGGATGAAAAAGTTATCACCGTTTTCGTATTACAATTTCTTCAAGCTCGAAAAACGGCTAAGGGCTTTTGTGGGCGTCAACCAGATGGGGGGCGGATTTTTGGCCACTTTTGGCCGGATAATCCGCTCCCCAAATTTTTTGGCCAGTTTTGGCCGGATAATCCAGCCTGGGACGCTGTAATGGTTATTTTTATGGGAGGGGGTATAAATACCCTTCCCCTTCTTCTTCCTTGGGCTAGCACATTTTCCCTTCTCTCTCCCTCCATTGTTGACCTTGGAAAGCTTGCACATCTCTCAATTCCTCCCATGATTCTTGCATATCTTTGAGAGAAAAGAGAGAGGAGATCTAGATCTATATTTCCACCAATCACTTTCTTCTCTTTGTGAGGGGAACCCATTAGATCTAGATCTTGGAGTTCTTTGTGGATTTCCTTTGTTCTTCCTCTCATATCTCTCCATAGCATTAGTTGCTTTGGTAGGATTTGAGTGAGAAGGATTTGAGCACTTTGTGTGTTCTTGCCATTGCATAGGTTGCATCGGTTTGAGTTCTCCCCGGAGATTCGAGTAAGTGAAAGTTTGTGAGCCTATTACTCTTGGGTTCTTGGAACCCTAGACGGCTTTGTGGCTTTGTGGTGCCTTAGTGGCTATCCTTGGGAGCCTCCAATTAAGTTGTGGATGTGTGCCCCAAGATTTGTGTAAAGGCCCGGTTCCGCCTTGAGGAACCCCTTAGTGGAAGAGTGAGCTAGGCCTTTGTGGCACAAGCTCACACCGGAGAATAGGGTGAGGCCTTTGTGGCATTGGTTAGGCCTTTGTGGCGATACTAGACCCCTCCAACGAGACGTACTCCCTTTCAAGGGAGGAACTCGGGAATACATCATCGTCTCCGCATGTCTCGGTTATTCCTATACCCGAGCTCTTTACTTATGCACTTTACATTGTGATAGCCTTCATGCTTGAAGTCATATATCTTGCTATCACCTTGTTACTTGTATTGCTTAGCATAAGTTGTTGGTGCACATAGGTGAGCCTAGTTTATTTAGGTCTTGTGTGCTTGACAAAATTAATGCTAGTTTAATTCCGCTTTTGTTCAAGCCATTCGTAAAATTTGATATCGCCTATTCACCCCCCCCCCCTCTAGGCGACATCTGTGTCCTTTCAGCATGTCTACTATTTTTCATGGTTTTTGTGAAGAAATTGTGGAGGTTTTCATGGATGATTTCTCCGTCTATGGAACTTCTTTTGATAATTGTTTGCACAATCTTGATAAAGTTTTGCAGAGATGTGAAGAAATTAATCTTTTTCTAAATTGGGAGAAATGCCACTTTATGGTGAATGAAGGAATTGTTCTTGGACATAAAATTTCCGAAAGGGGTATTGAAGTTGACCGAGCAAAGGTTGAAGCAATTGAGAAAATGCCCTGTCCCAGGGATGTTAAAGGTATTCGTAGTATTCTTGGTCATGCTGGTTTCTATAGGAGGTTTATTAAAGATTTCTCTAAGATTTCGAAGCCTCTTACTAATCTTCTTCAAAAAGATCTACCATTTGTTTTTGATGATGATTGTAAGGAAGCTTTTGAAACTCTTAAGAAGGCTTTAACTACTGCTCCTATTGTTCAACCATCTGATTGGAATTTATCCTTTAAAATTCTGTGCGATGGTAGTGATTTTGTTGTTGGTGCTGTTCTTGGACAGCGCGTAGATAAGAAGTTGAATGTTATTCATTATGCTAGTAAGACTCTTGATGCTGCTCAGAAGAATTATGCTATTACTGAGAAGGAGTTTCTTGCTGTTGTTTTTGCATGTGATAAGTTTAGACCTTACATTGTTGATTCTAAAGTTACTATTCATACTAATCACGCTGCTATTAGATATCTTATGTCGAAGAAGGATGCTAAGCCTAGGCTTATTAGATGGGTGTTGCTTTTACAAGAGTTTGATTTGCATATTGTATATAGGAAAGGTGCTAAAAATCCTGTTGCTGACAATTTGTCTAGATTGGAAAACGTTTCTTTTGATCCTATTCCTATGAATGATAGTTTTCCAAATGAACAGTTGGCTTCAATAAATATAACTTCACGAGACCTTCTGTGCTATGCTGATTATGCTAACTTCATTGTTTCCAAGTATTTGCCTCCAACCTTTACAGCTCAAAAAAGAAGAAAATTCTTTTGCGACTTAAGGCATTACTTTTGGGATGACCCACACTTATATAAAGAAGGAGTTGATGGTATTATGCAAAGATGTGTTCCAGAATATGAGAACAAGAAATATTGAGAAAGTGCCATAGTAGTGCTTATGGAGGACATCATGCTGGAGATAGAACTGAATAAAAAGTTCTACAATCAGGTTTTTATTGGCCAACCCTTTTTAAAGATGCTAGAAAGTATGTTTTATCTTGTGATGAATGTCAAAGAGTTGGTAATATTTCTAGACGTAATAAAATGCCTATGAATTATACTCTTGTTATTGAACCATTTGATTGTTGGGGATTTGACTTTATGGGTCCTTTTCCTCCTTCAGAAGGTTATACTTATATACTTGTTGTTGTTGATTATGTTACCAAGTGGGTAGAAGCCATACCTACGAAGAGTGCCGATGGTGAGACCTCATTAAAAATGCTTAAGGATGTTATTTTTCCTGGGTTTGGTGTACCTAGGTATCTTATGACTGACGGAGGTTCACATTTTATTCACGGTGGTTTTAGAAAAACTCTTGCTAGACATGACGTTAATCATAGAATTGCTTCTGCTTATCATCCCCAAACTAGTGGGCAGGTAGAGCTTTCGAATAGAGAGATCAAGTCTATCTCGCAGAAGACTGTAAATAGATCTAGGAAAAACTGGGCTAGAAAGTTAAATGATGCTTTATGGGCTTATAGGACTACTTATAAGAACCCCATGGACATGTCTCCTTACAAGATGGTTTACGTAAAAGCGTGTCACTTGCCCTTAGAATTAGAACACAAAGCTTTTTGGGCAGTGAAAGAGCTTAATAGGGATTTTAAACTCACCGGTAAGAAAAGGTTGCTTGATTTGAGTTCCTTAGATGAGTGGAGAAACGAAGCTTATGAGAATGCTATGCTTTTCAAAGAAAAAGTCAAGCAATGGCATGATAAGAGAATTCTTAAGAGAGAGTTTCATGTTGGTGAGAAAGTTCTATTGTATAGGTCTCGTCTCAGATTTTTTGCAGGAAAATTACTCTCAAAATGGGAAGGAACCTATGTTATTGAAGAGGTGTACCGCTCAGGTGCGATAAAAATTGCTTCATTAAAAGATAACGC
Source organism: Dactylis glomerata (assembly GCA_007115705.1). Classification (NCBI taxonomy): domain Eukaryota; kingdom Viridiplantae; phylum Streptophyta; class Magnoliopsida; order Poales; family Poaceae; genus Dactylis; species Dactylis glomerata. Next base: position 270,068 of record QXEO01001086.1, on the reverse strand, counting down.
TACACAAGTGGTGAATGGGCAAAGACTTAAACATTATATTGCTGGAGATTCTTATAATGAAGATGTCGATGTTATTCAAATGGTGACTCCAGAAGAATTCATCCAGGTCAATATGCAGGAACCTGCAGAGTTCGTTTTCGAATAGGTAACAGTTCTAGCTAGAAAAGGTTCGTGTTAAACTTTTCCATTAATATTTTTGTTGTTTTTATTAAATATGAAAAATCACGAGACGAAAACGGGCAGAAGACGAAGTCTGGTGGCTCCTCACCACCAGGGGGCGCGGGCCCACTCCAGGCTGCGCCGCCCTATGGTGAGAGCACCCCAGAGCTCGTTTCCGTCCCGGTTTCCTCCTATGATTTTGTTTCGATGTTTAATTTTTGCCTATATAACCCCCCGGATTGCCCGAGGTCTGTATATCATGTTTTTGTTGTGTTTTCGTTTCGAGCTATTTCTGTCAGGAGTTGATCTCAGTTTTAGGAGCATCATGGACTCTGCAAGCAATGACAAGGAGAACTCTCTTGCGGACATCATTAATCCATACATGAGAGAGCTGAAGATGCATCCGAAGGAGTTGTCACTCAAGGATGGGAAGTTGTAGATAGAAGATGTCCAATGGCCTACAGGAGAAGGGAGTCTCGAAGCCAGGATGGAAGCGCTTGAGCAAGAAGTTTTTAAGTACAAAAAGATGTCGGAACGCGAGGTGGACATCATCCATAGGATAAATCAAGAACTCATCGCCAAGCACAAGAAGGAGACCGCAGAACTCTGGGATGACAACTTGTCACTCCATGAGACCACCAACAAATTACAAGCACAACTCTACGATTTGCAGAACCAAAACTATGAGTATGAAGCTAGGTTTAAACAAATGAGTGTTGCTGCCAGTTTCAGGATATTGGAGACCAAGACATCTTTCCTTGATGGGGAACCTCTGCCTTTGAAGTCTGATGATGATAAAGACTCGCCACCACCACCGAAGGAGTAATTCGTCATTGGTATAGGCATCCCCTTGGCTTGTTCCAAGCATGGGGGAGTGCCGCGGTATCTGCTACTCGTGTGATGATGACGCCAGAAAGGAGCTGTGGCGTTTAGTTGACGTGGGAGCAGTAAGTCCTTGTGTGTGGTGATGACCAGCCCATTGGGAACCCCAAGAGGAAGGTATGATGAGTGTAGCAGCAAGTTTTCCCTCAGTTAAGAAACCAAGGTTTAATGTCGATCTTGAAGAAGAGAGACGATGACGACTGAAGGTGTTTGTGGAACCTGCACACACACAAACAAATACTTTGTTCCCAACTTGCGATGAGGTTGTCAATCTCACCGGTTTGCTTGAAACAAAGGTTATGAGTGTATCGAGTGGAAAACAGTAGTAATATGCGAGTAAAGTAAACAGTGCGGGAAAAGTAAACAGGTGATTGCAATATGATTAAAATAGGACCGGGGTCCACAGTTCACTAGTGGTGTCTCTCCATAGATAAAATAACATGCTGGGTAAACAAATTACAGTTGGGCAATTGATAGAATAAAGATAACGTGATATGTCAAGAAGATCACTATGAGATTTACTCTGGGCATTACAACAAAATACATAGACCGCCATCCAACTGCATCTATGACTAATAATCCACCCCCGGGGATATCATCCGAACACCCTAGAAGTATTAAGTTGCGAACAACAGATAATTGCATTAAGCAAAGTGTGTAATGTAAACAAAGCATATGCCCTTAAGAAGTGAGCCTAGCTCACTTGGCTAGGAAAGTGGATGTACAACCCAGCCACCCAGGTTCAAGTCCCCACAGACGCGAATTTGGGTTCTTATTTTCAAAAAACCAAAATCGCTGTAGGGGCTTCCCTTACCGCATTTCCTTTCAAAAAAAAGCATATGCCCTTGAGCATATGAATGTTGTTTTCTCCCTAGTAGCAACAGCACATCTACCACCTTAGAGGTTTCTGTCACTCCCCCGGGTGAAATAGAGACATGAACCCACTATCGAGCATAAATACCCCCTCTTGGAGTCACTAGCAACTACTCGGCCAAGATAGCTACTAACAACGGAGAGCATGCAAGATCATAAACAACATAGAGATAACAAAAGATATAATTCAGTACAGCAACTTAATCATAAACACCAATATTCATCGGATCCCAACAAACCAACATCATAGAATTACATAACGGTGATCTCAATCATGTATGGCAGCTCATGAGATCTAAACATGAAGCACATGGTGGAGAAGACAACCATCTAGCTACTGCTATGGACCCATAGTCCAAGGTAGACTACTCACTCATCGCTCCGGAGGCAAGCATGGAAATGAAGAAGACCTCCGGTGACGATTCCCCTCTCCGGTAGGGTGCCGGGAAGATCTTCTGGACCCTCCCGATCTTCGGGTCGACGGCGGCGGCGGATCGCGGTGTATTCTGGAAAACTGATCGGGCCTTAGGTTTTTCTCGTCGGGGGGTACTTATAGGCGAAGGGGCGATGTCAGAGGTGGAGCCAGGGGCTCTCACACAGGGGTGGCGCGGCCAGGGGCCAGGCCGCGCCGCCCCCTTGTGTGGGGCCCTGGTGGCCCCCCTCCGACACTTCTTCGGATGTCTGGAAGCTTCCGGGTAAAATATGACTTCAGGAACTTGTTTCGTCCAATTCCGAGAATATTTCCTGTGTATCACTTCTGAAACACAAAAACAGCAGAAAACAGGAAACTGGCACTGTGGCACTTCGTTAATAGGTTAGTTCCGGAAAATGTATAAAAGTGCCACTAAGTGTAACGAAACAATAGACAAATGGTGTAAAACAAGCATGGAGCATCAAAAATTATAGATACGTTTGAGACGTATCAAGCATCCCCAAGCTTAACTCCTGCTCATCCTCGAGTAGGTAAGTGATAACAAAAGAATAATTTTTAAGGTGACATGCACCTACACAATCTTGATCATATATGCAAGCATTGGTGAGCTGGGATCAATAGAACTTAAAACATGGGCATGAAAGATATAATCATGACAATAAGAACTTAGCAACCATGTTGTAAACATGCAAATGAACACAAACAAAAGATCATGATAATGAAACAATGAAAGTCAAACGTGTGTTCAAATCATAAGGAAAAACATACAAATGGTTTTCAGCTTGTCCTTCAAAGAGAGCAAAACATAAATGCATAGGACACCTCAAAGTTTAAGAGGGCGACTAGATACAAACAATTTAAGAACAAGTGAAACAAACAATATGAATCAATCAATGAACTTTGGGACAATGCATATCACACTAAGAGTGACAACTATGCTCTCTTAATGGTGCATAAAGAAAGAAGGTGGTGACTCAACATAAAAGTAAAAGAAAGGCCCTTCGCAGAGGGAAGCAGTGATTTAAACATGTGCTAGAGCTTTTCATTTGTAAAACAGAGAGATAAAACTTGATTTTAAGAGGTGGTTGTCTTTGTCAACGACTGGCAATGGGGTTCTTACTATCTTCCATACAAAAATAAAGCAAGTTTTTGAGAGAGAGATTGGCACTTTTGTGCTCTTTTTATAAAACTTGGCACTCCTCCCCACCTTTTCCTTTCACATACCATGGCTAACCGATTCCATCGGGTGCCCACCAACATTCACATTCTTTGGAGGAGTGCCTTTTTTCTCTTTTTTTTCCTTTTTTTTCTTTATGGAATAAGCAATATGGAAGATAGCAAATCCGACCACTACGTCCCCATGAGCTGAAAACAGTGTCACAAAACGAGAAGTATTTTGAAGGTTTTTGAAAGGTAGCACACGAAAATTTTACTTTGGAATGGCTTACAAATACCATACATAGGAATTTATAGTGGACACAATGGCAAACTTTGGCTTTTAGGAGTTGGATGCACGAGTAGAGCTCATACTCAGTACAAGGCGAGGGCTAGCAAAAGACTGGGAGCGACCAACTAAGAGAGCAATAATGGCCATAATCATGCAAAGCGACAAAGCGACATTAAAAGAAGCATAAGATGGCATCAAAAGTCAAAAACTAAATGATCATGAAGGCTAATGGCGACTTTGTAAGAGTCTAACATGTGTGAGCATGCGCCAAGTCAACCCAAATAAAGCATCAAGGAGAAAACCAAAATAATGCTTCCATACAATAAAAACAACGCATGATTTTTTCAAAGGCTCATTAAGCAATCTCAGTTATTTGAGACAAGTCATGCTACAGCAAAACCACTAAGCATACTATCAAAAAGACATCAAGCATGACATGAAAAAGCCTAAGCCGCGGTCTACACAAGCTCCTTCTTGTACCACTATTTTGCACAAAGCTTTTTCTCTTTTCCAACACCATTTGAAATTTTTATAAACACCTCTTTTGATGAAAACCAAAAAAGATCAGAGGCAAAAATACACCTTGATGAAAAGATATGACAAGATCTGAATGCAAATCAAGGCGAAAACGAAAACCAAAAGCAGTAGCAGAAAAAGTCGAACGCATGATAAACGATAAGAGTGAAAACTAGAGCGTTCTTTGCAAATGAAAACGAGTACATCTCCTCCAAAGGAAAATTTGTTGGGGTCCAACCATTTATTGCAGCAAACAAACAAACTAAACAAACTAAGAAAACTAAAACAACTGACGCTCCAAGAAAAACACATAGTGCATGAAGCAATAAAAATATAGTGTTTTGAAAGGTGACCTGATTTTTGCCGATGAAGAAGGGGTGCCTCGGGGGCATCCCCAAGCTTTGACGCTTGTACTTCTTGGATATTTCTTGGGGTGATGCATGGGCATCCCCAAGCTTGAGCTTTTGTCCATTCTTCAACTCATCTCATCATTCTCCAATCCCTACACTTGAAAACTTCCTTCATACAAAACTAAACATAATTCTATTAGCAACATTAGTGTAAGCATAAAATATATTCAACCTCTTTTAGCTTCAGCTTTCAACCCAAAACCACCACATATAAAGTATATACTACTGTAGCAACTTCCACAAGAGTTCCATGATCAAAAAGAACTCAAAAGAAAGCGATAAAGTGGCAAAAACAAATATTGGCAGAAATCTGTCAAAACTGGACAGCTGACAAAGGACGAATTTTTGAGGGATTTTCCGTTGCTCAAATCAAAAAGTGTTCAACTAAGAAAAGTTTGGATATAACCTGGGGCATATGCACAAGAAATCGCAGGTCCAAAAGATTAACAGAGAATTTTCACGAAGTTTTACGGTACAACACCGAAAACAGTTTCAGGACAGCAATAACCCCAAATCTTTACCTCACTCAAATTAGAGGCTTCTCTTGGCACAAAAACGAAATAAACAAGATAAGGAGCGGTCATTACAGTATTAATGACTTCCAAGACTCAAATAAAAGAAAAAGTACTGAAAGAAAACATTGGGTTATCTCCCAAGAGTGCTTTTCTTTAACGCCTTTGAGCTAGGCTCAGTAATTTGAGAAGATGCTCACATAAGAAATATGAATTGAAGCAAAAGAGAGCATCAAGGAGCAAATATAAAACACATTTAAGTCTAACCCACTTCCTATGCATAGGAATCTTGTAAGAAAATAAATTAAAGAACCACATAGTAACAAGTATGGGTAGATAAAACAAGAGCAACTTTGGAACTTCCAATGTAAAGAGAGGTGTTTTAGTAACATGAGAATTCCAACAACCATATTTTCCTATCTCATAATAATTTTCAGTAGCATCATGAACAAACTCAATAATATAAATATCACACTCATCCTCCTTTGCTAAGCATGGAGGGCGATCAAATAAGGTATTAGTTAAAGAGTTACTCTTATTGGGAGGTAGACATGGGCAGCTCCATTCTTCCTCCTCTTGATCATCACTCTCCTCTTCTTTATTATCCAATGAGCTTCCAGTTTCATCAATTTCTTCTTCCATAGGCTCCTTCAAGGCATTAGTCTCTTCCATTGGAGAGCATCTATTAAGATATTTAAGTATATAACCATTTCCTTCCTTGTAATTATCAAAGCAAAATGTGAGTATATCATAAACCTCATATTTATAAGGTGCATCATCAGTATTTTGAAGCAAATAAGCAAGTTCGAATGCACCCTTCCAAGCAATAAATTCTTCAATTTGTTTCACATCATAAAAGTCGTAATTTCCATTAATATAAGAAGATATGGTAACATCATCATTATACTCACATTGAAAAGGGAGGTGTTTATACCTCCTACAGCAACAAGATCTATCAAAGCAATAGGTAACATTATAAGTAGAGCACACGTTTCTAGCAATGATATACAATCTATTGATTTGTTCCCATAAGTGTTTCCCTTTTTGTGACAAGCGGTGTTCCTCATAATAATTTTGCTGCTCTTCCGTGAACCCACCTTGCCAAAAAGATTTAGTTTCAAAGAAACCAACCATTGATAGAAAGCATGATAAAGCAAGACAATAACAGACCAACAAAAGTAACAACTACAAAGGATACTAATTTTTTTTGGGTTTTTGATAAAACGATGCAGGTAAAATAAAATAAAGTAAAGCAAAACAAATAACAAAGTAAAGAATGTGTGTGCGAAGAACTCCCCTCGCAGAAGTCTTCTCTCTTCCCCGGCAACGGCGCCAGAAAAGAGGCTGCTACTCGTGTGATGATGACGCCAGAAAAGAGTTGTGGCGTTTAGTTGACGTGGGAGCAGTAAGTCCTTGTGCGTGGTGATGACCAGCCCGTTGGGAACCCCAAGAGGAAGGTATGATGAGTGTAGCAGCAAGTTTTCCCTCAGTTAAGAAACCAAGGTTTAATGTCGATCTTGAAGAAGAGAGACGATGACGACTGAAGGTGTTTGTGGAACCTGCACACACACAAACAAATACTTTGTTCCCAACTTGCGATGAGATTGTCAATCTCACCGGTTTGCTTGAAACAAAGGTTATGAGTGTATCGAGTGGAAAACAGTAGTAATATGCGAGTAAAGTAAACAGTGCGGGAAAAGTAAACAGGTGATTGCAATATGATTAAAATAGGACCGGGGTCCACAGTTCACTAGTGGTGTCTCTCCATAGATAAAATAACATGCTGGGTAAACAAATTACAGTTGGGCAATTGATAGAATAAAGATAACGTGATATGTCAAGAAGATCACTATGAGATTTACTCTGGGCATTACAACAAAATACATAGACCGCCATCCAACTGCATCTATGACTAATAATCCACCCCCGGGGATATCATCCGAACACCCTAGAAGTATTAAGTTGCGAATAACAGATAATTGCATTAAGCAAAGTGTGTAATGTAAACAAAGCATATGCCCTTGAGCATATGAATGTTGTTTTCTCCCTAGTAGCAACAGCACATCTACCACCTTAGAGGTTTCTGTCACTCCCCCAGGTGAAATAGAGACATGAACCCACTATCGAGCATAAATACCCCCTCTTGGAGTCACTAGCAACTACTCGGCCAAGATAGCTACTAACAACGGAGAGCATGCAAGATCATAAACAACATAGAGATAACAAAAGATATAATTCAGTACAGCAACTTAATCATAAACACCAATATTCATCGGATCCCAACAAACCAACATCATAGAATTACATAACGGTGATCTCAATCATGTATGGCAGCTCATGAGATCTAAACATGAAGCACATGGTGGAGAAGACAACCATCTAGCTACTGCTATGGACCCATAGTCCAAGGTAGACTACTCACTCATCGCTCCGGAGGCAAGCATGGCGATGAAGAAGGCCTCCGGTGGCAATTCCCCTCTCCGGCAGGGTGCCGGGAAGAGCTTCTGGACCCTCCCGATCTTCGGGTCGACGGTGGCGGCGGATCGCGATGTATTCTGGAAAACTGATCGGGCCTTAGGTTTTTCTCGTCGGGGGGTACTTATAGGCGAAGGGGCGATGTCAGAGGTGGAGCCAGGGGCTCTCACACAGGGGTGGCGCGGCCAGGGGCCAGGCCGCGCCGCCCCCTTGTGTGGGGCCCTGGTGGCCCCCCTCCGACACTTCTTCGGATGTCTGGAAGCTTCCGGGTAAAATATGACTTCAGGAACTTGTTTCGTCCAATTCCGAGAATATTTCCTGTGTATCACTTCTGAAAACACAAAAACAGCAGAAAACAGGAAACTGGCACTGTGGCACTTCGTTAATAGGTTAGTTCCGGAAAATGTATAAAAGTGCCACTAAGTGTAACGAAACAATAGACAAATGGTGTAAAACAAGCATGGAGCATCAAAAATTATAGATACGTTTGAGACGTATCAGTATCACATCATTATCTTTTACTCATTTACTTTTCAAGTAGAGTCATATCATGAATAGAGAAGTTATCTTATAGAATAGTTTGCAGTGTGGAAGTATCCTCCTTAGTAGGTTATCTATGTATCCCTTGGTGTGTTGCGGTAATGAAATATTAATGAGAAGCTTTATCGTTTACTTTCCTTACACTTTATTTTAGTTTGCAATTTTTCTTATATGATTAGTCTTGTTGATTAGTATTGGTATCACTTTGGGAGCATGAGTAAATTTAGTTGGTTTTGGCAAACTTAGCTTGGTCAGTAGCAACATTACCTTGAGGTTTGAGTAGAAAAGAAGAAAGAAGTGTTGGTATTTACATCATTTTAGCTTTCCTTCATGTTTGGATCATAAGCATAGTATTCTCAAGTTAAAACCGTTTGTACTTTCAAGAAAGTTTGCATGATTGTTCCTATCATATGTATGTATGTTTATTTCATGCAACTCTTATGCTTGCTACCCAGCCTTGCTAGCCAAAAACCTGTACTGAGAGGAATACTTCTCGTGCATCAAATTCCCAAAAACCAAGTTACTTCCAAAGAGTCCACTATAAATTCCTATGCATGGTATTTTAAACCATTCCAAGTAAATTTCCATGTGCTACCTTTCAAAAACCTTCAAATACTTCTCATTTTGTGCCACTGTTTTTTAGCTCATGAGGATATAGTGGTTGGGTTTGTTATCTTCCATGCTAAATTAAGTACCCCTCGACTAGGCAGCTTCATCTGCTCGTCACTAATTTGCAAGGGAGCTGGTCAGACCATTGTAATCTAAAAAGAGAAAGAAAAGAAAAAGGCACTCCTCCATGGTTTGTGAAAGTTGGTGGGCACCCGATGGAATCGGTTAGCCATGGTTTGAGAAAGGAAAATGTGGGGAAGAGTGCAAAGCTATAAAAGAGCACAATTGTGCCAATTAATCAACATCTTGGAACCGCTCTCACTTGTTTAGTATGGAAGATATCAAGAACTCCGTTGCTAGTCGTTGACAAAAGCAACCACCTCTCAAAATAACTTTATTCTCTGTTTTACAAATGAAAAGCTCTAGCACATGTTTAATCCCTGCTTCCCTCTTCGAAGGGCCTGTCTTTTACTTTTATGTTGAGTCAACCTATTCCCTTCTATCTCAAGCAAGCATTTGAGTTGTTATGTTTCACTCATCCATATGTTGATCCGTTCAATCATGTTTACTATCTTCTTTTGTTTAGTACAATGCTTTTATCTGAAGGAATATATCTTTGAAATATTTCTATGATTGCAAAGAGTTTGTTTCGTTGAGCATATGGTTTTTTGCTATATTAGCTCTGTTATAAAAGGCTCCATTCAAAAGTAAGTATAGTTTGTTCATTGTTCTCTGACCAAGAACTAAGGTTTGCCATCACCAATTATAATTTACCTTGTGCATCTTTATTTGTGATTCCCTTTTACTTATTGCAAGTCTATATTATATGTAGGGAAGTTGCTGTCTATTATAATTTGTGCCTTGGTGAATGTGATGCTTCTTGTCCGTATTTTGTTTATCGACACTTCAATCCACAAACCTGTGGTCATGTTTACCGAGTTCAGTTTTCGCTTGGGGACAAGCGAGGTCTAAGCTTGGGGGGTTGATACGTCCATTTTGCATCACTATTTTGTATCATAATTTACTGTTATTCATTGATATATTTCACATTTAGAGATGATACTTATGTTGTTTCCTCTATTTTTACATGTTTGATGATCATTGGAGGATTTGCTGCTAGAGTCACGATTCTGCTGTAAAAAGGACTGTCAAGACACCATGTTTTCGAAGATTAGGAAATTCCAGAAAAATACCAGAAAATTATATTTTGCCAGAAGAGTGAAGAAGCCAGAAGGAGGAGGCGAGAGGAGCCACAGGGCGGGCTCACCACCAGGGGGCGCGGGCCCACCCCTAGCCACGCCGGCCTATGGTGAGGCCACCCTGGCCCACCACTGCCGTCGCCCTTTCGCGTATATCATCGTCCCTGAAAACCTAAGTGAAAGGGGGCTCAGGGATAGACACCGCCGCCTCTGCGGGGCGGAAAACACCAGAGAGAGAAAAGCTCTCCGGCAGGCAGAAATCTGTCGGGGAAATTCCTTCCCAGAGAGGGGAGATCGTCGCCATCATCATCATCATTGCGCTGGACTTCATCGGGATCATCATCACCATCATCCTCATCACCAGCACCTTCATTTTCACCATCACCACACCATCCCGCTGTAACATCTTGGGTTGAATCTTGTCAAATTCTTAGGGGAAACTCTCCCGGTGTTGATTACTCTTGTTGTTAATGCTATTGGGTGGAACCGTTGAATTAAGGTTTATGTTCAGATTGTTATTTACCATCATTTCACCTCTGATTATGATCCATATCATGTCTTGTGAGTAGTTCGTTTAGTTCTTGAGGATATGGGAGAAGTCAAGATGTTAGTAGTGTAATTATGTTAAGTAATATTTAATAGTTTGATATTTATTTGTTGTGGTGCTATTTCACTAGTGGTGTTATGTGAACGTCGACTACATGATACTTCACCATTTATGGGCCTAGTGAGATGCATTGTGTATTTGGCTACTAATTGTGGGATTGCTGGAGTGACAGAAACCTAAACCTCCGTTAAAAAACTATTGCACCAGGGAGCGTAGGATCTTAGAGTTTAAGGCTGTGGTTAGAATTATCTTGATTACTTTCTTATAGTTGCGGATGCTTGCAAGGGGTATAATCACAAGTGTGTATTTATCCTAGTAAGGTAGTGCGCTAGCGCAGGTTCACCCCCATAACACTTATCAAACCAATAAAGATTATTTAGCGGTATGAAGCGAAAGCACTTGACAGAAACTCCCGTGTGTCCTTTAGAACGTTTGGTCATCATAAGTTACACAACCGGCTTGTACTTTGCTCTAGAAAGGATTGGGCCACTTGCAGCAATTACTATTATTGTCTTTTATTTATTCGCACTTTATTTATTTGCATTACCAAATACCCCTGAAAACCCGTTTGTAGCATTTACAGTGAATCCTTGATCAAAACCACTTGTCAACATCTTCTGCTCCTCGTTGGGTTTGACACTCTTATTTATCGAAAGTACTACGATACACCCTCTATACTTGTGGGTCATCATTGATCAATGTAGTAGTCATCGTAGTTGGTGTAGCTGCAATTGCCAAAGGAAAAAAAGGGATTTCTATTTTCGTGCCCTCGGGTCCTTAGTTGTACTTAGTTTTCCCCAGCTCCTTAGTTTTTCCTCAGTTTTGTCCAAGCCCTTGTCTGAAACCCCCACAAGTGCTGGAACGGCCGGTTGCCCGATGAGTCAACAACTTTGACCGTTATCTGCTGACTAGTGGGGCCACGTAGAGCCCGCAAAGACACATCAGAGCATCCATCTTTGTTTGACCGTAAGCATCGCCGTATCCCTGACAAAAACGCGGACGAGTGGGGCTTCGGTATATCGAATGACAAGTGGGGCCATCACACTGATATAAGGGGCAATACACGAGTAGGATTAGATTTTTAAACTGAGCTCTACAGCGAAGCCACGGAGGAGGTGTGATACGTCTCCAACGTATCTATAATTTTTGATGCTCCATGCTTATTTCTGCACCATTTGCCTAATGTTCCGTTACACTTCGTGGCACTTTTATGCATTTTCCGGAACTAACCTATTAACAAGTTGCCATAGTGCCAGTTCCCTATTTTCTGCTGTTTTTGTGTTTTAGAAAAGCTACACAGGAAATATTCTCGGAATTGGACAAAACAAAGGCCAAACATCCAAAAATCCACCGGAGCTTCCAGAGAATCGAAGAGGAGACGGAGTGGGGCCACAAGGGTCCCACACACTAGGGTGGCGCGGCCCAGCCCCTGGCCGTGCCCCCTATGTGTGAGGACGCCTCGGTCCACTTCTGACGATGCCCCTTCGCCTATAAAGACCCCCCGATGGAAAAACCTAAGTACCCGATCAATTTTCCAGAAACACATCGCGATCCGCCGCCGTCGTCGACCCAAGATCGGGAGGGTCTAGAAGCTCTTCCCGGCACCCTACCGGAGAGGGGAATCGCTACCGGAGGTCTTCTTCATCGCCATACTTGCCTCCGGAGCGATGAGTGAGTAGTCTACCTTGGACTATGGGTCCATAGCAGTAGCTAGATGGTTGTCCTCTCCAACATGTGCTTCATGTTTAGATCTCATGAGCTGCCCTACATGATTGAGATCACCGTTATGTAATTCTACATGTTTGGTTTGTTGGGATCCGATGAATATTGGTGTTATGATTGAGTTGCTATACTGAAATATATCTTATGTTATCTCTATGTTGTTTATGATCTTGCATGCTCTCCGTTGTTAGTAGCTATCTTGGCCGAGTAGTTGCTAGTGACTCTAAGAGGGGGTATTTATGCTCGATAGTTGGGTTCATGCCTCTATTTAATCTAGGGGAGTGACAGAAACCTCTAAGGTTGTAGATGTGCTGTTGCCACTAGGGAGAAAACAACATTCATATGCTCGAGGGCATATGCTTTGTTTACATTACACACTTTGCTTAATGCAATTATCTATTGTTCGCAACTTAATACTCATGGGGTGTTCAGATGATATCCCCGTGAGTGGATTATTAGTCATAGATGTAGTTGGATGGCGGTCTATGTATTTTGTTGTAATGCCCAGAGTAAATCGCATAGTGATCTTCTTGACATATCACGTTATCTTTATTCTATCAATTGCTCAAGTGTAATTTGTTTACCCAGCATGTGTTATTTATCCTATGGAGAGACACCACTAGTGAACTGTGAACCCCGGTCCTATTTCCATCATATTGCTATCACATGTTTACTTTACTCGCATACTTCTACTGTTTTCCACTCGATACGCTCATACCCTTTGTTTCAAGCAAACCGGTGAGATTGACAACCTCATCGCAAATTGGGAACAAAGTATTTGGTTGTGTTGTGTGCAGGTTCCACGTTGCTGCTCGCAAAGCAAAGCTTGGACGAGACGCCCTATAAATTGTCCGGAGCTATTGCGAAGTTTGCAAGCATCACCTTCAGTCGTTTGTCTCTCCTCTCCTGATCGATAAACCTTGGTTTCTAACTAAGGGGAAAACTTGCTGCTGTGCTCATCACGCATTCCTCTTGGGGTTCCCAACTGCCTGGCTATAATCATCATCAACTACAAGCCAGCCATCAAGCCTTTTTCTGGTGCCGTTGCCGGGGAGGAAGTAGAAGACCTCTGCAAGGGGAGTTTTTCGCATGCACATCCTTTACTTTGTTTTATTGTTTTGCTTTACTTTATTTTTACTTGCATCATTTATCAAAAACCCAAAAAAAATAGTTTACTTTACAGTTGCTTTTATCTACTTGCTTTTAGTTCATCATGTTGTTCCCTAAGTATGTTTTGGAGGATCTCTCAGTAGGTAGTGGTTCAATTATTGGGAAAGATAACATTGAGGAGTTCTTTAACCACATTAGTATGCATAAGGAAGTTGAGGAAAAGTCTTTGGTTGAGCTAGCTCCTAGTATTGAAGTTGCTTCTGCTTATTTAATTCACATGTTGGAAGCTAGGTTTGCTAGCCGTAATCCTTTTATGCAACACATGTTCCTAAAGCTTCATGAAATTGAAGATCCTGAAAAGAAAGCTTTTATTTTGGAAACTTTGCGCTTAGAATTTAAAGATGTTGCCATTGAAGCTAGGAAAGTTCTTAAGCGCTTTAATAAGCTGGGTTCACCTATAAAGGTTATTAGTACAAACAATGAGGGAACCGAGATACCTATCCCTAGCAAACTCTTGGGATTGTATGAAGCTTTTGAAAATAATTTTGATTGGATCTGTCCCAAAAATCTTTTTAGTGATTTGAGTGAACCAAAGCGTGATCACAAAGGATCTTCAAAAACTTATGTGGATGAAATACAATGCCTTATTGACAAGACCTCTGCAGTTGATCTTAATGCTTCTTCTAAAAATACTTGATTCGCAATTTTCTGCGCCTAGCTCAAAGGCGTTAAAGAAAAGCACTCTTGGGAGATAACCCAATGTTTTCTTTTCAGTACTTTTTCTTTTATTTGAGTCTTGGAAGTCATTACTACTGTAATTACCTCTCCTTATCATTTTTATTTCATTGTTGTGCCAAGAGAAGCCTCTAATTTGAGTGAGGTAAAGATTTGGGGATGTTGCTGTCCTGAAACTGTTTTCGGTGCTGCACCGTAAAAATTTGTGAAAATTCTCTGTATATGTTTTGGACCTGCGATTTCTTGTGCATATGCCCCAGGTTATATCCAAACTTTCATTAGTTTAACACTTTTTGATTTGAGCAACAGAAAACCCCTTAAAAATTCGACCTTTGTCAGATGTTCTATTTTGACAGATTTCTGCCAATTTTTGTGTTTGCCGCTTTATCGCTTTCTTTTTTAGTTCTTTTTATCACAGAACTTTTGGGGAAGTTGCTACAGTAGTATATACTTTATATGTGGTGGTTTTGGGTTGAAACCTGAAGCAAAAGAGGTTGATTATATGTTATGCCTACACTAATATTGCTAATAGATTTGTGTTTAGTTTTGTATAAAGAAAGTTTTCAAGTGTAGGGATTGGAGAATGATGAGATGAGTTGAAGAATGGACAAAAGCTCAAGCTTGGGGATGCCCATGCATCACCCCAAGAAATATCCAAGAAGTACAAGCGTCAATGCTTGGGGACGCCCCCGAGGCACCCCTTCTTCATCGGCAAAAATCAGGTCACCTTTCAAGACACTATATTTTTATTGCTTCATGCACTATGCATTTTTCTTGGAGCGTCATTTGTTTTAGTTTTCATTATTAGTTTAGTTTTGTTTGCTGTAATAAATGGTTGGACCCCAACAAATTTCTTTTGGAGAAGTTGCCTTGCTTTTCAGTTGCCAAGAACGCTCTAGTTTTCACTCTTATCAAAAACCGAGTGTTCTTCTTTTTCTGCTACTGCTTTTGGTTTTCATTTTTGCCTTGATTTGCATTCAGATCTTCTTATATTTATTTATCAAGGTGTATTTTTGCCTCTGGACCATGTTGGTTTTCCTCAAAAGAGTTGGATTAAAAAGTTTGAATGGTGTTGGAAAAGAGAAAAAGCTTTATGCAAAAAAGTGGTACAAGAAGGAGCTTGTGTAGACTGCGGCTTAGGCTTTTTCATGTCGTGCTTGATGTCTTTTTGATAGTATGCTTAGTGGTTTTGTTGTAGCATAAATTATCTCAAATAACTGAGATTGCTTAATGAGCCTTTGAAAAAATCATGCGTTGTTTTTATTGTTTGGAAGCATTATTTTGGTTTTCTCCTTGATGCTTTATTTGGGTTGACTTGGCGCATGCTCACATATGTTAGACTCATACAAAGTCGCCAATAGCCTCTATGATCATTTAGTTTTTGACTTTTGATGCTATCTTATGCTTCTTTTAATATCGCTTTGTCGCTTTGCATGATTATGGCCATTGTTGCTCTCTTAGTTGGTCGCTCCCAGTCTTTTGCTAGCCCTCGCCTTGTACTGAGTATGAGCTCTACTCGTACATCCAACTCCTAAAAACCAAGTTTGCCATTGTGTCCACCATACATACCTATTAGCAATTTGCTATTCCAAGTAAATTTGACTTGCTTTTATTTACTCTTCGTATTAAACTCTTACCAGTGTTATGCGAAAATTGGTCAGTAAAGCTCTCACGAACCGGAAGGCACACTTTACTTTTTCTTGTTCTTAAAAATTTGACATTGTGGTCTCTTATGTTGAGTTGTTATGCTTGCAAGTTGTAAGTTGGAGACTAGCCCAGCCATGCCGTCATGGGCAAGCTTTCAACATTGCACTTCTTATTTGAGTTGATATCGTGATCTTTTGTTTATGGATGCCCGCGATGTGAAATGAATTGGGAATCTTGCGGGGATCATGGAGTTTGTATATGTGTTAGGGAAACGCCTGGGCCACCAATCTAAGCCATGCATAATTCATGGTGGAAATTTGCAGCATACCCATAGTGGACATTCGACGACGCATCTCAAAATAAAAAGCTAAACAAATAGTAAATAAAAGAGATGTCAAGGTGTTCATTATCTGCTTGTCCTGTCATTTTGATGTGGGCTTGTTCCATGTCATCGGGCACGGAGGTACCCCGTTGACGGTTCTCGATGATACATGTATACTTACAATGACAAGAGCCTTGCTTGGGACTCTAAGTAAAGTAGCATGAGGTTTGGGTACTCGTATTCACGGGATACGAGGTTTTCAACTTATGATTTGTCAAGCATATACATCATAATTGTTCTCGCATTAACTTTAACCATTCAAGATGCTTATGATGGGGGCAATGAGAGCTCAAAGCCGGTAAGTACCATAATTTTTGAAGGTTATAAAACTTGCAATCACTGCTTTCCTCCGCGAAGGGCCTTTCTTTTACTTTTATATTGAGTCACCACCTTCTATCTTTATGCACCATTAAGAGAGCATAGTTATCATTCTTAGTATAATGTGCATTGTCCCAAAGTTTTCATTGATTGATTCATATTGTTGGTTTTACTTGTCCTCAAATTATTTGTATCTAGTCGCCCTCTTAAACTTGAAGGTGTCCTATGCATTTATGTTTTGCTCTCCATGAAGGACAAGCTGAAAACCATTTATATGTTTTTCCTTATGCTTTGAACACACGTTTGACTTTCATTGTTTCATTTTCATGATCTTTTGTTTGTGTTCATTTTCATGTTTATAACATGGTTGCTAAGTTTCTTCTGTCAAGACTATATCTTTCATGCCCATGTTTTAAGTTCTTTTGATCCCAGCTCACAATGCTTACATAGATGATCAAGATTGTGTAGGTGCATGTCACCTCAAAAATTATTTCTTTTGTTATCACTTACCTACTCGAGGACGAGCAGGAGTTAAGCTTGGGGATGCTTGATATGTCTCCAACGTATCTATAATTTTTGATGCTCCATGCTTGTTTTTGCACCATTTGCCTAATGTTCCGTTACACTTCGTGGCACTTTTATGCATTTTCCGGAACTAACCTATTAACAAGTTGCCACAGTGCCAGTTCCCTGTTTTCTGCTGTTTTTGTGTTTCAGAAAAGCTACACAGGAAATATTCTCGGAATTGGACGAAACAAATGCCAAACATCCAGAAATCCACCGGAGCTTCCAGAGAACCGAAGAGGAGACGGAGTGGGGCCACGAGGGCCCCACACACTAGGGCGGCGCGGCCCAGCCCCTGGTTGCCACTAGGGAGAAAACAACATTCATATGCTCGAGGGCATATGCTTTGTTTACATTACACACTTTGCTTAATGCAATTATCTGTTGTTCGCAACTTAATACTCATAGGGTGTTCGGATGATATCCCCGTGAGTGGATTATTAGTCATAGATGCAGTTGGATGGCGGTCTATGTATTTTGTTGTAATGCCCAGAGTAAATCGCATAGTGATCTTCTTGACATATCACGTTATCTTTATTCTATCAATTGCCCAACTGTAATTTGTTTACCCAGCATGTGTTATTTATCCTATGGAGAGACACCACTAGTGAACTGTGAACCCTGGTCCTATTTCCATCATATTGCTATCACCTGTTTACTTTACTCGCACTGTTTACTTTACTCGCATACTTCTACTATTTTCCACTCGATACGCTCATACCCTTTGTTTCAAGCAAACCGGTGAGATTGACAACCTCATCGCAAGTTGGGAATAAAGTATTTGGTTGTGTTGTGTGCAGGTTCCACGTTGCTGCTCGCAAAGCAAAGCTTGGACGAGGCGCCCTATAAATTGTCCGGAGCTGTCGCGAAGTTTGCAAGCATCATCTTCAGTCGTTTGTCTCTCCTCTCCTGATCGATAAACCTTGGTTTCTAACTGAGAGAAAAACTTGCTGCTGTGCTCATCACGCCTTCGTCTTGGGGTTCCCAACTGCCTGGCTATAATCATCATCAACTACAAACCAGCCATCAAGGTGGCCTGCGGGGTGCCGAGATGAGATCGACGTCCACAAAGAACTGCATGAGGCGAGACCAGACGCATTAGATAGATATGAACTAGACGCGTTTAACCATGCAAAGAAGAGAAGAAATAGTCGAGGACATCGACGACGACCTCAACACTTTGACTGGCGGTGTCGGACATGAACGCGAGCAATGTAGATAAAACTAGTGTCTCTCCTTTCTGGCGTGTATAGATGGGTGCTAGGAGAGTGTGGTAGCGAAAGGAAAGACCTCGCGGTGGTCTGTGGCGTCCAGCATAGCGGGGCGGCATGGCCGTGCCCACAACGGCGTGCATGTTCGGCATTGGCTTCAGCATGTACGTTCATCATTGACCTCGGCGGTATCTCTGGTGTGTCAGTGATCGAATAAGGGGACGGAATTAAGGGTGCATCCCGACGGTGACCTAGCAGTGGCGGTGAGCATGCATAGCCGTTCTGACCATGCCGATATCGGCATCGGCATCGTTTGGAGGCTGTGGTGCTCGAATCATGGTGGAATTTGCGATTCCCTATTATTTTTACAAGCGTAATATATAGAAAATAGCTAGATCTCTAAATCGATGCATATGAAGCTACATATATATTCTTGGTCATAATCCCCTTAGATGCATGGCTTCACGTCATCGTCGCTTTCATCGTCAGTATCTTCATCGTCCGTGTAGTAGTACTTCTTGCACGTTGTTCTGTCGAACACCTTCACTGTGAGCACATA
This sequence comes from Dactylis glomerata, assembly GCA_007115705.1. NCBI lineage: Eukaryota > Viridiplantae > Streptophyta > Magnoliopsida > Poales > Poaceae > Dactylis > Dactylis glomerata. Next base: position 251,158 of record QXEO01001086.1, on the reverse strand, counting down.
ATCGCCTTCATATTTGAAGTGTAGGAAGCAGCCGAAATTGACACCGTGCGCGATGGCGAAATTCTCCCAGCCCTTGTCGATGTACATCCAGCCTTGTCCGTCAAATAGGACCTCCACGGTCCAGAGACGAGGACCGAGTCAGCTGCTCGCAGATACACCTTTGCTGGCTCCTGGCCGTCAAGATAGTCCGCAAACTTTTGTGGGAGTGCCTGCAAAGAGATCGAGCGTCGATCGTTTGAAATTAAAGGTTTTTTAGAACATACACATAATTAATCACATGCATCATATATGTGGGAACGCGTACGTACCTTCTTGGCCAAAGGGTCTTCATAGATGGCGATGAAGAACTCCTCTATGATCAATGGCAGTGTTGACGGTGGTGGTGATAATGATGATGATCCACCACCCCAGCCGCCCCTTCCCCTTCCCCTTCCCCTTCCCCTTCCGGTCGGCGTCTGAGATGTGGAAACCATGGCAATGGATCAAGTGTATGTGAACGAAGAAGAGAGAGGCAGAACCTATTGACATGAGGGATGGCCGTTGTGGGGGTTTATAAGGGAGAGATGACCGTTGTGGGGTTTACACCATAAATTAAGGGAGAGATAACTGTTGTGGGGTTTACACAATAAATTAAGGAGGAGATGACCGTTGTGGGGGTTTATATCTCAATAAAAAAAGTAATGCCTAAAAGAAATGGAAATTTATGATAGTTTATTATTTTACCGTGAAAAGTAATGCCTAAAGGAAATTCGTGATAGTTTATCATTTCACCGTGAAAAGTAATGCCTAAAAGAAAAGGAAATTCATGATAGTTTATCATTTCACCGTGAAAAGTAATGCCTAAAAGAAATGGAAATGCGTGATAGTTTATCATTTTACCGTGAAAAGTAATGCCTACAAGAAATTCGTGATTACCAAACTTGTTGAATCCGGTGGCAAACTCGTTATTTAGCAAACATAGAGGGATAGAGGTTTGCCACCGACAAATAGAGAGAGGGTGGCACGATCCTGCCCGTTAGATCATAGGATCGACGATAGGTGGGCATGATCCGTGTGACAACAGCTCGACCAATCAGGCCAAGTTTGGGCTTCTGTGAGAAGGGAGAGGGTAAAACTGAGTAGTATCAAGGATACAAGGGCAAGTAAATAGTAAACAGGCTAAGGAATTCAAATAAGAGATTTAGAAAAAGAAAAACACATGTTTTGTATAATGAAACCCAGGTTGGCCTACCTCAAAGTATTAGCAATTCAAATATACATGAGTGTAAAAAATATGGCCTCATTCAGAGAAACTATGTTTTGGGTATAGATGTTTTGAGAAGGGGTTTGAGTGGAAAGCCATGAACCTTCATAGCTACTAGTCATTTGAGAAGTGGTCATTTGTGTTAAAACTTGATTTATATATGATTGTCTACGTGGCAGGTCGCGTAACAAGACTCTATGAGTAGGAGGCACAATGATTTTATTTTTTTGAATTTTTTTGCGTATGAAATGACTCAATTAGATAGCTTAATCCCATTTGTTGACTCTCGGTTGACCAGCCACTTGAAGGTAAAACTGAGTATATTGCACTAGCCAGTATTAGTACTCGAGGGGAAAACTGAGTACAGATATTTTTCCAGTGTAAGACTCGAGGGTAGAACAGAGTACACGTAACGGTGCAGACGTGCAGTACCACGGACGCGTGTTGAGACCAATCGTCTAGTTTTTTTTTGAGAAACTGCTGACACGAACCGTCACTTTGCCAGTACAGAGCCCCTCTCTCCCTCCCTCTGCACAGTGTCTCATTCTCACCCACGCACGCAACCACGCCTCTCACGTCCCATCACCTTCTCGAAAAAACCCCAACCGCCTCCCTGTCGGCGATGGAGAAGAAGAATGCGTCGGCGGCCGTCGTCCCCGAGCCCGTCGCCTCCGAGCCCATCGCCTCTGAGCCCGTCGCATCCGAGCTCGTCGCCGCCGAGCCCGTCGCATCCGAGGCCGTCACCGCCGAGCCCGTCGCCTCCGAGGGCGGCGCATCCAAGCGCGGCGCCTCCGTGAACTGGGCCTCTCTCAGGGCTGACGAACCACTACACAAGATCGGCGCCTGCTTACTGGCGAACGAGGAGTACATGGACACCTACTCTGCTTTGAGGCAAGTTTGTACAAATTGGCGCTCAGATTTATCTGAGCCCGACATACACCTGCACGAATGGATCATGGTAGAACACGCCCTTCCACGCGCCGCTGAGTTCTCCTTCCTCCACCTCCGCACATCTCGCTACGTCACCATCGATCTAACGGAAGTTCATGCAAGGTTCAAATTCCTCCATATCTATAGAGTTAATCTATTTTTATTTTCAATCGTAAACATCTTAGTGCTGAATGTTATCTTCATCAATATATTTTAGATACTACTTCGTCACCTTTTGCCGTGGCATCATCGTGCTTGCCCAGAAGAATCAGCCGCACAAGATACGGCTTCTGAACCCACTCACAAAGACATCGAACACTATGTTTGAGGCGCAGATGCCATCTGTTATTCTGGAGTCAGTCGCTGTAATGAAGTCCCCGACTATGCTCTTCGTTTCCACATATTACCCGGCGGAAATTGCTTAGGTCGATGAGAGCACTCCAACTAAGGGTATAGATGAAGATTGGGGAGAAGGAAGATTTTCGATCGAGCACCATTCTATGCGTTGCATTACCACGTTCAATGGTGAATTCTATGCACTAGCTGTGAATAATTTGGAGTTCGGAACATTAGTGTGCACCAACAATGTCCAGTTGGAGCAGGGCGCGAGCACTGTCAACATGGAGACACTATTTTCATTTCCAGAACTTGGAAATGACAAGTTCTACCTTGTGAAGTCGGATGGTGATCTGCTGCTTGTGTTGTTGGGCGGTCGTTTGGAGGAAGGTCAAACATTAGTATACCGTGTGGATACTGAGAGCCGCTCTCTCCATGCCGTCAGTAACATTGGCAGTCGTGCCTTCTTCGTCCATCATGTTCGGTGTATCTCCGTCGACACCAGAGTGCACCCGACACTTCGACCTGGCTGCATCTACTACGCGGATTTGGGTTATATCAGAGAGTACTTTGATGATATGAACGCCTGGGATGAGTGGCCACTACATATGGATAGATTAGGAAAGTACGGTCTGAAAAATGAACAAATGCCATACCGTTTGGAGGATGTATTGGCTGCACACTGCAGATGGAAGGAGTTCAATGAATATTTCTTTCAGACCAGAAAATGGAGCGACGAAGATATATATGATCAATGAAGAACAGATTCATTCATCCTGGGGGTATCCTAATCTTCATGTTGGGTATACATTGCGTCTTGTATTATTTTCAGCTTAGTTTGTCGTGAATATTAACATCGTTATTGGCTGTTTTTGGCTGTTATATGTAGTTTATGTATTATACTTAGTTTTATAGATTTATTATGCTGCTGTGAATTTATCCTATACTAGCTTCTATATTTGCTACTAGATTTGTTACCATATTGAGCAAAAAACGAGGGCCAAAAGACAACAATCATTGAAGAAAGATAGAAATAGAAGCTTCTCTAGATTTGATACTAATTTGGTGAAAAGAGAGAGAACTGTTACAGAGAGAGAGGGAAAAAAGGCGCTCTGAAAAGGCAATGCCAATTTGGCCCGAGAGAGACAGAACCGAGCTCTCACGTACAACCAAACGCGGTCTCGTCCTGTCCCACGCGGTCCCTTTCTACTAGCCCCACGCGACGCGGCCCCACACGACGCGGCCCCACACATCAGCACGGAACGATCAATTAAACGGTCAACTAAACGGGAATCCTCCCGTCCGAGCTCCTTCTGAGGGTTTCAGACAAGGGCTTGGACAAAACTGAGGAAAAACTAACGAGCTAGGAAAAACTGAGTATAACTAAGGACCTGAGGGCATAAAAATAGAAATCCAAAAAAAACAATTATGCGATGTGTCGAGTGAGTTGCAATCAAAATATTTTTTTTTTTGAAACGAGGCAAAAGCTTTGCCTTTTCGATTAATTAAGACGAAGAGAGTTGCCCAGTTAATTAACGGAAAACCGGGCTAAAACCGATACATCAGGGGCAAAGCCCACACAACAACACCCAACCAAGACCAGACGACCTCCTACCAAGCCGGAGAGAAAACGCCATGAGTGCTATGGGAGGAGCAAACACAGGACGCTCCAACGAAGAAGAAGACAATCCACCGGAAGAGCTGCGCCACACCAACGCCGACAACCAGCATCGAGACAACCTCATCGCCCACACGACAAGAGGTCTCGAAGCACCTAGCACAGAGAGCCTCCACCTTCCGGGACCGCCGTCCCGACGTACCACCGCTCAAACTCGAGCCACAACGCCGCACAACCCAGCCGCCCACAGCCCAAGCTGCACCGGGCAAACTGCTCGTAGACCACGGCCGCCGCACCAACATCCGGGGCCGCCGCCCCGGCCTAAAAGTCAAACTGCCTCACCTAAGACAGCATCGACCGAGCCGACAGCCTCGCCGCACTAGCAACACAAGACAGTCACCCAATCCATGCAAGCAGCAGCTCCGCCTCATGAAGCTACTGCCCACCATGTATCCTGAGGCCGCCGCCTCGACGCACAACCACCATCCGGGGCCGCTGCCCCGACGTCCACGAACCTCAACGCAAGAGAAGCCGCACACCACTGCCAACTGACTCTCCAAGGCGACGCCCACAAGAGGGATGCGACGTAGACGCCGTCGTCGCCTGCTCCGGCTGACCGAAGCTTAGGTTTTCACCCGAAGAGACCAAGCCATCATCGGAAGAGAAAATCCACGATGATGCCTCCAAGAAGGGAAACGACATCCGTAGACGCCGCCATCATCGGCACCGACACGAGGGTCGGAGTAGAGCTTTCGCCCGGAAGAATTCCCCTCCGCGAGAGGGCTCGCAAGGCTCGTGCCGCACATCGCCGACGTTGACCACCAAGCCTCGAAGCACGCGACCAATGCAGCACCTCATTCTGCAGAGTTCACTGCCACACTTCCGCACCGCAGGTCACTCCAGGGAGCTCCCCACCGCGCCAACGCTCTGCCCGGGACCGCCGTCCCGGCGTCCGGCAACCCCGCACCCTGCAGGCTAAGGCGCGCAGCACCACAGCCACGCCATCACCACATCCTCCCCGCACCAGCCTGCCGCCCACGCACAGCGAGGGCCAGACCAGCGGCCAGCGCCACCCGGCCTTCCTCGCGCGAGCAAGCAGCAGCACCCCGCCCAGCGCCTCACGCATCCGAGGCCACCGCCGCAGCACCGCCACACACCAGCGCGCGCCGATCCGCCGCCCCCGCAGATGCCGCCCAGGAACGCGGCCACGGCACCACGGCAAGCTCGCCGGGCGTGCGGCCCGCGCCGCATCGCGCCCTGCTCGCCAATCCCGCCACCAAAGCCCGGGGCCGCCGCCCCGGCGTCCCGCGCCGCCAGCCACCAAGGACGGCCGCCGGCGCCAAGCTCCCCGCCGCGTTCGCCGCGAGCTCTCCCCGCACCACCTTCGGAGGCCGGGGCCGCCGCCACCGCGGCCTGGCCAGCGGCAGCGGCGGAGAGGCAGCCAGGAGGGAGATCGGCCGGCGGCGGCGCTTCTAGGGTTTCCCCCGTGTCGCTCCCGCTCGAGCGACGCGGGGGTGGGTGGGCTTTTTTTCAGAATAGGAGAAGTACTTCGCTCGACAGTTACTTGCTCCTCAAAATATTTTACAACTTGTGGAGTTCACAGGGTACCATCAGGTGCGACATTTTGCACCTCTAGTACAGTTGAGGGCGATGTTTTGAGCACGATTTCAGGTAAGACCGGCAATTTTGCAAAGATTGGAGGACGCACATAACATATTTTCTGGCCTCGCCTCATGTAGGCGGCGATATGTTTGAGCACTTGCATGCCTAATTAATCCGTTGGAAGCCGGGATTACGTGTGTAGTCGACAATGCTAGTCCAGGACAGAAGCAAGCTGCTCCAGAGTCGTCCAAAGTCCCGATGGAGCCTCAAGGGGAAGGTACAATTTCATGACATTTTCTCATGGAGCAGAGATACAGTGCCTTTTTTTTGGTTTTTTGTCATGCAGCAGTTGGAACTGGGCTCAGTGGTCGCGGAGGATTCCACCGAGAAGCGCGTAGTGCGTGGCTGGACGCTGGTGGCAGCGCTGCCTGCAACCTGCAACGGTGATGCCCGATGCGCGCTGCGATGAGTACCGGTGAAGCACGCGCACGCTGGCCGACTGGAGACACGATCGGTGCCGGCGCGCGACACGAAGGGCAGGGGTCAGCCGGTCAGGTCTCCCCGGGCTCGCGATCTCATCCGCATCTCTGAAATTTGGGTCAAAGTTACAGTACAACATTTTAGCTGTACGGTGGCCTTCTAGTGTTTTTTTTTTGTTTATGGTATATACAGACTACAGTATCTCGTCCTAAGCATTAATTCCTGTACGATCGAGCTGCAACTTACCAAGTTTTAGGCCTCGTTTGAAACAAACGAATAGAAAATTTGGAGAATAAGATTCTTATAGGAAAATTTTCTATGATGCCATTTGGAACAAAGGAACACGAAATCCCACATTCCTTTAAAATTCCTACCTCGAATTGGCCATTCCATAGGAATTGCGGAGGAAAACTAACATGAGATCTCACCTCATATTTTCATCCCATTGTCTTTGCACTTACTGTGTTTTTCCTATGTCACATCAAGACGACCCTTTTGAAGTTTTCCCGTTGTTTTGCTTCCTATAGAAATACATGATACGTGACATCTAAATTACTACATTTTTTCTATTCATATGTTTTGAGTTCGGACGCTTTTCAAACAGGGCCTTAAGTTACAGAAAGTAATTGTGTGCAGAATTATGGCTCCCTTTATTCATAGGCTTTTCATAGGAAATGTGTTTGATTTATCCTATGATTTCCCCCCTACATAAGCTGTTTGATTCATAGAATCATATCCCATAGGAATCTTGTACTGTATAATTCATAGAAAAAAGCATTAGGTCATACCTCATAATTTTTTTTCCTTTGCTATAATCAAAATAATATCTCTTCCCACAGGATTCAAGTAGACATGCCAATCAAATCCTACATATTTCCTATTACTATACTTTTACGAGCCTTAGATTATTGCCTAAAACATTCAATGTTTTGCAAAATTTAAACATCAAAAGTTGAGGGGGCTGATTAGAGCAAAATTTGAGTTGCTCATAAGATTTTAGGAGCAAATTTGGTGATGCTGGTGGGGGGGGGGGGGGGCACGGCCCTGCTGGTCCCCTTGTCTCCACCATATTCATCGCCCGTACTAGCATTTTTGTTCTTAGTAAAGGAGGCAGGGAGGCGTCCTGACACGCTGACACTAACCATAATTTATTATTTGTAATCTCCACCAACTTTTGCAAACTCGTGGCTGACCGCATTCTTAGATCGATGCACATAGTCCCTAGGATGCGTTGGCAACCAAAATCCCTAACTTGCCAATTTGGTCATCTAGGCTTTAATGAAGAGGATAAACCCATGGCAATTGATGGTATGAGTCTGTAAAGAGATTAAGTGTGTGTGTGTTTGCTACAAATTACTTTGTGTTGTGTTGAATTGTAGTCTAAATCATATAAATTAAGCCGAGTATAAGAATAACCCAGAGAACGAAACACCAAATAAGAGTAATTATAGAAAAACATAACAAAAGTTGAGGACAAATGGAATTATCATTATGCAGAATGGGAAATTTAGCATAGCATAACCTAACCATCAATAAGGACTCACCATCAATAAGGCTGGGGCTATACTTCCAATTTTCAAAAAGAGAGGACAAAAATCTTGTGAAATCTTTGAAACCACCTCAGAAAACTCAAAACCCAATAATAATAGGAAAATAATGTCTTTCTAATTTTTTATGTGGAGAAAGACTATATTTTAAGAACTAGAGAAATGCCAAAAATCTTGTTCCCTGCCCAATGCATGCACTAATACCCGTGCGCTCGAGGTGGGACGATCTGTCTAGCTGAAGGTTTTTTTGATTTTCTTCTTGTTCTTGTTCGGTCGGTTTTTCTGAACTTTTTTCAAACTTACACCTTTTCAGATTTGAAATTTTTTATTCTGCTTTTTTTTAATTAAATTTTTTTATATGTGTACATTTTAAAATTTAAACATATTTAAATCAGAACATATTTTGAAAAAAAAATTAGAGTAAGCTGTGATCATATTAAGGAACAGACAAGTCTTTTACAAGAAAATCCATAACACTAGTAGGTGGCTGATACGTCTCAAACGTATCTATAATTTTTGATGCTCCATGCTTGTTTTTACACCATTTGCCTATTGTTTCGTTATACTTAGTGGCATTTTTATACATTTTCCGGAACTAACCTATTAACGAAGTGCCACAGTGCCAGTTTCCTATTTTCTGCTGTTTTTGTGTTTCAGAAGTGATACACAGGAAATATTCTCGGAATTGGACGAAACAAGTTCCTGAAGTCATATTTCACCGGGGAGCTCCCAAACATCCGAAGACCTGACGGAGGGGGGCCACGTGGCCCCCACACACAGGGGCGGCGCGGCCTGGCCCCTGGCCGCGCCACCCCCTTGTGAGGCCGCGTGGCTCCACCTCTGACAGCCCCCCTTCGCCTACATATACCCCCTGACGAGAAAAACCTAAGGGCCCGATCAGTTTTCCAGAATACATCGCGATCCGCCGCCGCTGTCGACCCGAAGATCGGGAGGGTCCAGAAGCTCTTCCCGGCACCCTGCCGGAGAGGGGAATCGCCACCGGAGGTCTTCTTCATCGCCATGCTTGCCTTCGGAGCGATGAGTGAGTAGTCTACCTTGGACTATGGGTCCATAGCAGTAGCTAGATGGTTGTCTTCTCCACCATGTGCTTCATGTTTAGATCTCATGAGCTGCCATACATGATTGAGATCACCGTTATGTAATTCTATGATGTTGGTTTGTTGGGATCCGATGAATATTGGTGTTTATGATTAAGTTGCTGTACTGAATTATATCTTTTGTTATCTCTATGTTGTTTATGATCTTGCATGCTCTCCGTTGTTAGTAGCTATCTTGGCCGAGTAGTTGCTAGTGACTCCAAGAGGGGGTATTTATGCTCGATAGTGGGTTCATGCCTCTATTTCACCTGGGGGAGTGACAGAAACCTCTAAGGTGGTAGATGTGCTGTTGCTACTAGGGAGAAAACAACATTCATATGCTCAAGGGCATATGCTTTGTTTACATTACACACTTTGCTTAATGCAATTATCTGTTGTTCTCAACTTAATACTTTTGGGGTGTTCGGATGATATCCCCGGGGGTGGATTATTAGTCATAGATGCAGTTGGATGGCGTTCTATGTATTTTGTTGTAATGCCCAGAGTGAATCTCATAGTGATCTTCTTGACATATCACGTTATCTTTATTCTATCAATTGCCCAACTGTAATTTGTTTATCCAGCATGTTATTTTATCTATGGAGAGACACCACTAGTGAACTGTGGACCCCGGTCCTATTTTAATCATATTGCAATCACCTGTTTACTTTTCCCGCACTGTTTACTTTACTAGCATATTACTACTGTTTTCCACTCGATACACTCATAACCTTTGTTTCAAGCAAACCGGTGAGATTGACAACCTCATCGCAAGTTGGGAACAAAGTATTTGTTTGTGTGTGTGCAGGTTCCACAAACACCTTCAGTCGTCATCGTCTCTCTTCTCCTGATCGATAAACCTTGGTTTCTTAACTGAGGGAAAACTAGCCGCTACACTCATCATACCTTCCTCTTGGGGTTCCCAACGGGCTGGTCATCACCACGCACAAGGACAGTTTGCTTACACATCAAACAGCAAGCAGCTACTTTTCTGGCGCCGTTGCCGGGGAAGAGAGAAGACTTCTGCGAGGGGAGTTCTTCGCACACACATACTTTACTTTGTTATTTGTTTTGCTTTACTTTATTTTATTTTACCTGCATTGCTTTTTATATCAAAAACCCAAAAAAATTAGAATCCTTGGTAGTTGTTATTTGTTTACTTTAGTTTATCATGTTGTTCCCTGAGTTCGTTCTGGAGGACCTCTCTGTAGGGAGTGATTCGATTATTGGCAAAAGTAACATTGAGGAGTTCTTTAATCACATTAGTATGCATAAGGAAGATGAGGAAAAGTCTTGGGTTGAACTTGCTCCTAGTATTGAAGTTGCTTCTATTTATTTAATTGACATATTGGAAACTAGGTTTGCTAGTCTTAATCCTTTTATGCAATACATGTTCCTTAAGCTTCATGAAATTGAGGACCCCGAAAAGAAAGCTTTTATCTTGGAAACTTTGCGTTTAGAATTTAAGGATGTCGTTATTGAAGCTAGGAAGGTTCTTAAACGTTTTAATAAACTCGGTTCACCTATAACGGTTATTGATACACATGATGGGGAGGCCGAGATACCTATACCTTGCAAGCTTTTGGGATTGAATGATGCTTTCGAAAATAATTTTGCCTGGATTTGTCCTGAAAATCTTTTTGATGAGAATAGTGTACCAAAGCATGATCACCAAGGGTCTTCAAAAACTTATGTGGATGAAATACAATGCCTTATTGACAAGACCTCTTCTGTTGATCTTAATGCTTCTTCTGAAGGTACTTGATTCGCAATTTTCTGCGCCTAGCTCAAAGGCGTTAAAGAAAAGCACTCTTGGGAGATAACCCATTGTTTACTTTTCAGTACTTTTTCTTTTATTTGAGTCTTGGAAGTCATTACTACTGTAATGACCGCTCCTTATCTTGTTTATTTCGTTTTTGTGCCAAGAGAAGCCTCTAATTTGAGTGAGGTAAAGATTTGGGGTTATTGCTGTCCTGAAACTGTTTTCGGTGCTGCACCGTAAAAATTCGTGAAAATTCTCTGTTTATCTTTTGGACCTGCGATTTCTTGTGCATATGCCCCAGGTTATATCCAAACTTTTCTTAGTTGAACACTTTTTGATTTGAGTAACAGAAAATCCCTCAAAAATTCGTCCATTATCAGCTGTCCAGTTTTGACAGATTTCTGCCAATATTTGTTTTTGCCACTTTATCGCTTTCTTTTGAGTTCTTTTTTATCATGGAACTCTTGTGGAAGTTGCTACAGTAGTATATACTTTATATGTGGTGGTTTTGGGTTGAAACCTGAAGCTAAAAGAGGTTGAATATATTTTATGCTTACACTAATGTTGCTAATAGAATTGTGTTTAGTTTTGTATGAAGGAAGTTTTCAAGTGTAGGGATTGGAGAATGATGAGATAAGTTGAAGAATGGACAAAAGCTCAAGCTTGGGGATGCCCATGCATCACCCCAAGAAATATCCAAGAAGTACAAGCGTCAAAGCTTGGGGATGCCCCCGAGGCACCCCTTCTTCATCGGCAAAAATCAGGTCACCTTTCAAAACACTATATTTTTATTGCTTCATGCACTATGTGTTTTTCTTGGAGCGTCAGTTGTTTTAGTTGTCTTAGTTTGCTTAGTTTGTTTGTTTGCTGCAATAAATGGTTGGACCCCAACAAATTTCCTTTGGAGGAGATGTACTCGTTTTCATTTGCAAAGAATGCTCTAGTTTTCACTCTTATTAATCGAGCATTCTAGTTTTTCTGCTACTGCTTTTGGTTTTCGTTTTCGCCTTGATATGCGTTCAGATCGTGTCATATCTTTTCATCAAGGTGTATTTTTGCCTCTGGTCTTTATTGGTTTTCATCAAAAGAGGTGTTTATAAAAATTTCAAATGGTGTTGGAAAAGAGAAAAAGCTTTGTGCAAAATAGTGGTACAAGAAGGAGCTTGTGTAGACTGCGGCTTAGGCTTTTTCATGTCATGCTTGATGTCTTTTTGATAGTATGCTTAGTGGTTTTGCTGTAGCATGACTTGTCTCAAATAACTGAGATTGCTTAATGAGCCTTTGAAAAAATCATGCGTTGTTTTTATTGTATGGAAGCATTATTTTGGTTTTCTCCTTGATGCTTTATTTGGGTTGACTTGGCGCATGCTCACACATGTTAGACTCTTACAAAGTCGCCATTAGCCTTCATGATCATTTAGTTTTTGACTTTTGATGCCATCGTATGCTTCTTTTAATGTCGCTTTGTCGCTTTGCATGATTATGGCCATTATTGCTCTCTTAGTTGGTCGCTCCCAGTCTTTTGCTAGCCCTCGCCTTGTACTGAGTATGAGCTCTACTCGTGCATCCAACTCCTAAAAGCCAAGTTTGCCATTGTGTCCACTATAAATTCCTATGCATGGTATTTGTAAGCCATTCCAAAGTAAAATTTTCGTGTGCTACCTTTCAAAAACCTTTAAAACACTTCTCGTTTTGTGACACTGTTTTCAGCTCATGGGGACGTAGTGGTCGGATTTGCTATCTTCCATATTGTCTATTCCAAAAAGAAAAAAAAGAGAAAAAAAGGCACTCCTCCAATGAATGTGAATGTTGGTGGGCACCCGATGGAATCGGTTAGCCATGGTATGTGAAAGGAAAAGGTGGGGAGGAGTGCCAAGTTTTATAAAAAGAGCACGAAGTGCCAATCTCTCTCTCAAAAACTTGCTTTATTTTTGTATGGAAGATAGTAAGAACCCCATTGCCAGTCGTTGACAAAGACAACCACCTCTCAAAATCAAGTTTTATCTCTGTTTTACAAATGAAAAGCTCTAGCACATATTTAAATCACTGCTTCCCTCTGCGAAGGGCCTTTCTTTTACTTTTATGTTAAGTCACCACCTTCTTTCTTTATGCACCATTAAGAGAGCATAGTTGTCATTCTTAGTGTGATATGCATTGTCCCAAGGTTCATTGATTGACTCATATTGTTGGTTTCACTTGTTCTTAAATTATTTGTATCTAGTCGCCCTCTTAAACTTTGAGGTGTCCTATGCATTTATGTTTTGCTCTCTTTGAAGGACAAGCTGAAAACCATTTGTATGTTTTTCCTTATGATTTGAACACACGTTTGACTTTCATTGTTTCATTATCATGATCTTTTGTTTGTGTTCATTTGCATATTTACAACATGGTTGCTAAGTTCTTATTGTCATGATTATATCTTTCATGCCCATGTTTTAAGTTCTATTGATCCCAGCTCATCAATGCTTACATATATGATCAAGATTGTGTAGGTGCATGTCACCTCAAAAATTATTCTTTTGTTATCACTTACCTACTCGAGGACGAGCAGGAGTTAAGCTTGGGGATGCTTGATACATCTCAAACGTATCTATAATTTTTGATGCTCCATGCTTGTTTTTACACCATTTGCCTATTGTTTCGTTACACTTAGTGGCATTTTTATACATTTTCCGGAACTAACCTATTAACGAAGTGCCACAGTGCCAGTTTCCTGTTTTCTGCTGTTTTTGTGTTTCAGAATTGATACACAGGAAATATTCTCGGAATTGGACGAAACAAGTTCCTGAAGTCATATTTCACCGGGGAGCTCCCAAACATCCGAAGACCTGACGGAGGGGGGCCACGTGGCCCCCACACACAGGGGCGGCGCGGCCTGGCCCCTGGCCGCGCCACCCCCTTGTGAGGCCGCGTGGCTCCACCTCTGACAGCCCCCCTTCGCCTACATATACCCCCTGACGAGAAAAACCTAAGGGCCCGATCAGTTTTCCAGAATACATCGCGATCCGCCGCCGCTGTCGACCCGAAGATCGGGAGGGTCCAGAAGCTCTTCCCGGCACCCTGCCGGAGAGGGGAATCGCCACCGGAGGTCTTCTTCATCGCCATGCTTGCCTTCGGAGCGATGAGTGAGTAGTCTACCTTGGACTATGGGTCCATAGCAGTAGCTAGATGGTTGTCTTCTCCACCATGTGCTTCATGTTTAGATCTCATGAGCTGCCATACATGATTGAGATCACCGTTATGTAATTCTATGATGTTGGTTTGTTGGGATCCGATGAATATTGGTGTTTATGATTAAGTTGCTGTACTGAATTATATCTTTTGTTATCTCTATGTTGTTTATGATCTTGCATGCTCTCCGTTGTTAGTAGCTATCTTGGCCGAGTAGTTGCTAGTGACTCCAAGAGGGGGTATTTATGCTCGATAGTGGGTTCATGCCTCTATTTCACCTGGGGGAGTGACAGAAACCTCTAAGGTGGTAGATGTGCTGTTGCTACTAGGGAGAAAACAACATTCATATGCTCAAGGGCATATGCTTTGTTTACATTACACACTTTGCTTAATGCAATTATCTGTTGTTCTCAACTTAATACTTTTGGGGTGTTCGGATGATATCCCCGGGGGTGGATTATTAGTCATAGATGCAGTTGGATGGCGTTCTATGTATTTTGTTGTAATGCCCAGAGTGAATCTCATAGTGATCTTCTTGACATATCACGTTATCTTTATTCTATCAATTGCCCAACTGTAATTTGTTTATCCAGCATGTTATTTTATCTATGGAGAGACACCACTAGTGAACTGTGGACCCCGGTCCTATTTTAATCATATTGCAATCACCTGTTTACTTTTCCCGCACTGTTTACTTTACTAGCATATTACTACTGTTTTCCACTCGATACACTCATAACCTTTGTTTCAAGCAAACCGGTGAGATTGACAACCTCATCGCAAGTTGGGAACAAAGTATTTGTTTGTGTGTGTGCAGGTTCCACAAACACCTTCAGTCGTCATCGTCTCTCTTCTCCTGATCGATAAACCTTGGTTTCTTAACTGAGGGAAAACTAGCCGCTACACTCATCATACCTTCCTCTTGGGGTTCCCAACGGGCTGGTCATCACCACGCACAAGGACAGTTTGCTTACACATCAAACAGCAAGCAGTGGCACAGCCAGCCAAACCCTATTTATTTTCCCATCGCAGCCTTCCTTCGCCATCAGATGTGCAACACCATTCGCTTCTTGTCAAACCACTCGAAATGTGGTTTCGCCAAAACCCCATAGTAGATGTTTTACATCTTCGACTAGGGAACCTAGATTGATCTATCTTGATCCACATTTGTCAGCTTGGCCGCGATCCCACTGCAGTCCGTCTCAGGAATGATCTTCTGCTGGTGAAACTCTCTAGCCAGGAGTAAACCTTGTTTGCACGTCTGGAGTTCAGTGCCCTCAGCATCTGCAACATGGGCAAAAAAATGGCAGGCTCCACCTATGAAGCTACCATGGTGATAACGCAGAATCACACCACCCCCTCTGTTGCCTTCAGCCATTCGAAAAGCACCATCCGTGTTGATCTTGCACCATCCTAGATCGGGAGGGAGCCAGTGATCCGAAGTCCTAGCGGATCTCACAGTTTCCTTCCGTTGGATGTTATTCCATTCCTCAACAGCAGAGACGCATCGTCGAGCTACCTTAACTAGGTCATCAAGTCTCAGAGTTTCCCAAGCATCATTGCGGGTCTGCCATAGATTGTAGAGCATTTGAAAGCTCCACGCAATCTGGTCTAAGCCACTTTTTCCGATCCAATCTAAAAGCCAGCCTTTGAGCTCTGCATCACACATAAGCTTTGGAAGATGACACCCTGAAAGCTCCGATAGATAATTCCACACTGAGGCAGAGTGGGGACAGGACCAAAAGCAATGAACCAAGCTCTCAATTCTACTGGACGCAAGACAGACGATGCCGTCCTTTATCTTCCTATGATTGAGCTCGGTACCTACCGCCAATCCATTTTACACTAGGCTCCATACATGAACTTTAACTTTGTTTGGTACTTGAGCATCCCGTGATGCATTTTGAAATGTTGACAGCCAACTCGACCGGTCCTTGGCCATCGAACACTTTTTTTAAGTTAACCACATGCTTTATTAAACTTCAATAGAGCGGTCCTTGGCCATCGAACACTTGAATCATCAATTGTTGAAGAAACAGCTATACCAAAATGGGCCTAGCCCTAACCGCGCTTGCTACGAGCATGCCTCGAGCGGCAAGTAGGGCCTCCCGAGAAAAGCCCATCATGTCCTGGCCCAACCCAAAGCCCGACACAGCGCCGACACGCCTAGCTCGCTGTCCACCGGAACGAACGACTCGACAGTCGAGTAGTCGACACGACAGTCACTTCACACACACTGCACACTGTGCACAGGCAGTGAGGCGGCGTCGGCGAGCTCCAGAAACCTCGCCACCCTCAGTCTCGCTCGAGCAGAACCCAAGCTCGGAAGATCTCCGATGGCGCCCCACGCCTCCCACGCCGGCGCCGCGCTCGCGCGCCTTCCCCTCCGCCCCGCCTCGACCTCCCTTCCACAGAAAGGTACTTCTCCTTCCGCTCTTCACCTTCGGATCCCGTGGAAAATGCTACAGTAGCAGAGCTAAAACCCTAGTTCTGCTCAAGGTTTTGGGCGCCCCGGATCCTCGCTGGCCCGTAGGGCGACCAAGGACCCAGACGGGTTCAAGGCTCTCGTCTCCGAGAAGCCCGAGTGGCCGGCGCCGGCGAAGCGGGAGGGATTGGATGGGTTCGGCCGGGAGGTGGGTAATGGGGACGAAGACGGCGAGGTGCAGGCCGAACCGGCTCCGTGGAGCTTTCTCGACCAGTTCGGTGTTGAGGTGAGCGCGCGCACCCGCTTGCTTGCTTGTTGTATTGCAGATTTGAGGCGAACGATTTATGTGCAAGGATTCTGTCATGGTCAAGGTTTCAGTGTCGGGGATATGCTAAATCGTTCAGTCTTCAGTGGGTTTGTTCAGCATATAGATTGGGGGCAGATTGATTCGGTATTCAGATGAGTGCTAAATTGTAGGCTAGCTGATTTTGCCCACACTTCGAAGAAAGCAAGTCTCCATGGCCATCTTTCGGTTATGGGGATAAATTTGCTGGAGTTTGATATCTAATTATTGAACCTGGAATTTTATGTAATTGTAGAAAACTATGCTCTCTCTTTAGCAAATTAACATATTTTCTTGAGCACAATTACCTGGAATTACCATGATTCGAGGCATATTTCTGCCCTGGATATTCTCATGCTCCCGTGCTTAGAGGGGAAGGGAAGGATATAGAACCATTAGATACAATGGTCTAAGTTGGTGACTAGATTTTGACAAAATTTCAGTTATATGTGCACTAGTAGGTCCCTTAGGCTTTAGTTATACACCTTGGTACAGCTTGCAATTCTTTCTCTTCTTAAAGTGGGTGCTTAAAGAATTGTCAGTTTTCTTTACTTGTACTCCTATAGATATGCCAACTTTCTCCTCCTGCTCCAGACATGTGGGATCATTACAAAATTTAGCACAACCTTTAAATACATAGAGAGACACCAATAGTTGTCCCCCAAATTCAAAAATTCAAACCATTCCATTGTCCCCCTAATTCAGAAATTCAAATCATCCCATGCTTGCTGCTCTCTCACAAACAACTCCTGATTCTGCCCAAGGTGAAGCTCAGCCTAGAGCTGCGATGAACGAAGCCAAGGGCATGGCATGTAGGTGGTTCGACAGTTGAGATAATCTAACTTGTTGATCCATAGCAATGCAGGTGCATGTAGCTAGCATTAATAAGTAACAGTTTTGTTGTGCTATATATATTAATCTGTTTGAGAAGAAATGAATTGTTGCCAACACATCCACGACCAAAGTCTGTCTGCTTGGATTAGTTCGTACCAATGTTACAGCTGAGTTCGATGTGCATTCTTTTTTTCACAGAACACATGCAACCAAAGAAAATGTGTTTGTTGAAGTGCATATATCCCTAACCCTAAAGAGAGATTGTATAAGTGCAAATTCTTTTGAAAATTCTTTTCGAAAGAACAATGACCTAACGCCAACTTATATGTTGGATTCAGAATCTCTGCTAACTTTATTGCAATATTTCGGCTTTATGATTGCACAGCTGCTTTCTGGATCTTACCGTTGGAAAATGTACTGGTCTTTTCAGTTCATAAAGACAGCAATTCTTACCAAATGAGATATAGTGGTTCTTCAAATTTTCCGTACCAAGCATATTTGTCAGAGTCGTGATTCTACCGTGCGATTTTACGACTTTATGACCCAAATTGAGTGGAACGATTCTACGATTATACTAAGTACAATCTATTTTTTTTAATTCTGAAAGTTATGATCCTACAGTTTGCGATCCTACCATAGAGGTTCCAATATGACTCAGAATCACGATTCTGATGGATTCACTACCAAGATGTTTTAGATACTCGAGTTTGCTCTTTATGCCAAAAATGCCATTATGTGCTATGTAACCTTCTTAACCGCCCACTGATTACAATAATGCATTTTCTAAATGGACTAACTCTTTGAATTGTTGTTATGTAGTTGGATTCTGACAGTTCATATACTGCTCTAGTCTATGGGTCCTCAGCCATTGTTGCTGTTTGGATATCATCAATAGTGGTTTCTGCACTTGATTCAGTCCCGGTGGTACGTCTCTCTTCTATTTCTCTTACTCTTTGTCGGTTCTTCCCTTCTTATCCCAATGTATGCACTGGACAATGGAGATTTTAGTTCACTTCAGCATGCAATACAAAGGGATTGTTTGCAACAGGACCATTTAGATTATTTCAGTTTATTTAGCTTGGAATGGCAGGCAGTAAAAACTCTGGTTATACCAAATTTTTCTACCAATGGGAATAAACTGGTTTGGCATTAGGGAAACAGTTACCTCGTGACACTCAACAGTCTCACCAACCCGAGAAAGCGTTATAGGTTTAGAAATACTTCAGGAAATGCATGTAAATTTTATGAGACTCACAACAATTCATGACTTTGCATGGCAGGTTCCTCAGGTGATGGAAGTCGTTGGCCTTGGCTTCACCGTCTGGTTCACCTCGCGATATTTGATATTTAAGGTGATTATTTATACTCCCTTTGAAGTTTAAACTTCTCAATAACAGCTGTTGATATTTCTACTGTTTGTAATGCAGGAGAACAGGGATGAGTTGATCACCAGAATTGGTTCCATCAAGAAGCAGGTGCTTGGCTCTCGTGACGACTGAGCAGATTTTCAGTGCTCCGTTGACCAATTGGTTCTAGTGAAAAAATGTTGCCCTGAATCACTGATGGTGATTGTGAAGAGATAAACTAGTACTGATGTTGTTTTCCTTTGTCGACAAAAATGCTCTGAATAATTAGTATTTCGTCTTGAGCTTTCCTTCAGGCTCTTCCTTTAGGAGCCTTCCTTTCCTTCAGATATGCCATAAGGTGGTTGCACCTTTCTGTTGCTTCCGTTAAAATTAATGAGAGGTGCGTATGCTATGTTGCCAAATTCTGCCCGATTCTTTGCATTGCTTGCCACCTGTTGGGGGCGGCTATTATTATTCCGAAGTCATATGCAGCCGCACCAGGTGGCTGCTTGCAGTCTCTGTCGAAGAGACAATGTCAATTAGAGTTCTAAACAAATAGTATATTCCTGTAATCCGACTTTTTTTGTGTGCGGCCTATGTTGGTAGGTGTTTTCTGTTTTGTATTGAAGCCAGGCTGGTTGGTGTCTAAAAAATGAGAATTGCCGCCTTCACCAACCAATCAGGTTCTCTTCAGTTTCTTGGTTGAGGAAGATATTTTCTTATTTATTGTTTGAGGAGGTTAATTTACTCAGTTCATTTCTTATACTTCTACACACAAAAGGCTATTTAGTTCCCCCCACAGGGAGAATTTCCCTTTTTTTGCCCTTGTTGATAGGAATGAAATATGTAAATTTTGGTTCCTTTTTCTTGCTAGGACCTGTGTTGTAGCGATTTCGTCGAATAAGATTAGTTCATCTACATAATGATTTACTGTTGGACTTCTGGTGGTGAAGAGAAGGTATGCTCAACTGAGCAGCCAAAAACTCGTCTGCTCAGAGTCAAGCATTTGGAGTACTGACGCGATCAATTGCCTTTTAGCTCATCAGAGCAGGAAGGAGGCAATCGCTTTCCTTTCCTAAAAGGCTAAACTAAACGCTTAGTTGGCCTTTCGCCTATCACGGTCGGAAGGAGGCAATCGCTTTCCTAGACGGCCATTAGGGCTGAGCATGAGGCAGTGATCGTTTTGGGGTTTTTGCCCTGTGGCATGTGGCGGCGAGACGGCCATTAGAGTTGCGACCGGGCAGGAAGGCAGCAGAGGTTTGTTTGTTATGGTTAATCAATTGACAAGAGCACATAAAGATCAGGAGTCAGGCATACAGAAATGAGAAGAAAATTTTGTCTCAACCCTCGGTCACCCACGCTATGTACACTCCCTCATATCCATATTACTTGTCTCTGATTTTTGTGTGGAGAGAAACCACATATATTTTATTAATTGAAAATTCAGTTTCAATAAGCAACACAAGTGGAAACTAAAAGACTGATCGGGACAAAATTATTATCTTGAATTTGCAGATAAAATTCTAAGAGATTGAGAAATAGAAAACGATCCCTAAGTGACGAGGGTTAACTCGGCAAATGTCCTAGATGAAGGACTTAAGATTGGGGGAAGAGGACGTCGGATGAACTCGAAGGTAAAGGTTAGTCGAAATAAGTGTATATCGAAAGTAAACGTGGGTGTTCAACCTGGCTTGCTTTCAATCTGCCATGTATCGTCCCCTCCTGGCCCCTATATAAAGGTGGCCATGTCTCGGGGATCGGGTAGGGCCCGATACAGATTACAATATCGACATACAGTAAGAACTCGTATTCGACTATCATTACAATTGGGCCTAGCTTAACGGGCCTCAGGGATACTCAACTAACGGGATCTATTAACTATAACCTTGTCAGTAGCCCCTGAGATTCTACCAGAATTGCAGATTCGGGTTGAATCTCTAATCTTTAAATCTTCGACTTGATCAGTTCTTCGACTTCTTCATATCTTCAAATCTTCGACTTGGTCTTTCGACTTGCTTTCATGATATTTTTCGCAAGGGGCTTTGATGAACAAGCCTGACAACTCTGACGGATCAAGAGGTCAGTTAACTGCCGGAACAGATACTTGTCACCTACTTCAAATTCAATCCCCTTGGATTTGAATTTGGGATACCGGTCAAACCCATTCTTTTGCCGCATTTAGGTCTTACAAAGAATGAATCCCAGTGATTCTTAGGGTACCCAGTGCGTCCACCAGAATTTTCTTCGCGTCGTAGACACGGATATATACCAGCAGAGCGCATCCATGTGCGTATACCAGGCTACACAGGACGGATCCCGGGGTCTTACCTTCGTGACAGGTCACGGCATTCGAGTTGTGTTGCGATAACATAACTCGAGAATCTTATGTCGTAGTCAAATTTTGACTAAAAATATTCAGGTTTCAACAACCATAAAACTCGCTCCTGATGGGAGTAATCTTTTTGCATTTTGTCGACTATATAGCCGAAGTTTGCATGATATACTTTCTTCATCCTCGATATTGATTATCTCATCCTCTATCGGGTGCGCGCTCAGCGCTCCCGATGGGAGTAGCCCCCGAGGCTATGTTTGAATACTTGTAGATATGCATAGGCTCAAAATTCACTCCATCTTCTTCCTTGTAATATCTCCTGTGTACAAGCATCCGAGCCCAAGGCGAGGTCTTTTATATCGTGCAACCACACTCTCCCCTTCTTATTTTTTCCTCCTTTGGTGTTTATCGTCTGCTACGTATAGAATTTAACTCTTTTGTAGAATACGTTGCTGGGCTTTGCTTATCACAGGGGCCCGATAATACGTGCTTATAAATAAAGCACCTTCTGACAAGGGTAAAAACCCTAATCAGATTCCTCCTCCGCCGCATCATCTTCTCTCTCTCATCTAGGGTTTTCTAGCCTTTTCCCTTGTCCACATGGCTGACGCAGATGGTTCTCGTCTGAACCTTGGTTCTCCGGTGGCGCCGCGAGGTCGGGGTCGCCCTCGTGGAAGCAAGAACAAGAACAACACAACTCCGGCCGCCGCAGGATCGTCATCGGCCGCTCCAGTTAAGCGTCGTCCCGGCCGCCCACCTGGTAGCAAAAACAAGCCCAAGGTGACTGGCGCTGCCCCAGGTCCAAGCGCTCCTCCTCCTGCTGCTCCCGCTGCTCCTGCTGCTCTTCCCAGAATCTTCTCTTTCTTCTGCATTGCCATGGCGCAGTGCCGCGAGATTCAGCGTCTGCCGCTGAATTTCACAAAGTTCATGGATGGGCGTGAACTACGAGAAGCGGTTCTCCGCGAGCAATCTGGCAGTGGGACTCCATACGAAGTGGAGGTTTGGTATGATGGCAACGGCGAGCAGTACTTTAAGGGTGGCTGGTCGCAGTTTGCAGAAGACCACGACATCCACCAAGGCTTCTTCATGACCTTCGACTTCCATATCGGCACGTCAAAGTTTGACGTGAAGATCTACGACGGCACTCAGTACCAGAAGGAGTATGAAGCTGAAGTCCACTTTCATTAGGACATGCTTTATATGTAATTTCTTTTGATAATATTCGTGCTGCCGTGCCATATGTAATGAACATTCGTATTTCGTTTCGATGTTTTTACTAGTACCATGAGAACAAATCACTGTTCTGAGGTATGCTTTCTATATATCGGGTTCTTTGCGAACCAATTGGTATGAAGAATATCGGGTTCTTTTGTGAACCGAGTTGTTGGAATATTATCGGGTTGTCTGCTCAACCTTATAGTGAAAAAAGATCTCCATGTCGCGATAAAAATTTCTTTCGTACGACCCGAAGGTTGAAGCCCCCGAGCGGAGAAGTAGAAATACTTGTACAATTTTGTCGAGTTTAACCCAAGGAACCCGACCGATGGCCTCATGTTCTGGGTTCAGAAGGTTAACTCGAATTTAATGATACCACTAGATTTATTCTACGCGTAAAAACGTCGTAGCTGCTCCGCATTCCACGGGTTGCCCTCGTCTTTTCCCGTCTTCTTGTCTTGTAGTCGATAAGCTCCTCCTGGTATTACTTCTGTAACGATGTAAGGTCCCACCCAAGGGGACTCTAATTTCCCGTGGCTGTCTTGCCTGAGTCGCAAAACTAGATCTCCCACCACAAAGGATCGTGGACGAACTCGACTACTGTGGTAGTTTCTTAGACTCTGTTGATACTGTGTGGCCCTTTCTAATGCCTTATCTCTTGCTTCATCTAGTGCATCGACATCGTCTTGCAATGCTTCTGTTGATGTTGTTTCGTCGTATGCCGTCACCCTTGGAGCCTCGTGTGTAACTTCAACTGGAAGCACGGCTTCTGCGCCATGGACCAGGAAGAAAGGAGTTTCTTGAGTTGCTGCATTAGGCGTGGTTCTTAGACTCCAAAGAACGGAGGGCAATTCATCTACCCAAGCGCTCTTGGCTTTCTCGAGAGGTGCTAAGAGCCTCTTTTTTATCCCACTACATATCAGGCCATTGGCTTTTTCGACTTGTCCATTTGTCTTCGGATGCGCCACAGATGCAAATTTGAGTTTGATTCCTAGTCCTTCGCAGTAACTCTTGAATTCCTTTGAAGTGAAGTTTGTCCCATTGTCCGTGATGATGCTATATGGTACGCCAAAACGAAACACTATTGACTTGATGAAGTTGATCGCTGCTGTTGAATCTTGAGTTGTTACCGGGGCTGCTTCCACCCACTTGGTAAATTTATCGACTGCCACTAGCATGTAAACATGCCCTCCTGGCCAGAACTTGTGCAACTTTCCTACCATATCGAGGCCCCATTGTGCAAAGGGCCAGGACAATGGTATTGGTTGTAGCTCTGCTGCTGGTGCATGTGGTCGAGATGCGAATCTTTGACATGCTTCACACTTCCGGACTATATCTTTTGCGTCTTCGATGGCTGTTAACCAATAGAATCCTGCACGGAATGCTTTTGCAGCTATTGCCCTACTGCTTGCATGATGGCCGCACACTCCTCCATGTATATCTTTTAGTATTACTTGTCCTTCCTGAGGCGTTACACAACGCTGCAAAACGCCGGTAATACTTTTCTTGTATAATTTCTCCTGCAACACGACAAACGCTTTCGATCGTCGAGTTATCCTCTTGGCTTCCACCGCATCTTCTGGTAATTGTTTATTTATCATGTATGCAAGATATGGCTGCATCCAAGTTTCTTCTATCATCATGACCTCCTCTAGTTCCGACATAGCACCCGAGCCTGCTGCAGTAGTCGAACTTTTGACACTTTTTATTGACCTTTCCACTATTTCCTCCCAGAATACTCCAGATGGCATGGGTAAAACACTGGGACCCGATATTTGCTAAGGTGTCGGCTTCTTCATTGCTGTTTCTACTGATGTGCGAGACTTCGCATCCATCAAATATTCCTTCGAGAAAGTGATATAAGTTCTTGTAGGCCATCATGTTGTCATTGATTGTGTCACATCTATTCATAACTTGCTGGACAACAAGGTTTGAATCACCAAATATTTTTAGTCGAGTTGCTCCACATGCTTTGGCCATCTTCATTTCATGTAGCAGAGCCTCGTATTCTGCTTCATTATTAGAAGCCTGCGGAAAACTCATCCTTAAGACGTACTTTAGTTTGTCGCCATGCGGTGATATCAAGACTACTCCCGCGCCTGCGCCTTGTACTCTTTTGGAGCCGTCGAAGTACATTGTCCAGACACTCGACAGGTCTGGCGGTCCCGTGCTCTGCAGCTCCAACCATTCTGCTGTGAAATCTGGCAGAATTTGCGACTTGATTGCCTTCCTTTTTTCATACGTGATGTCCATGGGAGATAATTCGATTCCCCACAAAGAGACACGTCCTGTTGCTGAGGGATTGTTCAATATGTTCGATAGTGGCGCCTAATTGACCACTATAATTGGGTGCACCGCAAAGTACTGTCACAATATTCGTGCAGTTGTAAAGACACTATATGCGAGCTTTTGATAATGTGGGTACCTCTGTTTTGTCGGGAATAGCACTTCACTGATGAAATATACCGGCCTCTGGACACCGTGGGCTTTTCCTTCTTCACTTCTTTCGACTACCAATACTGTACTCACCACCTGATGGGTTGCGGCGATGTAGAGTAGTAGTGGTTCTTTTTCTTTTGGTGCGACCAGCACTGGCGGCGTGGAAAGCACTTTTTCAGCTGTGCAAAAGCCGCGTCTGCTTCTTCTGTCCATTCAAATTTATCATCTGACTTCTTCATAAGTGCATAGAAAGGAAGTGCCTTTTCTCCCAATCGAGCAACGAAACGACTGAACGCCGCAACGCGTCCTGCAAGTTTCTGGACGTCGTATAGTTTCGTGGGTTTTCCCATTGTTAAAATTGCTTGAATCTTCTCTGGGTTCGCCTCTATTCCTCGTGCTGATACTAGGAACCCCAAAAGTTGTCCTGCTGGTACGCCAAAGAAACATTTTGTCGGGTTAAGCTTAAGCTTATACCTGCTCAGGTTGTCGAAGGTTTCTGCCAATTCGCTGATTAAAGATTGCTCCTCTCTTGTAGTGATGACCACATCATCAATGTAGACTTGGATGTTGCGTCCTATTTAGCTTCCGAGGCAATTTTGCATCATCCGTTGATAAGTTGCTCCTGCATTTTTTAGGCCAAACGGCATTACTTGGTAGCAAAACACTCCGTACGGTGTGATGAAGGCCGTCTTTTCTTCGTTTTCCTTCTTCAATTTGATCTGATTGTAACCAGAATACGCGTCCAGAAAGGAAAGCCTCGCGCATCCCGCTGTTGAATCAATTATCTGATCGATGCGGGGTAGAGGGAAGGGATCCTTTGGACAATGCTTATTGAGAGATGTGTAGTCGACACATACTCTTTGTACGTCTGTGTTCTTCTTGGGTACGATAACTGGGTTCGATACCCAACTCAAAGTTTTGATTTCTCTGATAAATCCGGCATTTTCCAGCCTGTGCAATTCTGATGCTATCGCCTTCCTTTTAGGTTCATCAAACGTCGTAATGGTTGCTTGACTGGCTTTGGGATCGACATTTAAGGCGTGCTCGACGAGTTCCTTGGGAACCCCTGGCATGTCTGATGGACACCAGGCGAAGATTTCCCAGCGCTCACGGAGGAACTCGACGAGCACGCTTTCCTATGCGGGATCCAAGTTCACCGCAATTGATGTCGTCTTGTTTGGATCTGTAGGATGTACCTGGATCTTCTTCGAGTCCTGAGTTGTGTCGAAAGCCTGATCTGGTAGGGATCGTCCAACGTCGGGTAGCACATTATGATCTGTTTCTCCTTTTAGCCTCTCATATTCTGCTGTCATGCCGAAGGTTTGCGCCATCCTATTGAATTCTCTGTCACATGTGTTTGCTACTTCAAAGCTCCCTTGCACTGTAATTGTTCCTTTGGGTCCTGGGATTTTTAGCGTAAGATACGCGTAATGAGGCACTACCATGAATTTTGCAAATGCTGGGCGCCCCAGGATTGCATGGTATTGTGACGGCCAGTCCATAACTTCAAATTTCAGCTTCTCTCTGCGGTAGTTGCTGCTACTGCCAAAGCAGACGTCGAGTTCTATTCTCCCCAAAGGGTAGTTTGCGGCTCCTGGTACTATTCCATGGAAGGAGCAGTCTGTTGGCTTTAAACTCGACAGCGAGATACACATTGCCTTCAATGTTCTAGCATATATCAGGTTGATGCCACTCCCTGCGTCCATAAATACTCTTCTGATGTCGTACCCTCCTATTTGTGCCTTTAGAACCATAGGCGAGTGGCCTGGCCTGGGAACTTTCTTTGGGTGGTCTGCTCTACTGAACTTAACTGGTTGATCTGACCACCGGAGGTACTCTGTAGTAGCTGGTGGTGACGATATTGCTAGGTTTACTTGCCTGGATATGCTCTTTCGCTCTTTCTTCGACTTAGGCACCGGTTGAATCATAGCTGATATGTAAACTTTTGACTCTAGGTGCCTTGCTAGCCTTTGCATTTGATATCCTTGAGTTGTGTGCTTCTCTCATTGCCATCCTCCTTGGTTTGAACCCATGGCGCTTTGTAGCCTTAGGAATGTTCTACAATCCTTCATCTGGTGATTTGAGACTCTTTTCCCATCAAGATATGCGTAGTGGATTCGACAAGGTCCGTATAACATATCCTCGGCCGAAGGACCGGAGTATCTTGATTTTTCTACTCCTTTTGCCTGAAACCTCCTGCTTACGTATCCTTCCTCTTCTTCTGCTGCGTAGCCCGCGGCTACCTGATTTCGCCTTCCTTGGTTGTCCCTACTGCGGTGTCGTCTCCTCTGTTTGCTTATTATGTCGACTTCTGGTGAACGTCCCCTTTTGTTATTATATGCGTCTTCTCCATCAGCAAATTTGTTGGCATCTTCCATTAGCTCGGCTACTGTTGTAGGTCTTGTTCTTCCTATTTCTTCCACAAGATCTGAGCGACAAAGTCCAGCCGAAAAAGCGTCTATTGCTCGTTCGTCGGAGACATCCTCTGCTGAGTTTTTGATTATACTCCATCGTTGTATATAAGAACGCAGAGTTTCGCCTTTCCTTTGCACACACGCTTTAACTTCCTCCAGTGATGCTGGGCGCTTGTATGTTGAACGAAAATTTCTTGTGAATTGGCTTTCGAGTTCTCTCCAACTTCCAATGGATTCGTTGGGTAGGGTATTTAACCACGACCGTGCTGCGCTGGTGAGGTGTAGCTGCAAACTTTGCATTGCAGTCGCTTTTGTTCCCCCCTAATATCTGCACTGCCTGCAAATAGTCCGATAACCACAGGGTAGGTTCTTGCGACCCGTCATATTTATGTTGATCATGTGGTAATTTGAATCCTTTGGGTACCCGAGTTTTGCGAACCCTGCGGGTAAAGCATAATGCGCCCATCTCTTTATCATCGTCTTCATAATTTTCTTTCCTCCAGGCGTGGCGTGATTTATTTACTCGAGCCTGCGCTATTATATTTCTTGCGTCCTCCTTCCTCTTTTGTCGCATTTCCTCTTCTGATGACTCACTATACTCGTTATTTGCATAGTTGTATCTGAGCTTTTCCTTGTAGCTTGTCGACTTTATGTCTGGACCTTTTTCCCTGATCTTGCTCTCCACTATTCCGAGGTTTCGTATCACGGCTCGGTGCATA
Organism: Dactylis glomerata; assembly: GCA_007115705.1. Classification (NCBI taxonomy): domain Eukaryota; kingdom Viridiplantae; phylum Streptophyta; class Magnoliopsida; order Poales; family Poaceae; genus Dactylis; species Dactylis glomerata. The sequence goes on along the minus strand of QXEO01001086.1, from coordinate 223,305 downwards.
TCTTCTCGCGGATCCCCGGGTTCTGGCCTTGTAGTTAGTAAATACGCCTGTGCTGCTATCAACGCTGCTTCTGGCGTTTCTTGCATGAAGTCATCTTTCTCCTCTTCTAGCTGTGGGGTAGGGCTCCTCGAGTACCTTTCTTCTCTGCTGCATGCTGTTGCCCCCCTGTTGTGTTTTGGGTCTCCGCGCCTTTCTCTACTGTACTCGGAATCCTCACTATAGTCATCCCAGTATTCCTCCCTTGATGCACTGTTATTGTTTTGAGGAAACGTGTCTCTTTTCTCCCTTAATTTCTTCCTATGTTGGTATAATGCATACTGATATCCTATTAAAACTTCTCTTCTCGATCCTTCGGGTACTTCTGTACCATGATTAATAGATGACTTGATCATTCTCCATTCGCCGGCCGAAACGTGGACTTTCTCCTTATCCTTTTTGCTGTGTTCTTTTATTTTGTCGACTTGCCTGTCGACCTTCTTACTTCCTTCGTTGTTGTTCTCTTCTTCTGCCTCGGTGATAATAACGCATAGCTGATGCACTTTGGAGACGCCACTGCTTCCAACGGCGAAGTCCCTTGCACTGTTGTATGTTTGACTTACCCTTTCTTCTGAGTCGAAATTTTCCCGAATTTGGTCGCCTTCTGTAATTGGTGCTTTTTCCAAGCTGACTGGCGAGTTTACCTCGCTGGAAGAGCCTTCTGATGATTCCAATATTACCTCTGTTTCGGGCTTGCTCGCCGACGGATCTGGTTTCGTCGAATCCGAGAGGCGGGATGAACCCGATGGTCTGACGAGGATGCTCAAACTTCCAATTGTTAGCTCCATCTCCTGACTTCCGTCGAGTTCTGAACTGCTATTGGCTAAAAGCGAAAAAGCCGTCGAATTCATGACTCCAACGCCCAGAGTCCCCACGGACGGCGCCAATTGACGAGGGTTAACTCGGCAAATGTCCTAGATGAAGGACTTAAGATTGGGGGGAGAGGGCGTCGGATGAACTCGAAGGTAAAGGTTAGTCGAAATAAGTGTATATCGAAAGTAAACGTGGGTGTTCAACCTGGCTTGCTTTCAATCTGCCCTGTACCGTCCCCTCCTGGCCCCTATATAAAGGTGGCCAGGTCTCGAGGATCGGGTAGGGTCCGATACAGATTACAATATCGACATACGGTAAGAACTCGTATTCGACTATCATTACAATTGGGCCTAGCTTAACGGGCCTCAGGGGTACTCAACTAACGAGATCTATTAACTATACCCTTGTCACTAAGGTTTCCTGCAACCACTGTAGCGAGCGGCCGCCGCCCACCTCCAGCGCCGCCAAGACGAATGCCGTAAGAGACGCCGAGCCTCCAACATTACAAAATCCGAGAAAGCACTATCGCTAAAGAGGCTTTGTGAGTCGATGAACAGGCCTGCTACACGCAGCGAGACACATATCGTTGTGGCACGTTGATCGGGGGGATGTCCGTGTGCTGTCTTGGACCAAGATCTGTCGCCTACCATAGACGAAGTTGGAGAAGAACGAGAAATCCACCACCTCCGGACCAACATCCTCGCTTCAGAAGAATCACCTCGCCCCAACCGCCGGTGCCGTCGCGGATGACCATGAACGCCAGATCTAAAGAACGACGAGAAGACCATGTTGTCGATCTGAGAGATCGACCAACACACGTTGCCATCAACTTTGAGACGCCACCGTGAAGGTCACCGCAGGTGTGGGAGTAGAGTTGAGACAAATTTATTTACCCGAACGTTGCTCCCACCACCCAAATGACGCACCACAGCAGATTATCCTAACCCTAACTACTAGGCGGAGGAACGAGATCCCCTCTCCCTCCCGCCGCCGGAGCGACAAGCGGAGGAAGAGGGGACCAGCGTTGTTGCCAGCTGAGATCAGGAGGAAGAGAGGCACCGCCGCCTGTCGCAAGGGATAGAGAGACGAGCCAGATGTTCTAATTTACTTGTCTCTGATTTAGTACAAAGTCGACAAGTAATATGGGTCGGAGGGAGTACTCAAATTTCTCTTTGTAATTAAAAAAACTCAGGGAAGTTTGTTCGCATAGTTTTGGAAGCAATGCCTATTTCACGATAAGAATTGCGAAACGGAGAAAGTACAGTTCTACGGCGGCGCAAGTAGCCAAGTACACACACAGAGTAAATTTGCTGTCTCTATAGTGTCACCATCCAAGTGACACAGACCAACCAATTTCAGATACGCAGCACGGGGCTGCAGAACCAAATCAGAGGAGAGAAAAAACGCTATAGCGAAATTTTTGGCAATGTATTTCGAAAAGAAAGTTCGAAAAACGCACGGACGCAAACACGCACGCAAATATCGTCACCTATCGTCGTCAACCGTGTGTTCCCTCACGCAAAGATCCTCAGGGCTCTCGCCGTCCGTCACCGCCGTTCAGATCTTTCCGCCTCTCGCCGGCGACAGCGCAACCTCCAACACGTGCGACAGCATCAGTCTAGTCCCCGCCGTCGCTCCAACGTGCCGCCGCGAGCGCAGGCACGGCCTCGTCCACCCGCTTCTGCCCCGCTAGGACGCTGCCTTGTGGGGCCCTGCTGACGTCTGCGTCTTCGTCTTCCTCGCCCACATAAAGCCAAGCCCAGCGAGGCCAGGCCACCTACTCCTCCTCGTGGACTCCTCCCAAAACAAAACCCTCCCTCGCTCTCACCCCCGCTCCCCCTCCCTCCGCAGCTGGATGCGCGTGAGCCCGTGACCAGACCGCCGCCGCCGCAAGCAGCCCACCGCGACATCCGGCGGCGATGGCGTCCATCTCGGGCGCGGCGGCGCCGCCGTCCGCCTCCGCGTGCCGTCTCCGCCTGCGGAGGCAGCTCCTCATGCGCCCCTCCCACCTCCGCCTCCGCGCGCCCCACTCCATCGCGGACCTCTCCCGCTCCGCCTCCTCCTCCTCCATCTCCTCCAAGCAGCCGGCCGCCGCGGTCGAGAAGGACCCGATCAAGCTCTGGGACCGGTACGTGGAGTGGCTCTACCAGCACAAGGAGCTGGGCCTCTTCGTGGACGTCAGCCGGATGGGGTTCACGGAGGAGTTCCTCGGCCGGATAGAGCCGCTCATGCAGCGGGCCTTCGTCGCCATGGGGGAGCTCGAGAAGGGCGCCATCGCCAACCCCGACGAGGGGCGCATGGTAGGGCACTACTGGCTCCGCGACCCCGGCCTCGCCCCCAACTCCTTCCTCCGCACCAAGATCGAGAACACCGTCGACCACATCCTCGCCTTCTCACAGGACATCGTCTCTGGCAAGGTCAGCTGGTTTTGTTCCATTTTCCCCACTCCCTACAGTTAGAGATACCCCAAAGCCCATTGGAGTTCTGCTGAAGATTTGGATTGAAAATATTTGGGGTTTGTAATGCAACAATTTCACTCTTCTATAATTGTAGCTCTGCTGTGATAATACAAGCTTAATTTGGGGGTTGAGTTGAGGAAATGCAATTGCTTATAGTCAGTCCGAGAAACAGTAGTAGTTAGCTCTAGCTGACTAAAAGAACACCTGGAAGCATTAGTGCATGATAGTGTAGAAGTATTTTGGTTGTGCATTTCTATTGCTGGGATATGTCATGTTTGTATGTAACCATGCTCTGGCATAGTAATACACACACACGGTTTAGTGATTGGCATGAATCGATGCTAGGGAATGTGCATTGTCCAAAGATAGATGCTGATTGTGTTTAGCTTATTCATGCATTTCCCATCTTGAGTTTTAATCATTACAAGCTCTTATTAGACAGTTTTGTTATGAAAATGCAGATTAAGCCTCCGTCATCTCAGGCTGGTCGTTTTACCCAAATACTCTCCATAGGAATTGGAGGGTCATCTTTGGGGCCTCAATTTGTTTCTGAGGCGCTTGCACCCGATAACCCCCCATTGAAGGTATTGTCCCAAGTTCTCTGATTTGTGCAATGCGGTTTCATTGCACATGTCCATTATGAGGATTTAGGTGCCCTTCATGCAGCTATTATAAGCTTTACCTCTAATTATTCTGCTTGACAATCAGATACGATTTATTGACAACACCGATCCTGCTGGAATCGATCATCAAATTGCTCAACTAGGGGAAGAACTTGCATCTACTCTTGTAATTGTAATCTCAAAGGTACATACAGTTCCCATGTTTCCTTATTGTGCTCCTCCTTTCCCACTTGCTATTAGATATGTGGTCGCATAACACGTTTGTTTGTACATACAGAGTGGTGGTACACCTGAAACTCGGAATGGTCTACTAGAAGTACAAAAGGCCTTCAGAGATGCTGGTCTGGACTTCTCGAAACAGGTTTTGACCTCAGGTTCTTTTTTTTCTTGCATGTTATTTATATATTGAAAGGAAAATGTTGTATGTTTGGATAATATGTAACCAGTGAATATTATTCTGGAATTTTGATTTACTTTAGATACTGATGCAATCGTATGAGGGAGACTTGTCTCACTTTTCATCTGCAAACTAGCCTGGATACAGTTTCGCTGCAGTTGTAGTATTTCAGCTGTACCCTGTAATAACTACTTTCTGTGGATTATGCATCAATACAGAATTTATATTCACTGCCTTTGCTCAGTAACAAAACATTTGTCTTGATAATAGAGTTGTTTTTTGTACAAAAATGCTGTGGGCAATCAGTTTGTCTTAAAAAACTGTATGATTGTCTTATGCACAGTTTCCGCACCGATTTAGAACAAGTTCACTATGTGATGACACAAACTATTTTGCAGGGTGTTGCAATTACTCAAGAGAATTCTTTATTAGATAACACTGCCAGAATAGAGGGATGGTTAGATCGTTTTCCTATGTTTGACTGGGTTGGTGGTAGAACATCAGAATTGTCAGCTGTGGGGTTACTTCCAGCTGCGCTACAGGTCTGTGCCTTTCATTTTTTTGTGGGTATAAGTAGACTTCTAGGAACTTCCAGATTAACATGAGAGTGGGTTTTGCCACTTACCAGGGTATCGATGTCAAGGAAATGCTTATTGGTGCAGCACTAATGGATGAAGAGACCAGGAACACTGTGGTATGGTATTTTAGATGTATAGACTATCTACTCTGGTAATATGATTTGACTATGGAGAATGTCTAAAATTTTGTTTTGCACTTATCCAGGTTAAGGAAAATCCAGCAGCATTACTTGCATTATCTTGGTATTGGGCTACAGACGGAGTGGGCAATAAGGTTTGCAGCTTCGTCGGTTAAGACTTCAGTCGAGGTTTCTGATTTGAGTATTTTGCTTACCTGTCTTCTCTTCCAGGATATGGTTGTACTTCCCTACAAGGACAGTCTGCTACTTTTGAGTAGATATTTACAACAACTTGTCATGGAATCTCTTGGGAAAGAGTTTGACCTTGATGGAAACAGGGTATTTATTCTTGCCTCTACTCCCAGCACCTGATGTTCTGTAACTACACTACTAGCTGTGAAATTTTGTTTTCAGTACTGTGCTTGTTAAGTGTAGAAAATTGTAATGGCAGGTTAATCAAGGGCTAACTGTGTATGGTAACAAAGGAAGCACAGATCAGCATGCGTAAGTACATGCTTATTTTTCTACAGTACTTACTGTGGTTAAGGTTCGTCGCTTAATGAATTGTTTGTGGTTGCAGCTACATTCAACAGCTGAGAGAAGGGGTGCACAACTTCTTTGTTACTTTTATCGAGGTTTTGCGTGACAGGCCTCCAAGTCATGATTGGGAGCTCGAACCTGGAGTTACATGTGGCGATTACTTGTTTGGGATGTTGCAGGTTTGTCTTCAGAGATAGACTCATGTTAATTTGTGTACCAGTATGGATTAGTGACAGCGGAAGCCGTATACTTGCAGGGTACACGTGCTGCTCTTTATTCTAATGACCGGGAGTCCATCTCCGTTACTGTGCAAGAAGTAACCCCCAGAGCTGTTGGAGCACTGGTGGCACTCTATGAACGTGCAGTTGGGATTTATGCTTCTCTAGTTAACATCAATGCCTATCATCAGCCTGGTACTACTCAAAATGCACTACTTTACTCAGGCTCCTTAACTTACTATTCTTATCCTTACGATCATTTATGCTCTATGCTATACAGGTGTTGAGGCAGGGAAAAAGGCAGCAGGAGAGGTATTGGCACTTCAGAAGAGGGTGCTGACTGTTATGAATGAAGCCAGGCATGAAATCTCTTATTAACCCCTAGTTAATTAATCCAATGAATGTTCTCTTCAGAGGTACTTACATGCCGGTTGGTTATATATGTTTGCTTGTTCCTCTCTTTCAGCTGCAAAGACCCTGCTGAACCATTGACTCTGGAACAAATCGCAGATCGCTGTCATTGCCCTGAAGATGTAATGTTCGCCTTTGCCTTAACATGTTTTCTGGTTTTGCCATGTTTTGTTTTTCATTTCTTAACTTGTGCATTATGCTTTGAATCAGATTGAGATGATATACAAAATTATTCAGCACATGGCAGCAAATGATAGAGCACTTATAGCAGAAGGCAGCTGTGGTTCTCCTCGAAGCGTCAAGGTTTATCTTGGAGAATGCAATGTAGACGACCTATGATTGCCATATAGATCTTCAGGTTTGGATCCGTGTAAAATTGGGTGGTCTCCTGAAATAAAAGGAACAGCGCCAATTGCTGGGCCATGCATGTTCCAGATGTGTCATTAGTTTCTTATTTTGTTGTGATGGCACAGTTGCCATGACCTTGTACTTTAGGGTACAGATTTTTCTTTTTGAAGTGCCACCAAAAATTACAAAACAAAGGAGATATACCCTGCATATGTTACTTCGTTTGAACTTAATATCTTTGTCATCAATGTATTCTGTTTAATTTCCATTCAGATTGAATTGTTTGCAGACAGTTACTGCTTATTCTGGCTTGGAGGTAAAATATTCAGACGAACGGCATGTCTGCCTTTTGTGTACAAATGCTGATCTTAACAGAGAATTTATTCTGGCATCAATGCAAGTTATCAAAATGAATATCATATATACATTTTTTTGTGTGTACTCAGTCTTAACTGCCGCTTCACACTACCAAATGTATGGCCTATTTACAATCCAGCACCGATTTATTTATTTAAATGGGCTTTCAAGCCTTCTGCAAACGTGAAACCTAAACCTCAATTCTTCAAGCATCCCAATAGACCTAAACGCTAGAAATCAATCCTCCAATCAACAGTATTACTACTCAGATTTCCAAACAATGTGGTGACCTTTACCTAAATAACTAGATGTAGACTAGTAACAATAGTGACCACCACTGATCATTCACAGTAACTTGGTTACCACGCGCCAGGACATCCGAACGGCTGTACTTGCTGCCTTAAGAATTGCTTGATTATTGTAGATCCTGTAACCATGAAAAATGTGGACTACAATCAGATTACACGGGATACATACTGTGTATACGTGCTGTACTTACAAAATGAAATAATGCAGGGACTAAATTATTATCCAGATGCAATTTTTAAGAGCAGGGCATGCTGGTCCCTTTCTTAATTGATACCCCAGATCATGGCAACCTTACATAGGCCAGGACAAGTCCCGATTTCTTGATTCTGTTGGAACTTAAAAGTGATCAATCATGAGCTAACACATTCCACATTTGGCCACAAGGTTAACTAGTAGAGAATAAGCTATCTTCAGGAACCTTTCGAAGTTTGCAACAGTACTCTAGTAACCCACTAGATAGGAGGAGATAACATATGACCAAGATGAATTCTGAAGACATTGGCAGTACTTTTGACTCTGCTTATGCGGTTTGTGAAATGAAAATTAGCTGTTGAGGGTTGGATAGAAAACAAGCTACGCATGTTGCTTCAGCATTTCTTGAAATTCATGTCCAAGCTCAGTGGAACAACTTACCCAACAGCTGTGGCACCCCATGAAGCTACATTATACATGACTTTTGTCCCATCCCATGCCTTCCGAAGTTTGCCTTTTCTCTTCTCGGCTGAAAATGTCTTCTTAAGGGCTGGCAGAAGAATGGTCAGGAAGTTCAGCATCAAAACACTCATTTAACATGATTTGAGTTATCATTCTCATGAAGAAGGAAATAAGAGAGGGGACCTTTTTTAAGTCGATCAGGAGACAATTCCTGCAGAACATGAAATTTTCATGGATCAGATATAGCACCTCGTACATGAAGAGACAGAACACAACGGGATATTATAGAAAAGAGCAGCACAACTATGGTGACTTTGGCATCTCTTATAAAGAGGTGCACAGCTTAAGGGACAGGAACTAAGGTGCCAAGGTGATGGATAAAATTACAGACAGGAGTGGAAAATAGTAAGACATTCCTACCTTGGTTTTTGTAAGTGTCAGTAAGTATGTGGCTACAAAGAAAGCTATCCCATCAGCTGCATCCTCTGGTTTAACAAGAACATATCCATTGTCGTCATCATCTTCCCACAGATCACTCGCCTTTATCATATCCCATGATGTTTCCATTTCAACTGTGGCAAAGAACACTGAATGAATTGTAGAAAATTGCATCTCTATTTCGAGAAGAATTAAATAAAATGGGATGTGAAGCACAACATAGAAGACAGCTGACAGTTCATATCCACAGGATATGAATTCTTTTAGGTGTCCATATATTCAGATAAATTATGTACTACTAGCAGTAATTCTGTGAAGGCATACCTGCACCATTTTGACACACCGACTTTTGAATTTCGTCAAATTCTTGAAGAAACTCAGGTGATTCAAACCTAGATTTAAGAAGATCAAACATCTGCAAGGTGAAACCAAATCGTTGAGAGCAGTAGGACAGCTTCTTAGTAAAATGAACTTCTCGTTGTAATAAAAACTCTGTATGCTCCCCAAGTCCCCATCCTATCGGCCAAGGAAAAAAATTCAAGTGACATGAGATTGTTCTGCACACATTCCACATGAGAAAAGTGGTAATACAATGTAAACCAAATGATTGCACCTCCTATTCTGAACCTCACTCCCTATTAATAGTAAGTCCTTCCCTAGTTTGTAAATACTGCAAAGATGATTTGCCTAAATTATCGCATTCTGTTGTTCCAACATCTTAGATGCTGATATGTTTTGTTTTGGAGAACCTACACGCTGCATTTGATCATGCTTCTAATAAAAGGGCATATTCCCATGGTAGTAACTGAATCAAGATATTCACATGTTCCTTACTAGTCTTACTCACCGGTCACCACACAGACGAACCAGAGACAAATATGAGAACAGTATAAAAGCAATTTTTCCGGAAACAGGGTACCCAGTTCAGATCTACATGGCTAATCGATCGAGTTAGGACAACTCTATGGACAGAAACCTGAAATATTAACGATAATTCAGTTGAACTACTACCGCGATTCGCGAGAAGTTACACGCCAATTATAGTGCAATTAATGCCGTCTCGAAGTTCCAAACCTCGCCGCATACATACCTGGTCTGTCGCGTGGTCTGAATCGCTCGCCAGGGACGCCGCCGAGTCGCCGTCGTCGGCCTCCTCGCTATCCCCGTACTGCGGCGCCTCGGAGTCGGCTGCCACCTCGGAGGAGAGAGAAGCGCCGAGATCGGCGTCGCCCAGCCCGTCGAGCGTCCGCCGGAGCTCCTGGAGAAGCGACTCCAGCCTCTGCCTCCGCAGCCTCACCTTCGGCGACCGACGCGGAGGCGGCGCCGGCGCCGGCGAGGAGGAGGTGGAGGGCTGCTCCATCGGGCGGGGGCAGAAACCCTGTCGCCGGAGGAGGCGACGCCGGACCGGAACTAGCGTCTGTACCGTGTACTAGCCGCCTTGTACACGGAAGAGTCGAGGCGTGTGATGGATGGTTTCGTTAACCGGAAGATGTTTTTGCTGCTTTGGTTTCGTTTCGGATGGTGTTTCGTGTAGGGGAAAAAAGAGGAGAAATACGTGTCGCGTTCGCGGAAAAGTTACTACTCCTGTACTACCTCTGTTTCAGTTTACTAGTTCTCCTATATTCGTAGATCGTAAATTTTATCAACTTAATATGTGATATATATTATAAAAAATATATTATTAGAAATTTTAACTGTTATAATTTTAATGGTATAATTTTTGTATTCTAAAGTTTATATTATATAGATAAAATTGACTATCTAAATACACGCGCCGGATCAGTAAACTGAAACGACGGAAGTAAAAAACATACTCCATAGAAGTAACCGTGTAGACAGGTGTAAAATATTATTCCCTTCAATCATTATTATTTATCCCTAGATGGATCATGAATGTATCTAGACATATTTGCTTTAGACCCTGGTAATACATACCAGCACAAAAAAGTTACTAAAAAACATAGAAGTAACTGTGTAGACAGGTGTAAAAGTATTACTACCTTTGTTCGCAAATGCAAGCTTTTTTAGAAAGCTATACAGTAGAAAAATTATAAGAAGCGAACGTTAAAATTGTACCTAGATGGTGTGTCTTATCATGGAAAATAAAAATGTGTCGTGTTCCTGTACTACCATGCTAACGAGGGGTTTGTGTTGCGTGATTATTAAGTGGTTTGCGGCTATCGGTGAATGGTAGCAGTGGAGAAAATTTGTCGAAAAACAGTTACTCCCTCTATTCCAAAATGTAAGATGTTTTAGGCCTTTTCTAATATGTATATATCTAGATGTCTTTTTAGTGTATATGTTCACTCATTTTGCTTTTAATCTACACACTAAAACATATTTAAGACTAAAATTTCTTATATTTTAAAACGGAGGGAGTAGAATACAATAATAGCACGACACTACGTGCAGGGGAAGAGGCAGGAGCATGCAATCATACCAGCACAATAGCATCAGAACTCAAAAGTTAAATGTGTTAGCAGAGTAGTACTATGATGAGTGGCCTTCTAGAAAATCCTCGTGTTGTAAGGGAAGGGGTATAACTTAAAAAATCACAACTTGTAGTATAGAAGTGCAAGGACCTATCCCAAAATATTGAACTTAGTGAGGACATGGAGCGGTAAATATGAAACTTCAATCATTGTCAGAATGTCAGCATGTATTTTTTTGTTTACAAGCACATTCGTTGCAATACTCTCCCTCGCGACTACTTAGATATCATCTCGATTTGAGGCGTCGGTCTCAATGAATAGGGCTTACCATGTCTACAATGAGATAAACCATCCATGGCAGCAAACTCCCCGTGGACACAAATTAGGGTGGAGGATTGATGGAAGAGGAGCCGCGGAGGGAAACAGAAATCAAATGAAGAATACTTGGAAGACTAAACACTTTCTCAACACAAGGAGGAGTCCCTCGATTTGTTAATATAGTTCATTGTTTGCAAGTAGAAGCTTTCTAAATCAAAGTTGCACAACTCTGAATATATTAAGACTACTAATTAAGATAAAGGTTATTATAATGTAAAAGTTATTTGGACTACTATATAATAATTATACCATTAGATTATTCATAAGAAATCCTTTTCAAAATGATGTATTTTCATTTTGTAAATTATCTACCAACATGCATGACTAGTGGTGAGAGATAAGGTAGAGACGCTTCATTGTCTCTAACATCGTAATTTTATGAAGAGATAGGGCATCATACTATGAAAAAATTGACTATAACACATGTAAAAAATGAAAAAATAGTAAATAAACAAACTATGCAGCAAAGTGTTCAATGTTACATCCACCACTTCTCTCTCCCTCCCCCTTCTCACTCCTAGTATTCACATTAATTTTCTTTTACAAGTTAATGTGCAAATCTATTCTGGAACTAGTACTTCAGATACATACCATGTCGATGCTGGCTAATATTTTCCCTTAGAAAATTTTATAACATTTTGATGGTGCAACATCTAGGAGATGAATAGAAAAAAGACTTTTGAGTTATTTTGAAGGTCATATAATAGAAGTTAGAGTACAATGCTAGTTGATATGGGTATAAATAACAAAAACACATGGGGGAAGAATTCACTTGAGCTGCCCTAGGTCCGCCTTAGCATGTTTTTGTAATTCAACAAATGCCACAAATGTTGGAAACCTGAGTTTGGGTTGCAATCCAAATAAATCCCTGCCTCTAGGGGATTAAACAAACAAGGGCTAATTGGTTTGCTCTTTGGACTGGGCGCACCATGGTCTTGTTTTGCCCTCAAGTAGCTCTGTCCCATGTGATATAGCTTTGATAGTGGTTGGTGTTTTCTTCTGTAATGCTCTGAATTCTCTTTTTTACTAGTGCAATGCTTTAAATTTGAAGGCCTATAGTTATATATATTTGGTCGTTGCTAATTAGGTGTAGGGATAGTGACGGATCTAGATGTGGACATATATTTCACTTAGTCCATATGCTATTAATAAAAATAAATTTCACTATTGGACCACTCTATCATATTGAGCAGGATCTCGCAGTATGTAGAGAGGACAACACATGTTGATGATTCCTGAATTTTGATAATAGATGGACTGATAGAGCCATGTATGTTCCAATAGCTTGCTCCCTATTTCAAAAAAGATGAGACACATGAGAATTTGTGGTTGTGAAAATACTTTTCGGTCCATCAAAGACTCATTTGTAGATGAGTTGGATTTGATTTTTGCAGGCAAGCATCATCATCATTTTTATTTTATTAATCATAGGTTGCAACGAATATTTGAATTTCTTACGCAGAAACATACGAGGAAGTGAAGTTGGATAACCCCGTTGCTAGTCAGCCAACAACATCCGCTATTTTGTTTTGCCAGTCCAGCAAAAACCGCATAAGAGCCCAATCCAATAATCGAACCAGCACTCTGATGCGGCACGGTGTTGATGTAATTTCACCGTCCAGTTGGGAACCCCAAGAGGAAGATATGATGAGCACAGTAGCAAATTTTCCCTCAGTAAGAAACCAAGGTTTATCGAATCCAGGAAAAAGCCAAACTCCAGAAGGTGATGCTTGCTAGCCTAGTGACTTCCAACAAGGGCGCCGTTAACGATAACTTGTTAGCGCGTCTTCAACTAGTAGCAACGCGGAACCTGCACACAACACAACCAAATACTTTGCTCCCAACTTACGATGAGGTTGTCAATCTCACCGGTTTGCTGTAAACAAAGGTATGAGCGTATCGAGTGAAAGCAATAGTAGTATACGAGAAAGTAAACAGTGAGAGTAAAGTAAACAGGTGATAGCAATATAAAGGAAATTGGACCGGGGTCCACAGTTCACTAATGGTGTCTCTCCATAAGATAAATAACACGTGCTGGGTAAACAAATTACAGTTGGGCAATTGATAGAATAAAGATAACGTGCATATGTCGCGAGGATCACTATGAGATTTACTCTGGGCATTACAACAAAATACATAGACCGCCATCCAACTGCATCTATGACTAATAATCCACCCACGGGGAATCATCCGAGGACCCCGTGAGTATTAAGTTGCGAACAACAGATAACTACATTAAGCAAAGTGTGTAATGTAAACAAAGCATATGCCCTTGGACATAAGAATGTTATTTTCTCCCTAGTGGCAACAGCACATCTACAACCTTAGAGGTTTCTGTCACTCCCCCAGATTAAATAGAGGCATGAACCCAACTATCGAGCATAAATACCCCCTCTTGGAGTCACTAGTATCTACTTGGCCAAGATAGCTACTAACAACGGAGAGCATGCAAGATCATAAACAACATAGAGATAACATAAGATAATATTCAGCACATCAACTCAATCATAACACCAATATTTATCGGATCCCAACAAACACAACATGTAGAATTACATAACGGTGATCTCGATCATGTAAGGCAGCTCACGAGATCTAAACATGAAGCACATGGTGGAGAAGACAACCATCTAGCTACTACTATGGACCCATAGTCCAAGGTAGACTACTCACTCATCACGTCGGAGGCAAGCATGCGATGAAGAAGACCTCCGGTGGCGATTCCCCTCTCCGGCACTTAGGTTTTTCCTGTCGGGGGGTCTTTATAGGCGAAGGGGCAACGTCAGAGGTGGACCAGGTGGGGCTCACCATAGGGCGGTGCGGCCAGGCCCTGGGCCGCGCCCCCTAGTGGTGAGACCACCCTCTTGCTCGGTTCCGTCTCCTCTTCAGTGTTCTGGAAGCTTCGTTTAATATCTGGACGTTTGGCTTTTGTTTCATCCAATTCTGAGAATATTTTCTGTGTAACTTTTCTGAAACACAAAAATAGCAGAAAACAGGGAACTAGCACTGTGGCATCTTATTAATAGGTTAGTTCTGGAAATCGCATAAAAACACCACGAAGTATAACGAAATACTAAGCAAACGGTGTAAAAACAAGCATGGAGCATCAAAAATTATAGATACGTTTGAGACGAATCAATATCCCCAAGCTTAACTCCTGCTCGTCCTCGAATAGGTAAGTGATAACAAAAGAAATAATTTTTGAGGTGACATGCACCTACACAATCTTGATCATCTATGTAAGCATTGAGTGCTGGGATCAAAAGAACTTAAAATATGGGCATGAAAGATATAATCTTGATAGAAGAAACTTAGCAACCATGTTATAACATGAAAAAGAACACAAACGAAAGATCATGAAAATGAAACAATGAAAGTCAAACGTGTGTTCAAATTATATGGAAAAACATACAAATGGTTTTCAGCTTGTCCTTCATGGAGAGCAAAACATAAATGCATAGGACACCTTCAAGTTTAAGAGGGCGACTAGATACAAATAATTTAAGAACAAGTGAAACCAACATCATGAATCAATCAATGAAAACTTTGGGACAATGCACATTATACTCAGAATGACAACTATGCTCTCTTAGACGGTGCATAAAGATAGAAGGTGGTGACTCAACATAAAAGTAAAAGAAAGGCCCTTCACAGAGGGAAGCAGTGATTGCGAGTTTTATAAACCTTCAAAAATTATGGTACTTACCAGCTTTGAGCTCTCATTGCCCCCATCATAAGCATCTTGAATTGTTAAAGTTAATGCGAATACACTTATGATGCATATTGACGAGGTTCAACCCCGGCAATGCCCATGTTTGTGGGCTTTCGAGACATGGAGCTCTAGTGGGATCCAGCGAACTCGACGGCGATCAGACGAAAGCAGAAGAACACGAGGTTTTACCCAGGTTCGGCCCCCTTGGTAGGGTAATGACATACGTCCTGCTTGTCTGACTTTTATTGATGGGGTGGCTACAGTGGAGATGTTACAATGGTGGCGTAGATTGGATCTAGCCGAAAGTGGAGAACTCTAAGGTTTCGAGCGCTCCGGCGAGAGGTGGTGAAAAAGTGTCTAGGCTTCGGGACCTCCCTCCCAGCCTTTTATATACGAAGGCTGGGTCTCAAGATTGTCCACCAAGCAAAGTACAGATAGAACCGGTTTTGAATAAACCCTAGTCGAAAACTAATCCAACTTGGACTCTTCGAATCTTTGCTTGTACGCCAAGTTTTGCACCTGGGCCACGCCAGGCCGCCATCTTCATGGGCCTTGCGATTCCTTCGACAATGATCCCTCCTGGGCCGAAAACCAGGTAGGCGAATATCGAGGGCCTATTTGTCGTTCCTTTGTCAGTAGCCCCCGAGTGCCTGGGATAGTCGAAGTACTATGGCAGGGACTCTAATTCGAAGCCCTTCTTGATTGCACAAATTGTATTCGCCTTACCTGTAAAAACACAAAGGCATAGCGAGTATACACATGATGCGTCTAGTAAACGCTGCTAATTCGAGTAGTGCTCATTCTGAGCCTCGAAAATGCTTAGTTTGGTTGCTAGGGGGATTGGCATAACCGGCCTGAGACTCACACCGGGTCTCAGTTAATTGCGTAGCCACAAAAACTTTTGGTTAGCTTACTCAGATTCGAGTCCCCCGACTCGAACCCGCGTGGGCTGGCGCTACTTCGACCCGGGCCGCGTGTGGACTTACCAGGTTGAAGCCCAGTTCAGTGTGAGGCACCCGATGCGTCCATCGATGCAAACTTCATGCCGTAGGTATGGAAAATTTCTTGGCAGAGCGCGCTTGATACGAATACCGGGCCATCTGGTGTTGCCAACCGTGGACTTACCTTCGTATTTGACATATGGCATCCGAACTGGTATATTGCCACCAAAATTCGGGTATTGAGTGTAAGCATAAGTATAAAGTTGGATTCAGGGGGCTAAAAACCGCTCCCGGATCAAAATTGAGGCACTGTTGGCACTAAATCAGAAATAACCTGGGGACTGAAGCCCATGGTTAGATGCAGCGTCGATTGTGATTATACGGACTTATGGAATCATTATTCGAGTAAACTTGCGACACTGCGGGCCGAACTAAAGAGACAGTCAAAGAATCGATAGCCATGACTTGAATAATAAGAGGGCGTTGCCAGCCAGAAGATAATTCGGGGGATTAGAATCCAACACTCGAAGATCGAAACAGCACAACCTGCTTGAGTGCAGTAATTCTGGGAGAATCGACACCTTTGACCCAAGGTGCATGGAGGCACTGCTGGCCCGTAATAGATAATTCGAGAATGAGAATTCACAACTCGAATGCCGAAAAGATGTCCATCAAAGCAAGAGGACCCTTTCGAGTAGTCATACAGAAAACCCCACTCGAATGGTTCCCGGGCGAATCAAACCAAAGTCTCGAGTAAAGAACACGACCGCTCGAAAAGCGATACTTACGTTCAAATAGCACAAAGAGGGCAAAAGATTTCGAGAAACACCCAGCACCAAGGAAGTTTGGCTTTCGAGATTACATACCTCGAAAATATGGGAACCCAAAATCGCGCTTATCCCTTGAGCCGAAAGAAAACTGCTTCGCAGGCAGTGACATCAGTGGTGACGCTCAGCTCCTTTGAGTTGTCATGCCATCCTCTGCAGGGATAGCCTGACATTGACAAGACCAGACGCCCAGTGGGCCCCGCATCCGCGCGTCCCGGCTGTGGACTAAGTTTGACCGCACGCCCCGCGTGTGGGTGAAAAAAGTCCACCATGTCTCCTCAATTACCGTGCGTAGTGGAGGCCGCGGCGCCCGTGGTGCTGACACGTGGACGGCCAGATCCGCCCAGCCGCTTCCCCTTCGCAATAGGTGGCTAGGATGGACCGACGATTTCTAGGAGTGAAATAAAAATAGCAGCAGAGGGATAACTGTTCACCCTACTCCCCCGCTATCATCTTCTTCCTCGCGTTCTGCTCCAGCGATGCCTTTCTCTCATCTCCATTCCCGCAAAGTTCTTGCTGAGCGCCGCCACTATGGCCAAGAGAGGCTCGACCGCGGCCAGCGCCGCCACCGGCACCGCTGCTAAGAGTGCCAAGACCGCGGACACCGATGCCTCCGTCGTCGGCAATTGGTCCAGACCAAGATTGGGGACAAGGAGCTGTCGAACGCCGAGAAGATCGGCATTCTAAAGAACGATCCGGCGGAGTCCCTCATCGTCGGTCCAGAGATCATCCCCCGGCCGCCCCCAGGCTTCCGGGTAATTTTTCTTGCCTTCATGCTCCGAGGGCTTTCGCTTCCCCCTCACCCTTTTCTTCGTGGCCTTCTCTTTGCGTATGGGATTCAGCTTCATGATCTGAATCCCAATACGATTCTGCACATTGCGTGTTTTATCACGCTCTGTGAGTGTTTTTTGGGGATCAAGCCCCATTGGGCACTTTGGCGCCGGATCTTCGCCATCCGGCACCCCCTGCGCTATCAGACTGGTGGCTTTAGCTGCCAGGTGCGCTCGGGCATCCCGTACTTCAATCTTCGGATGCCAGAAAATAACCTCGGTTGGAGGACGAAATGGTTTTATGCCAAGGATAAGTCCTCCGCTGGCGAAGACTTCGGGCTTGAAGAATTTCGGGCCACCACAGTTTTTCGACCTCGGGTGTCATGGAGGCATGAGCTCTCTGAAGAGGAAATGAAGATCACAGAGCCTCTGATGGAGAAAATTCAGCAGCTTCGAGCCACGCCCAAGAAAGAGCTTTCGGGCATCTAGCTCATTCGCACTTTCATAGAGCGTCGGGTCCAGCCGCTCGCTGCTCGGGCCCACTGCATGTGGGACTACACCGACCGCCGAGACCCGACACGACTTTCTTCGGACAAGCTGAAGGAAGCGGGGATCGATGACAGTGTTCGCGCCGTCACCAACATAAAGAAAAAGGCGTTCGTGCCGAAAATCTTCGGCGTGATAGCCTTTAGCAAGACCTTCCCCCGCACCGAGGTACACTTTTTGTCTTAGCTGAATGCTTCTTTTTCACTGCAGTCTTGTCGACCAAGATCGAAAGGTAATGAAGATGTTTACTCAGGTTATCAAGATAGCTCGATGCTATCCGCCCCAGCCTGAAGACGGTGAATACCCTGGGCGCGATTTTATCGAGTGACGAGGGTTAAACTCAACAAATGTCCTAGATGAAGGACTTAGGATCGGGGAAATAGGGCGTCGGATGAACTCGAAGGTAAATTTAGTCAAACAAGGTGGCTATGAAAGTAAACGTGGGTGTTGAACCTGGCTTGCTTTCAATCTGTCCCACACCGTCCCCTCCTGGCCCCTATATATAGGTGGCCAGGTCTCGAGGATCGGGTGGGATCCGACACAGATTACAATATCGACATACGACATGAACTCGTATTTCGACTAGTATTACAATTGGGCCTAGCCTAATGGGCCTTAGGGGTACTCAACTGATGGGCTCTATTATCTATACCCTTGTCATCGAGGCTCCGGAAGAATCGACCTCTGCTGCTCCATCACCATCGCGAACATTGGCAAAAAAGAAACAGGTTGTGGATACTGACATCGTCGAAGATTCGGAAGATCTTGGCGACACCCACTTCTCTTCTGGTGATGATGATGACAGCGTGATTCCTGTCAAGCCTCTGGACAGTCGCCCTCCTCTTCGAGTTGGGAAGAAGATTCTTCCGAAATTCGGCCTCGACGCTTCGTAAGTTTCTCTATCGAACTTTTTTCTTGTATGATTTCGTCTTGGGTTGATTGCGTCTTTTGACTTCGACACCTGCTTTAGATCTTCAACCGAAGGGACTTCGGTGAGCCAGGGTGATCGTGATTGATTCCAAGTTCGACCCCACGACTCCACCCTTGAGCAGACCGCGGACTCGCAGGAGAAGGCAGCTAGAGACACCGTGCCAGGGGATCTCCCGAAGCCATCGCCCCCTCTGAAGAAGAAGATGATCAAGCCCAAACTTGTTCTGGTCTCCTCCTCCGGCGAGACTGCTGGTCCCAAATGCCATGTAAGCCCGAAGATTCCAGATTTAAGATTCTGATATTTGCCCGTCAGTAGCCCCCGAGGGTGAGTCTAAGTGTTTACACTTGGGCTTGCCCTCTAAAAAGAAATATTCGAGACTCATCCTTGTTTTTGCTGGTTTAGCCTGTCGTCAGGGACTTATCGAAGATATGCACGAACTTTCTTGCGCTGGAGGAAGAAAACCGCGATTATCAACGCAGCTAGAAGATGTGCACCGTAAGTGCTGTCCTCTCCCATCTGGCAGTTTGTTTGGACACCTTTTACTTCTATTCTTAGTCCGCTATTCCTCGAATGAATAGGAATTGCAACTCAAGTAGCCGCCGACAAGACGTCACTAAAAGCACAACTAGACGATCTTGCGGCCGAAAAATCTGTGCTGAAGGCAAGAGCTGATGGGCTGGTCGACGAGGTTGCCCGACTTAAAGCTGAATCGACCAAGGCTCAGGAGCTTGCCAATCAGCGTCGTTTGGAGGCTGAGTCGAAGGAGAAGGACCTGCACCAACGCTTGCAGACCGCCCTCGACACCTTGCGCGGTAAGCCTTTGCTATCCCTTTAGTAAGCGATTCGTGTCGATTACTTCCAATCCTGATTGGAGATCTTGTTTCTTCGTGAAGCTGCTGCCGAATTGGATGCCGGGGCAATGAAGGAGCCCGCTGGACTCGAGTCCAGCGTTGGTAGCGCCGAACGCCTCTGCCAGGAAGCGAGCGATCTCCTGGGGAAGGTACGGTCGACCCTTGACCGTGTTCGCGACATCTCCACTCCTGAATTGACCAGCAACACCATGGCCGGCATCCTCAAAGCCCTGGCGGTGAGGGAGGACGGCGAGGATCCTTTAGTTGCTGCGGTTCGCCGATAGGTAACTATCGGCTCCGAGTCTGTCTTCTCTATGCTGATGATGCACGGGGTTGAGTTCGACGCCGACAAGGTCACGGGCACGTACCCGAAGGACAAGGACGGGCGTGACATTGCTCCCAAGGCCTATCTTGAGCGCGCCTGCAACTTGTCTGCCCGGATGACGAGCTTCCTGGCGGAAAGGAATGAAAAGAGGGCGGAAGCAAAGGCTCGAAAGCGTAGTGCATCAGGTGCACCGTCCAGCAAGGCCGCCAGCAGTTTGACATAGTTTGATCGATGAACTTGTTGGTTTTGTAATTGACAATGTGGTGCCGCTTCGGAGGCTGTGGCTAACTCTTGAACATCGCTTATTGTAAAACTGTTGTTGCTATTTCGTCACTTTCCCTCGATGTATTTTGCACTTGTTTGCGTCTTGACTACCGATGACTACTTGTGACTCGGGGCCTCCTGTGCAGGGTTTGTCTGCGGGCCCCGATGCCTGGCCTGTTTCATATGAGATAGTCACTAGCTCTTCCCGCGCCGTTGAGAGGAGAGCACCTTCCACGAGCGAACTCTCTTTGATTCGATCCTTGCGCGACCAGCTTAAGAACACTCAGCATCAACTAAAGATAGTTACTGCCAAAGTCGACGTTGCTCTTTCCAAAGCTTCGCGGGCTACGGACGCCGAAAAGTTCCTTCTTGAGGAAATCGAGAACCTTGGGAAAGCCATGAAATGTGAGTCTTTCGAGCTCTTGATCTGTTTTTGCTCCATGCTCGTCGCATGTGACGTTCTTCATATTCCTGCAGATGTATGCCTCGATAGCGAAGCCGAAGCCCGGCGCGTAAACGCGCACCTTCGTGCAGCTCAGACGCATGCTAATTCGATCACTGATAACTTCTGGGCTGACCGATCGAAAGCGATGAAGCTGACAGTACTCCAAGATCGGATCGCCCAAGCTGGAGTCCTGGCCGAAATGAGCCGTGCCGCCCTCGCGCTTGTCCATGAGGCGATGTTTCCTTTGAACAATCAGCCTGATGGCCTTCCCGCGCTGCTTGATCGATTCGAGAACGGCGACGCTGTCTATCGCTTCGTTCGCGAGCATCTTCGCTGCGGGGCTCTGGTCACCCTTTCTTTCGTGCGTGCCCATTATCCCGAGGTCGACCTGGAACTGTTGAAGATGCTTCCTCCAACTCCCAGTGGCCGTGTTGACATGGATGCTCTCTATACTGCTTGTAGGGAGACCGCCGATTGTATCGCTCGGCAGATCATCACCGAGAGTGATCGCCAGAGAGCGAATCAGGCTGGTTTGGTGACTTAGACTTTATTGTTTTTCGGAATGTGTGCTTGTATCTTGTGAAGTTCTTCAGAGTACTGTACGAATTTTGATGAATTGTGTGGGTTGAGGGGTGGAGCCCCCGAGCGTAAGTCGAAGGGCGAAGCCCCTGAGCGTAGGTCGAAGGGCGAAGCCCGCGAGCGTAGGTGGAAGGGCGAAGCCCCCGAGCGTAGGTCAAAGGGCGAAGCCCCCGAGCGTAGGTCGAAGGGCGAAGCCCCCGAGCGTAGGTCGAAGGGTGAAGCCCCCGAGCGTAGGTCGAAGGGCGAAGCCCCCGAGTGTGGGTCAAACAATTTTTTTAAGGCGAAGCCCCCGAGTATGGGTCAAACGATGATATGAGGAAACATACTTTATTGCTTGGCGCCGAGGGCGCAATGGTTGAGCGTGGTCTGCTGCCGACGCTTAATTACAGAGAGAAAGAAGGGGGAGGAAGTATGCTGATTCTAAGGATAGAATCGACGCAGCTGTTGTGTGTTCCATGGGTTTTCGACGTCCACCCCTATCTTGGGGTCACGAAGCCGATACGCGCCTCCTGGGATTGCTTCGTGGACGAGGTATGGGCCTTCCCATGGTGACTCCAACTTTGATGTGCTTGTTTGTTTGAGACGAAGCACAAGGTTGCCGGCTCAAAGGACCGTCCGCGTACCCGTCTGCTGTGGTAATTGTGGAGGTTTTGCTGATAAACTGTGGATTGGACGAGGGCTACGTCTCGCGCTTTGTCTAGCAGATCGCGGCCGTCTTCCAACGCTATTTGCGCATCTTCTTCGACATAGGCCTCAATATGAGGTGCGCCATATCGCACATCCGTAGGAAGCACCGCTTCTGCCCCGTATAGCAGGAAGAACGGTGTGTAGCCGGTTGAAGCATCGGGCGTTGTACGCAGGCTCCAGAGCACCGAAGGTAGCTCCTCGACCCAAGCGCCTGCTGCGCGTTTGAGAAGTCGAAGGAGTCGCTTTTTGAGGCCGCCGCAAACTAGCCCGTTAGCCTTTTTGACCTGGCCATTGGACTTGGGATGTGCCACTGATGCGTACTTTATCTTGATGTCGAATTCTTTGGCGAACTGTTGGAATTCGCCCGCGGTGAAGTTGGTGCCATTGTCGGTGATGATGTTGTTTGGCACGCCGTATCGGTAGATGATGGACTCGAAAAACTTGACCGCCGTAGTCGCTTCTTGATTGGTGACTGGGACGGCTTCGATCCACTTGGAGAACTTGTCGATGGCGACCAGCAGGTAAGTGTGGCTTCCTCGAGATGACTTGGGCAGAAGCTCTACTTGATCGAGTCCCCATTGTGCAGAAGGCCATGCAATGGGGATGGTGCGCAGTTCCGATGCGGGTGCATGAGGCTTCGTGGCAAATTGTTGACATGCATCACAATGCTGGACGATGTTCCTGGCGTCGTGGAGGGCCGAAAGCCAGTAGAACCCTGATCGAAAAGCCTTAGCGACAAGGGTTCGGTTGCTAGCATGATGCCCGCAGGTTCCTTCATGAATTTCTCAGAGAAGGGCGACGCCGTCTTTGGCTGCGATGCATCGCTGGAGAACCCCCGTTGTGCTGCGCTTGTAAAGCTCTCCGTTGATTATCGTGAAGGCTTTGGAACACCACACGATTTGTTGACGATGAATGGGGTCTTCTGGTAGCTCCCCTCGCATCAGGTAGGCCAGGTATGGCTTCGTCCAGACTGCTTCGAGTAACATGATTGTGGCCGTCTCCTTGGATAGGTCCTCTGTTCCCGCTGCTGGGGTGGGACCTGACTGTTTAGCCCCCGAGTGTGTTGCTAACACCGGGTCGATGACTGGCTTGATCTTGACAGAGCGCTCGAATATCTCCTCGAAGAAAACGCCTGGCGGTATCGGTAAGCACTTGGAACCAATGTTGGCCAAGCTGTCTGCCTCTTCATTGATTTCCCTGCCGATGTACGTCACCTCGCATCCTTCGAAATCGCCTTCGAGCTTGTCGTACATGGTGCGATATGCGATCATGTTTGCACAGGTCGCATCGCACTCCTTCATGACTTGCTGGGCGATGAGATTCGAGTCTCCGTGGATCTTGATGCGGGTGGCGCCGCAGGCTTTTGCCATACGCATGCCATGCAGAATGGCTTCATACTCTGCTTCATTGTTCGAGGGGTTCGTGAAACGCATACGTAGGACGTAGCGCATCTTGTCTCCCTGTGGCGACACGAGGACCACTCCTGCTCCTGCCCCCGAAACTCGCTTCGATCCATCGACGTATATGGTCCAGCAATTCGACAGGTCCGGGAGTTTGGGCATCTGCGCTTCTGTCCATTCGGCTATGAAATCTGGTAGTACTTGCGACTTGATCGCCGACTACCGCTGATATGTGATCTCCCAGGGCCCGAGGGTGATTCCCCATAGCGAAACACGCCCCGTAGCGTCGGGGTTGTTAAGGATGCTGGACACTAGAGTCGAGGCCACTACTATGATTGAGTGACACTCGACTTAATGTGGCAGCTTCTTCCCCGTCATGTAGATGGCGTACGCCAGCTTCTGATAATGGGGGTGCCTTTGTTTGGTCGGAGACAGGACCTCGCTAAGATAGTACACCGGCCTCTGCACTCCATGCTCCTTGCCATCTTTCGCGCGCTTGACCACCAAAGCAGTACTGACAACTTGATTCGTGGCCGCTATGTAGAGCAACATCGGTTCTTTTTCTCGAGGAGTAACTAGGACTGGGGACGTCGAAAGGTGGCGCTTAAGGTCATCGAACGCGGCCTGCGCCTCCTCTGTCCATTTGAAATTGTCCGTCTTCTAGAGTAGCCGATAGAAGGGGAGAGCCTTTTCGCCAAGCTTGCTTATAAAGCGGCTAAGCACCGCTAGTCGACCTGTCAACTGTTAGACGTGTCAAAGCATCTTTGGCGGCTGCATGTTGATGATGGCTTGAATCTTTTCTGGATTGCCCTTGATTCCTCTCTCAAATATCAGGTAGCCCAGCAGCTGCCCTGTAGGCACCCCGAAGGAACACTTTTTTGGGTTGAGCTTGATGCTGTAGCGGTCGAGGTTGGCAAAGGTTTCTCACAGATCTTCGAGCAAACTGTCTGCCTTCGAGGTCTTTATAATGATGTCGTCGACGTAGACTTTGATGTTGCAGCCGATCTGCTCCTTCAAGCACGCTTGCATACACCGTTGATAGGTGGCTCCGGCGTTCTTGAGCCCGAAGGGCATCGTCATGTAGCAGTATACCCCGTGTGGGGTTATGAACGCCGTCTTGTCCTCATCTTCGACCTTTAGCCTTATCTGGTTGTACCCAGAGTACGCGTCGAGAAACGAGATGCGCTCGCAGCCGGCGGTAGAGTCGACGATCTGGTCGATTCGAGGTAGAGGAAAGTAATCTTTCGGACAGTGCTTATTCAGCGCCGTGAAGTCGATGCACATCCTATAGATCTTGGTGTCTTTCTTCTCTACCATGACCGGTGGTGAAAGCCAGGCGGCCTCCTTTATCTCTCTGATGAATTTCGCCTCGAGGAGGCGATTTATCTCTTCACCCATTGCTCGGGCCTTCTCTGGGTTGTAGCGATGCATTGATTGCTTGATTGGTTTTGCGTTCGGAAAGATCTTTAGCTCGTGCTTGGCGAGTTCCCTGGGGATGCCTGGCATATCTGCTGGACACCAGGCGAACATCCTCCAGTGCTCACGGAGGAACTCGACGAGAACGCTTTCCTATGCGGGGGAGAGAGAATTCGACACCCGCGTGGTCTTGGTTGGATCTGTCGGGTGGATCTGGTGTTCTCGGGTATCTTTGCTGGCGTCGAATGATAGCTCTGGGGCGTTCTGCTGCGCCGGTGGATCGACGTCCATGTTGGTGCTCTCCCTGATATGGTTGAGTTCTTCGTGTACTCCAAATGTCTGGGACATGTTATTGAAGTCCTTGTCGCAGTTTTCAGAGCGGGCGAAGCTTCCGCTGATCATCAATGGTCCTTTGTTTGCAGGCATCCGCAGCTTGAGGTAAGCATAATGCGGTACCACCATGAATCGGGCAAACGCTGGCCGCCTGAGGATAGCGTGATACTGCGAGGGCCAATTGATGACCTCGAACTCGATCTTCTCCTTCCTGAAATTTGATGGAGTGCCGAAGATAACGTCCAGGTGTATTGCCCCTAGTGGATACGTCGGCTTCCCTAGGATGATTCCGTGAAAGGACGTCTCTGTCGGCAAGAGGTTGTCCATCGGGATCTTGATCTTCCGCAATGTGTCTGCATAGATGAGGTTCAGGCTGCTCCCTCCATCCATGAACACTTTCTTGGAGGTGAAACCTCCTATCTGCGCTTCGAGGACCAAGGCGTGGTGTCCAGGGCGCGAGATCTTCGGTGGGTTGTCATACCGGTCGAAGCCGATTGGATTCTCTGACCAATTCAAATATTCGGGCATGGCCGGCGGTGCGTGTTCGGCGTGGAATACCCCTCTTGCACGCTTCCGCTGGACTTTATTAGTCGGTCGCCCTCTCTGGATCATGGGCACGAAGCCCCGTGGTGGCGGGAACGTCTCTTCTTCAACGGCTGGCTGCCGTGGCTTGGCTTGCTGGATCGTGGCGGCCTGGTAGCCCTGTTGTACCACATTTGCCGGTGGGTTAGGTGGTGGGGGTGGAGCGTTGTAAGCTATCGCACCTGCCACCGGCTGCTCCATTTGCATCCTCTTGTGAAGTGCTCGACTGAGGCGAAGGAATTCCCTACACTCAATGAGGAGATGAGCGGGTCTTCGCACTCCATCTTTGTCGATGTAGGTGTGTCTTGTGCACCCCCCATCAAGCATCTCTCCCACTGACAGCGGTGGCTGATCACGTCATCGGCGCCACTCCGTTTTTGGCCTCGAATCGCGGCCGGCACTTCTGCTACTGCTCCCGTAGTAGTTGTTCCCTCGTCTGGGCCCGTCGCGATTGTCGTCGTGGTCATTATTCACGTAGCCTGCTGCTACCATATCCGATGCGTCTGCATCATCGTAGCGGTTTTGGCGGCCCTTCTTTCGAGAGCTTGTATGAAATTGATCTTTTGCGTCGACGTCACGCTCGGCTGATCGCCGGCGGCTCCTAGGGGCTGCGATAGAGTCTTCCCCATTAGCCCACTCGTTCGCCAGGCTCATTAGATGGTCGATGGTCTTCGGCTTGCAACGTCCGAGCTCCTCCTTGAAGTCGCGTCGGATAAGCCCGTCCCGAAAAGCGTCAATGGCTCTCTCGGGCGAAATATTTTCCGCCGTGTTGCGGAGGCTAATCCACCGTGAGATGTACGACCTCAGGTTTTCTCGAGTCCTCTATACGCATAGTTGCAATTCTTCGAACGACGTGGGCCGTCGTGAGGTGCCTCGAAAGTTCGCGATAAATGCCTGCCGAAACTCCTCCCAAGAGCGAATGCTATCAGGAGCGAGGTTGTTCAGCCATGCCCTTGCGTTGTCCTTCAGGTGCAGCGACAACAACTAGAGAGCATTATCTCGAGATCCACCACCTATGGTGACGGCGGTGATGAAGTCATCCAGCCAAATTCGAGGGTGCTGCTGCCCAATGAACTTGACTATGCTGTCGCTAAGCTTGATCCCTTTCGGCAGTGGTGTGGAACGAATCAGGAGGCTAAAGCACTCCGCTCCGTATAGTCCATCGCGATTACTGCCGAATGTTTCTAGCTCGCGTTCCTCCTCGAAGCGATGCGCGTCGCGTCGCGCACGCGCTAGGTCGATTCTGTTCTGTGCCAGGCCATGTCGGAGTTCCCCATTGAGAGGTTCTACCACTTGAGTCCTGGGTGCAATGGCCGGCACCGCTGCTGGGTGCCTGGACTGTTCCACTGGCTGGATATTTCTCCTGGGCGTCGTTTCATGTCCTTGGTTAGCTGTGCCTTGAAGCACCCTAACTCCTTTGAGCGCCAGGTTCCTCAGGTTCCGCATATGCTCGTCGTCATTGGCTGCATTTGCAGCAATGTACGCTGCTGTAGCCATGATCACAGCTTCCTTGGTCTTGGGCAGCAAATCTGCTTCATTGAATTCCGCCTCTAAGTTTCGGGTGATGTTGTGTACATCGGCCCTGGGCTGGATGGGCGACCGCGTCCTACGCTGGACACTTGATGAGTAATGAGATGATCGTTCGGCCCGTCTTCTGCTGGACGCGTCGGCCTCTTCTCTGCGTCGCTCCAGGATGCGCCTATCGGCACTAATCTGATCCTTCTGTTCTTGGACGACGAATCGGAGCGCAGCTAGCTCCAGCGGGCTTGGATTAGGGCCCATATTTGCTTCGCCCGAGTATACTCTCCTGGCGTGCCGGATCTGATCCTATGTTATGAACTGACGATCGGTATTTGACCGGTCTCGACCATTATTGGATCTATGCTTGTTCCCGTCTCCGTGCGACGCCATCATACAATGTCCTCCAAACGATGGGATCGAGTCATCACTGATTTCACCCAGTGCGGGAGGGTAGACGTCGTCGTCTTCGATGTATGATCTGACTTCGATCATGATGTCAAAGTCGTAATCGACCATGTATCCACCACGTGATGTGGCAGATTCGCTCGAACATGAGCTAGCCGAATTGCTGATCTTCCCCTTAGCTTCGGGGTAGACGTCGTCGTCGTAGTCAGAGCATGTATAGTCCGAGTACAACCCTTCAACATAATCGGGGTCATAGGGCGTAGGGCGGAGCGTGAGGGCGTTGAGAGCCCGTTTGCACTCAGATATCGTCGGGTAGATGGCTGCGGTGCCTCCTCGAGGGTCCTTGCAGCCAGCAATCTCATGGGACGAGAAATCTCTGGTGCCCACGTAGTGGTAAGCGTCGCAATCGACGCAGTAGGCGGTGGTTGGGGATGGAGGTGGGTCTTCGAAATCGTTCGACCCAACTGACGGGGTCGAAGTTTCCAGCCTTGGTTCCTCCTCTGATGGCGCCAGCGGCATGGTCGTCGAGGGATTTCCCTCGACAACTGGTGACGCGCTTGGAGCTGCTGTGGGCGGCGTCGAATCGCTGACGGAGATCAGCTCAGCGACTCCGTCGTTGTCCACGTGGAAGTTGAACAGTCCGAAGGCCATGTCGAAGCCTCCGGTCACCGCCGAAACTGCTCCTGCCGTGCCTGAGGTAGGGTAGATGATGATCACGGCCGGAGTGAGATCGGCGGCGCTTGGTGATGCAGTGTCGATGACGGTCGATCCAGTGATGTCGACCTCAGTTTCCGATGGGTTGGTGTCGATGATGGCTGGCACAGCGATGCCGATGGCGGTGTTGATGGCGGAGTCGATGTCGATCTTGTCGTTGGTGTCGAAGTTGATGGCGGAGTCGATGTCGATCTTGTCGTTGGTGTCGAAGTTGATGGCGGAGTCGATGTCGAGTGGCGATGCAGAATCGACGGCCATGGCTGGCGACGAGCCGTCAAACCTTATCGATGCGATGAGGTTGGCGATGTTCGATGAAGGAGCCGGCGAATCCGTAGATCCAGATCCCGTCGTCCCCACGGTCGGCGCCAATTGACGAGGTTCAACCCCGGCAATGCCCATGTTTGTGGGCTTTCGAGACATGGAGCTCTAGTGGGATCCGGCGAACTCGACGGCGATCAGACGAAAGCAGAAGAACACGAGGTTTTACCCAAGTTCGGCCCCCTTGGTAGGGTAATGACCTACGTCCTGCTTGTCTGACTTTTATTGATGGGGTGGCTACAATGGAGATGTTACAATGGGGGCGTAGATTGGATCTAGCCGAAAGTGGAGAACTCTAAGGTTTCGAGCGCTCCGGTGAGAGGTGGTGAAAAAGTGTCTAGGCTTCGGGACCTCCCTCCCAGCCTTTTATATACGAAGGCTGGGTCTCAGGATTGTCCACCAAGCAAAGTACAGATAGAACCAGTTTTGAATAAACCCTAGTCGAAAACTAATCCAACTTGGACTCTTCGAATCTTTGCTTGTACGCCAAGTTTTGCTCCTAGGCCACGCCAGGCCACCATCTTCATGGGCCTTGCGATTCCTTCGACAATGATCCCTCCTGGGCCGAAAACCAGGTAGGCGAATATCGAGGGCCTATTTGTCGTTCCTTTGTCACATATGCTTGACAAATCATAAGTTGAAAACCTCGTGTCCCGTGAAGTACGAATACCCAAACCTCATGCTACTCGACTTAGAGTCCCAAGCAAGCTCTTGTCATTGTAAGTATACACGTATCATTGAGAACCGCCAACGGGGTACCTCCGTGCCCGATGACATGGAACAAGCCCACATCAAAATGACAGGACAAACAGACAATGAACACCTCAACATCTCTTTTATTTACCATTGGTATAGCTTTTTATTGTGAGATGCGTCGTCGAATGTTCACTATGGGCATGCTGTAAATTTCCACCATGAATTATGCATGGCTTAGATTAGCGGCCCAGGCATTTCTCTAACACGTATACAAACTCCATGATCCCGCAAGATTCCCAAATTATTTCACATCGCGAGTATCCATAAACAAAAGATCACGATATCAACTCAAATAAGAAGTGCAATGTTGAAAGCTTGCCCCATGACGGCATGGCTGGGCTAATTTCCAACTTACAACTTGCAAGCATAACACCTCAACATAAGAGAGCCACAATGTCAAATTTTTAAGAACGAGAAAAGTAAAGTGTGCCATCAGGTTCGTGAGAGCTTTACTGACCAATTTTCGCATAACACCAAAAAAGAGTTTAATTTGAATGATAGATAAAAGCAAGTCAAATGTACTTTGGAATAGCAAATTGCTAATAGGTATGTATGGTGGACACATTGGAACAACTTGGTTTTTAGGAGTTGGATGCACGAGTAGAGCTCATACTCAGTACAAAACGAGGGCTAGCAAAAGACTAGGAGCGACAAACTAAGAGAGCAATAACGGCCATAATCATGCAAAGCGAGAAAGCAACATTAAAAGAAGCATAAGATGGCTTCAAAAGTCATAAACTAAATGATCATAGAGGCTTATGGCGACTTTGTATGAGTCTAACATGTGTGAGTATACGCCAAGTCAACCCAAATAAAACATCAAGAAGAAAACCAAAATAATGATTCCAAATAATAAAAACAACGCATGATTTTTTTCAAAGGCTCATTAAGCAATCTCAGTCATTTGAGACAAGTCATGCTACAGCAAAAACCACTAGGCATACTATCAAAAATACATCAAGCATGACATGCAAAAGCCTAGGCCGCAGTCTACACAAGCTCCTTTTTAAACCACTTTTTGCATAATTTTTTTTCTCTTTTCCAACACCATTCGAACCTTTTTGAAACAATTCTTTTAATGAAAACCAACATGGACCATAGGTCAAAATACACCTTGATGCAAAGATATAAGAAGATCTGAACACAAATCAAGGCGAAAAATGCAAACTAAACACAGTAGCAGAAAAAGAGAACACTCGTTGAATGATAAGAGTGAAAAACAGAGTGTTCTTGGCAAATGAAAAGCAAGGCAACTTCTCCAAAAGAAATTTGTTGGGGTCTAACCATTTATTGCAGCAAACAAAACAAAACTAAACTGAAAACTAAAAACAACTGACGCTCCAAGAAAAACGCATAATGCATGAAGCAATGAAAATATAGTGTGTTGAAAGGTGACCTGATTTTTGCCGATGAAGAAGGGGTGCCTCGGGGGGCATCTCCAAGATTTGAAGCTTGTACTTCTTGGATATTTCTTGGGGTGACATGGGCATCCCCAAGCTTAAGCTTTTGTCCTTTCTTCAACTCATCTCATCATTCTCCAATCCCTACACTTGAAAACTTCCTTCATACAAAACTAAACACAATTCTATTAGCAACATTAGTGTAAGCATAATATTGAATCAACCCCTTTTTGCTTCAGGTTTCAACTCAAAAGCATCACATATAAATCATATACTACTGTAGCAATTTTCCCAAAAGTTCCGTGATCAAAAGAACTCAAAAAGAAAGCGATAAAGAGGCAAACACAAATAGTGGCAGAAATTTGTCAAAACAGAATAGCTGACAAAGGTCGAATTTTTAGAGGGTTTTCTGTTGCTCAAATAAAAAAGTGTATAGCTAATGAAAGTTTTGATATAACCTGGGGCATATGCACAAGAAATCGCAGGTCAAAAAGATATTCTAAGAATTTTCACGAATTTTTACGGTGCAGCACCGAAATCTGTTTCAGGACAGCAACATCCCCAAATCTTACCTCACTCAAATTAGAGGCTTCTCTTGGCACAACAATGAAATAAAAAGGATAAGGAGCAGTTATTACAGTAGTAATAACTTCCAAGACTCAAATAAAAGAAAAAGTACTGAAAGTAAAATAATAGGTTATCTCCCAAGAGTGCTTTTCTTTAACGCCTTTGAGCTAGGCGCAGAAAGTGCAAATCAAGTAATATCAAGTGATGAAGCATCAACTCATAATTTGCTCTAAGAATAGAGTCAAAAAGTAATTTCTTCCTTTTCCTAGGGAAGTGTTCCATACCTTTCTTGAGTGGGAATTGATATTTGATAGTGCCTTCCCTCATATCAATGATGGCACCTACAGTTCGAAGAAAAGGTCTTCCCAAAATAATATGACATGAAGCATTGCATTCAACATCCATGACAAGAAAATCAATGGGAACAAGGTTATTGGTAACCATAATAAGAACATCATTAATCCTTCCCAAAGGTTTCTTCTTAGCAACATCAGCAATAGGAACATCATAATAACACTTTTCAAGAGGTGGTAAATCAAGCATATCATAAATTTTTCTAGGCATGATAGAAATACTAGCACCTAGATCACATAAAGCATGGCAATCAAAACCATTAACATGCATATCAATGATGGGTTCCCAACCATCTTCTAACTTCTTGGGAATAGAAGCTTTTTGCTTCAACTTTTCATCCCTAATTTTCATGAGAGCATTGGTAATATGCTTAGTAAAAGCAACATTTATAGGACTAGCATTAGGAGTCAAAGCAAGATTTTGCAAGAACAAAATAACTTCAGATATATTGCAGCCATCAACATCAAAATCATTAAAAGAAATAGAGCTATCATCTTCTACACTCCGAAAAATTTTAGCACTCTTTTGAGAATTTTTTTTAGCAGTTTTAGGCTTTTTAACACTAGGAGTAGGAGTTTTCTCTACACCAATCAAAGTAAGAGGATTGCTAGCCTTTGGAACAATATCATTAGAGGTAGTAATGGTACATACCTTCATCTTTCTAGCCATCTCATCTTCTCTTTCCCACCTGGTATGCAATTCTACTAGCATCCTAACATTTTCATCAATTCTAACTTGGATAGCATTAGCAATGGCAAAAGTATTGTTCTCTTTCACCTCATTAGGCAACACTTTTAATTTCAGAAGTTCAACATCAAGAGCAAGGCTATCAACTTTAGAAGCAAGAATATCAATTTTGCCTAACTTTTCCTCAACAGACTTATTAAAAGCAGTTTGCTTACCGATAAAGTCCTTGAGCATTACCTCAAGCTCAGGGGGCGCGGCCCTAGTGTTGTTGGAGGAATTACCATAAGAGTTACCATAAACATTACCATTGGTAGAAGGATACGGCCTATAATTGTTACTAGCAAAATTATTCCTATAAGCATTGTTATTAAAATTACTATTTCTAATGAAGTTTACATCAACATGCTCTTCTTGAGCAACCAAAGAGGCCAAAGGAACATTATTAGGATCAACATGAGTCCTATCATTAGAAAACATAAGCATGATAGCATCAATCTTATCACTCAAGGAAGAGGTTTCCTCAACAGAATTTACCTTCTTACCTTGTGGAGCTCTCTCGGTGTGCCATTCAGAATAATTTACCATCATATTATCGAGAAGCTTGGTTACGGCGCCCAAGGTAAGGGACATAAAAGTGCCTCCAGCAACTGAATCCAATAGGTTTCTTGAAGAAAAATTCAGTCCTGCATAAAAAGTTTGGACAATCATCCAAGTAGTCAGTCCATGAGTGGGGCAATTCTTTATCATAGATTTTATTCTTTCCCAAGCCTGAGCAACATGTTCATTATCAAACTGGCTAAACTTCATAATATTGCTACGCAAAGCTATAATCTTAGTAGGAGGATATTATCTTCCAATAAAAGCATCGTTACACTTAGCCCATGAATCAATACTATTTTTAGGCAAAGACAGCAACCAATCCTTAGCTTTTCCTCTCAAAGAAAAAGGAAACAACTTAAGCTTAATAATATCACTCTATACATCTTTATATTTTTACATCTCACATAGCTCAACAAAATTGTTGAGATGAGCTCAACATCATCAGTACTAGCACCAGAAAATTGCTCTTTCATAACAAGGTTCAACAAAGCAGGTTTAATCTCATAAAAATCAGTAGCAGGAGCAGGTGGCGCAATAGGAGTGCAAATAAAATTATTATTATTAGTGCTAGTAAAGTCACACAACTTGGTGTTCTCATGAGTACCCATTCTAGCAAAGCTAAAAGCAGACAAGTAAAAACAACTATAAAGGAAACTAATTTTTTTGTGTTTTTTGATAAAATGATGCAAGTAAAAATAAAGTAAAAGCAAAACAATAAATAAAGTAAAGGATGTGCGTGCGAAACTCCCCTTGCAGAAGTCTTCTTTTTCCCCGGCAACGGCGCCAGAAAATTAGCTTGATGCGGCACGGTGTTGATGTAATTTCACCGTCCAGTTGAGAACCCCAAGAGGAAGGTATGATGAGCACAGTAGCAAATTTTCCCTCAGTAAGAAACCAAGGTTTATCGAATCCAGGAAAAGCAAACTCCAGAAGGTGATGCTTGCTAGCCTAGTGACTTCCAACAAGGGCGCCGTTAACAATAACTTGTTAGCGCGTCTTCAACTAGTAGCAACGCGGAACCTGCACACAACACAACCAAATACTTTGCTCCCAACTTATGATGAGGTTGTCAATCTCACCGGTTTGCTGTAAACAAAGGTATGAGCGTATCGAGTGAAAGCAATAGTAGTATGCGAGAAAGTAAACAGTGCAAGTAAAGTAAACAAGTGATAGAAAATAAAGGAAATTGGACCGGGGTCCATAGTTCACTAGTGGTGTCTCTCCATAAGATAAATAACACATGCTGGGTAAACAAATTACAGTTGGGCAATTGATAGAATAAAGATAACGTGCATATGTCATGAGGATCACTATGAGATTTACTTTGGGCATTACAACAAAATACATAGACCGCCATCCAACTACATCTATGACTAATAATCCACCCACGGGGAATCATCCGAGGACCCCGTGAGTATTAAGTTGCGAACAACAGATAACTGCATTAAGCAAAGTGTGTAATGTAAACAAAGCATATGCCCTTGGACATAAGAATGTTGTTTTTTCCCTAGTGGCAACAACACATCTACAACCTTAGAGGTTTCTGTCACTCCCCCAGATTAAATAGAGGCATGAACCCAACTATCGAGCATAAATACCCCCTCTTGGAGTCACTAGTATCTACTTGACCAAGATAGCTACTAACAACGGAGAGCATGCAAGATCATAAACAACATAGAGATAACATAAGATAATATTCAACACATCAACTCAACCATAACACCAATATTCATCGGATCCCAACAAACACAACATGTAGAATTACATAACGGTGATCTCGATCATGTAAGGCAGCTCACGAGATCTAAACATGAAGCACATGGTGGAGAAGACAACCATCTAGCTACTGCTATGGACCCATAGTCCAAGGTAGACTACTCATTCATCGCGCCGGAGGCAAGCATGGCGATGAAGAAGACCTCCGGTGGCGATTCCCCTCTCCGGCAGGGTGTCGGGAAGAGCTTCTGGACCATCCCGATCTCGGGTCGATGACGGCGGCGGATCGCGATGTGTTTCTAGAAAATTGATCGGGCACTTAGGTTTTTCTCATCGGGGGGTCTTTATAGGCGAAGGGGCAGCGTCAGAGGTGGACTAGGTGGGGCTCACCATAGGGCGGCGCGACCAGGCCCTGGGCCGCGCCCCCTGGTGGTGAGACCACCCTCTGGCTCGGTTCCGTTTCCTCTTCGGTGTTGTGGAAGCTTCGTTTAATATCTGGACGTTCGGCTTTTGTTTCGTCCAATTCCAAGAATATTTCCTGTGTAACTTTTCTGAAACACAAAAACAACAGAAAACAAGAAACTGACACTGTGGCATTTTGTTAATAGGTTAGTTCCGGAAATTGCATAAAAATGCCACAAAGTGTAACGAAATACTAAGCAAATGGTGTAAAAACAAGCATAGAGCATCAAAAATTATAGATACATTTGAGACGTATCACACTCTCAAAGCAGTTGACCAACTTTAGTAGTTCCACCATTAAACTTGAAGCATGCAACCGAGCATTCCTCGTTTGGCAACTGGAACCGCTAGACTTGACTAACCGAAATGTGACCAATCCCACAAAATAATATTATTTAAAGATGTTAAGAAATTAATATTTTATTTTGAATATGCTCTCTAAGTCAATGTTTGCTATTATTAAGAGCTTCAGTAGGAACATAGTAGACAAGTGGCAAGGCAAACAAAATCATTCCCACAAAAAGTGCTATTGCACTATCGCAATATCAGCGGTGCATCACCAAGGCACTAACTGCATAGACTCACAAAAGAATACTCCCTCCGTTTATAAATATAAGATGTTTTAGGTATATTAAAGTAGACTAGATACACACTATAGTAAATGAATCTACACACTAAAAATAGATTAGATACATACAAAAGTAGATAAATCTCTAAAAAGCTAAAATATCTTATATTAATAAACGGAGTAGAAAAGATCGAATAAATTCGCCAAAAAGGATGGAATGCGCCGGGCTGGCACGCGCACGCGGGCCAAGTGGCAGCATCTAGGGTTTCCACCTTGCAGCATTTTTTGCTTGGAGAAAATGACCGAATCCACCTTCCTGCGCATCTTCCTACGGCGCGGCCCACCTGTGGGTCCTAGGTTACGAGAAGGAGACCCAGCCCAGGCCACCACCCTGCCCGCCCGCCTTCCTGTCTCCCCTCCGCCGCGGCCGCCTCCGCCTCCCCCAGGCAGCGCTGCGCTGGGGCTTCCTTCCAGATTTGTCGGCGCATGACCCTCCTCACCGACGAATCACCGACATGGGGCTGAAGGGCTTCGTCGAGGGCGGCGCCGCCTCCGTCGTCGCCGGCTGCTCCACGCACCCGCTCGACCTCATCAAGGTCCGCATGCAGCTCCACGGCGAGGTCCCCGCCCCTCCCCCCATGCGCTTCGCCCTCG
This sequence comes from Dactylis glomerata, assembly GCA_007115705.1. Taxonomy (NCBI): domain Eukaryota; kingdom Viridiplantae; phylum Streptophyta; class Magnoliopsida; order Poales; family Poaceae; genus Dactylis; species Dactylis glomerata. The sequence goes on along the minus strand of QXEO01001086.1, from coordinate 186,864 downwards.
TCTTCCCCTTCCCCCAGCACCACCACCACCACCACCACCACCACCAGGACCTCCTCCACCCCGCGCGCAAACCCGGGCCCATCGCCATGGGCGCCCAGATCCTGCGCGCGGAGGGCCCGGCCGGCCTCCTCTCCGGGGTCTCCGCCACCGTGCTGCGCCAGGCGGTCTACTCCTCCACCTCCATGGGCCTCTACGACACCATCAAGCGGCGGTGGGAGCGGGATTCCTCTAACGGCGGCGCCGCGATGCCCCTGCACCGGAAGATCGCGGCCGGGCTCGTCGCCGGCGGCGTCGGCTCCACCGTCGGCAACCCGGCCGACGTGGCCATGGTGCGGATGCAGGCGGACGGCCGGCTCCCCGCCGCCGAGCGCCGGAACTACCGCAGCGTCGCCCACGCCATCGCCCGGATCGCGCGCGACGAAGGGGTCCGCAGCCTCTGGCGCGGGTCCTCGCTCACGGTCAACCGCGCCATGATCGTCACCGCGTCGCAGCTCGCCACCTACGACCAGGCCAAGGAGGCCATCCTCTCCCGCCGCGGGCCCGGCGGCGACGGCCTGGCCACGCACGTCGCGGCTAGTTTCACCGCCGGCCTCGTGGCCGCGGCCGCGTCCAGCCCCGTGGACTGCGTCAAGACCAGGGTCATGAACATGAAGGTGCAGCCCGGCGCCCCGCCGCCCTACGCCGGCGCGCTCGACTGCGCTATCAAGACCGTGCGGTCCGAGGGGGCCCTGGCGCTGTACAAGGGGTTCATACCCACGGTGACGCGGCAGGGGCCGTTCACCGTCGTGCTCTTCGTCACGCTCGAGCAGGTTCGCAAGCTGCTCAAGGACTTCGATTTCTGAGGGACCGAGACTCCACGGCCTTCATCGCCGAGGCCCAACATCGTAGTAGGGTATGCCATTGGTAAAATTATGACCGCCTCCTCTCCCATCGATTGCAAGCTGCAGCTCCACACTCTGCTCTCTGTGCTTTGCACGGATTTGATAAATTATGGTGGAAATTTTGATCTGTGCGAAACTTGGAACAATTAGTGGGAATTTTGATCTGTGCTACGTTTTGATCAATCTCGGTGTGAATTTTAATCTATGCTATGTTTGTTTGTTTCACTTGTTCCATAGTCATATTCCTCATAGTTGAACTCGGTTCAGGCTTGCACCAATTTTCACTGTCCCGCTGAAGAACACCAGCGTGTTACGGTATTTCTGATCTGTTTTCAGAGTTCATGGAAGTAATCCTCGTATTGTCCAATACGAACAAAGATGGGGTAAGAAGATACAAATCAGCAGGCGAAGAAGATGACAATTCAGCAGGCTTCGCGTTTGAATAGGACCAGTAGTTTTTTCTATCAAAGAATAGGTGACCAGATGTTACCAGCTTAGCAGGTGCATGAACTAGTTTTATTACTACAGGACATTGCATGAACCACAGCCCCCCGGATTATTCTAACTTTGCACCCAGCAGGCCTACTGAACTGATGCGCAGCATGACAATGGGACGAACTACTGCTGTTAAATACACCTGCTACTAAGATACCCCATTCCCATGTTCGTCTAGTGATTTAATAAATAGTTAAATCCACGGATGTCCCATGTTCATACATGTGAAAATAAGGACATAGCATTTGGACATAAGACTGCCACACAGTCGCTTGGTGCTTTGAACTGGTTGTTGGAAGAAAAAAAAGTGTCCCGGGAAAAAAGTGAAGCAATTGGTTCGAAAGCAAGAAAGTGAGGAAGACATACTTGTTGTCTGCTTTGATTTGGATTCTAGAAGTCATTTGGACAAGATTCGAAAGAGATGAGAGAAAGGAACAGCTCTTTACATCGGTGTTGGTCTCACTAGAGGTTCAGCAACATCCACTGATTCAAAGGCTGAACCCTTGGCTTTAAATCGGGCTCGGATGGGAGATTGTCAATTACCTATAAATACTTTCTCCGGTTTATAGTATAGGACGATTTTAAATGATATATACACATAACTGTAAAATTATGATCGCCTCCTCTCCCATCTCGATTGCAAACTGCAGCTCCACACTGTACTCTGTGCTTTGCACGGATTTGATAAATTATCGTGGAAATTTTGATCTGTGCAAAACTTCGAACAATTAGTGGGAATTTTGATCTATGCTACATTTGACCAATTAGTCTGGTTTTTTATCTGTGTTACTCTGTATATGTTTTGTCGGTTTCATGTATGTACATATTTCCTCATAGCCGCAAGCGCAGAGATCGTTATATTTGATTCATGGGTGATCTCCAGCTAGCTGAACTCGGCTTAGTTTAGCAATTTTCACTGCCACCTGAAGAACACCAGCGTGGGTATTGCATTTTGATGTCTGTCAGAAAGAAAAATGCTGGAACTAAACTGGTATCGACCAGTACAAACAAAAATGGCGAGAGGAAATGACAAGTCGGCAGGCCAAGAAAATGACAAATCAGCACGCTTTGCCTTCGGTCGTTTTTCTTGCGAAGAACAAGACCAGCTGGTTACAAAACATGGGGGAATTTTATTTTTTGCCCCAGTTTACTTCGCTCCTCTATGTTTTGCCCTCTTTTACTTTGTGCTTTACTTTTTGCCCCAGTTTACTTTGCCACTAGATGATTTGCCCCTGTTGATCCGGCCCTACCACATAAAGACCAACATGCCCTTCTTCCTCTACCTAGCCCCGACACCATTAGCGACCTCTCGTCCCGTCCTCCTCCCCTCCCCACCGCCTCCACTCCATGCCTCCCTTGGTCTCTCCTCCCCTAACCACTCATCAGTGTCCAAATCCCCCTCGTTCCGTTATCCTCTTTTCTTTTTTATCTCCATTACATCCAGTTTTTTGTGGCTAGATTGACATTGGGAGAGGAAATTCGATCTGATGGCGTGGTTTCCGGTCGCATCGGGCATAGCCCGGGTGGCGCTGCGGAGGAACCTCTCCCGCGCCTCAGTGAGCCCGTTCGCCGGTACCTTCACGACGATCCCCCGTAGTACGCCGCGCCAAAGCCCTGCGCCTCATCGACAGCTTCCTCGATGAGCCCAACAACGTCTACCTCGAGGAGCTGCAGCGGGCGTGGGAGGCTGACCTGACCTGCGTCGATGAGACATCAAACAACTCCTTCCGCCGCCACGCTGGTAGGGAGGCCATGGGCAGCAGCAAGTGGGCGAGCCGCTGGGCCATACGTTCAGGGAGGTGCCGCACAGCAAACTGCGGTGGTGGGCTGGCAGGGGCAGCACAAAGTGGTGGAGGTTCAGGGGCGAGCAGCGGCGCTGGCGGTAGGGCCCTACGCGAGCTAGAGTTCATCAGCGAGAAGGAGGATATGGCGAGATATTCCTGGTTCCTGTGCACTGTGAAGCCAGGGGTAGAATTGCCATGCAGATGTTTCCTATATGCTCAAAAGAAAAGAAACAAACCAAGATTGATACAAAAGGGGCAAATCATCTAGTGGCAAAGTAAACCGGGGCAAAAAGTAAAGCCCAATGTAAAAGAGGGCAAAACGTAGAGGATCAAAGTAAACTGGGGCAAAAAATAAAATTCCCCCAAAACATGGCTGAACAACACACCCTAGCATTATACAAACTAGATTACCCGTTGCGCCACTAGTACAAGTGGCAAAATCAAGTCAAAATTTAATCCACAATTTTAATCTCATTTTAGTGCCAACATGTCATTACTGGCAGTCAGCTCATAATATATTTGTTTAGCATCTTGCCTACATTTTAGTTTTCAGGGAAAGTATCTTGCCTAGATAGAATAGCCATTTCATCAAGTTGCACCATCCGAAATGAATAGGGCTGTCAGATCTCCAACAGTCGTGGTATCCCGCGCGCTACCCGAAATTATCCACCCTTTAGCGCGCGGGAGCCCTCCCGCGCTCCTCCAGCGGAGGCATTAAACCGGCGCGGGAAAGTAAAAATATCCCGCGCGCGAGCTATTGCGCTATCCCGCGCATCAAACACTGGACCTGGCTCGCGCGCGCACTATAAAGACGACGACACGCGCGCTCCCCAACCGTCACGAAAAGTTCCCCCACCGCATCTTTTCCTCCACGCGCTAGCGCCACCGCTTCCTCTTCTCCACGCGTCAGCGCCAGAGCCCACCGCTTCTCCTTCTCACCAGGATGCCGCCGCACCGCTGTGGAGTGTCCGGTTTCCGAGGCGTCTGGCCGCGCCCCAACGACAAGTTTTACGCCGAGCTTCGCGCCGGCGGCTACCGGCTCATCCTCGGCACCTACAGCACGACTAAACTGGCGGCGCGCGCGTACGACGCGGCGCGACATGGACTTCCCGGACGTCGAGTCTCTCGAGGAGGCAGAGTTCCTCACGCCGCTGTCGCGCCTCCTCAACGACGACGACCATGCCCGCCACCGCCAGGAGCAGCGCCAGCTCTAATGGCGCGAAGAGCACCCGGGCGATGTCCAAGATGAGGAGGCCTTCTACGCCGTGAAGAGGGCGGAGAGGAGGGCAGACCGCCGTCGCTGCCGGAAGTTCGCCGAGCAAGAGCTCGAGAACTCGCATTTGCCGGAGTACTTCAACTCAGACGGTCCGATGTGGAACGATCTGTGGACCGAGACTACCTCCGACGACGAGTAGACGAGTAGTGCCTATCTATATTTTTCTTTCGCTAGAACTAGTCGCTATCTATTTTCAATGCATTTTTAGTGCATTTTTTAGATCTTTCGGTCAATCTATTATCTAAAAAACGTGTTTGTGGCGCTGTAAAATAGAGCGCTGGCTGCGGGCGATTTTCAGGTTGGCAGGACCAGGACGCCCTGCGAAAGAGAGCCTTCGGTGGAGGAAGTTTGGACGCAACGTGCGTTCTCCATTTACAGGCGCGGCGAGCGGCTTTTGCAACTTCATCACGTCACTGTTGGAAATGCTCTTAATAAAATAAACCGCGCCCGTGCTTGGCGTGGGTGTGTGTTGTACACGGCCACGTGAGCCAGGCTCACGTTGGACGTTGCCGCATAGGGCTAGGTCGTTGGCGAGAATAGGGGAGGTGTTCGTGTGCAGTCTATTGGACGCTGGCGATCGGGTCACGAGTGGGGTGGGCATCATGCGTGCGTGCACCTGTGTTTGATGTAACATGAGCGAGTCAGCTAAGGCCTTGTTTGGTATTAGAGTTTTAGTGGGGATAATCCCCACCAAATCCCAAATCTGCACTCACTTCTAAAAATATGTTTGGTACTAGAGTATTGGGCGAGTTTAATCCCCGCCAATCCCTACTTTCCCCCAAATTTTAGTGTATTTTTGTCAATCCCCACTACTCTACCTCTACCTAGCGAATTGTGGGTAGGGTTTTGTGGGGATTGGGTGAAGGCAGAGATTTCACCCAATACTCTAGGGGATTATCCCTACTAATCCCCACCAAAACTCTAATACCAAACAAGACCTAAGAGAGAAAGAAAGTAAGTTAGACAGGTACTGGGTGAAGCAGGCTGTGGGGTGTTCCTGTGTTTATATAGACTCTCAGGCCAATTAGGATTTGATACAAGTTATAGTTAGGTCCTACATAAATACAATATATACAGTCTAACACCCCCCCCCCCCCCCGCAGTCGCAATGGGAGGTTCTCGGACGCAGAGACTAGACCAAAAATCTAAGAAGAGCTGACTCGGTAGTCCCTTCGTCATCACATCAGCAAACTGAAGAGCGGAGGGGACGCGTAGGACACGAACTTCGCCGAGGGAGACGCGCTCGCGAACGAAGTGGATGTCGATCTCAATGTGTTTGGTGCGGCGATGCTGCACTGGATTGGACGACATGTAGATGGCGGAGACGTTGTCGCAGTAGACAAGTGTGGCCGTGGCGAGAGGACGATGGAACTCCTGAGGAAGCTGACGAAGCCAGCAGCACTCAGCCACCGCATGGGCGACGGCTCGGTACTCGGCTTCAGCACTGGAGCGCGAGACGGTGGTCTGACGCTTGGAGGACCAAGAGATCAGACTGTCGCCGTAGTAGACACAGTAGCCCGACGTGGAGCGACGTGAGTCCGGGCAGCCAGCCCAGTCTGCGTCGGAGTAAGCCATCAGGGAGGTCGAGGACGAGACGCGAATATGCAGGCCGAAGTCCATGGTACCACGGACGTACCGAAGAACACACCTCACCAAGGCGAGGTGAGAGGTGCGAGGAGCATGCATGTGTAGGCAGATCTGCTGCACGGCATAGGAGATGTCGGGGCGCGTCAGAGTAAGATACTGAAGGCCGCCAGCCAGACTCCGGTACTCTTTGCCATCGGGAAGCAAATCACCATCACTTGCCGAGATCTTGGCATGAGTGTCGACGGGGGTCGCGGACGGGTGACACTCGGACATGCCAGCCCGCTGAAGAATGTCGGCGGCGTACTGTCGCTGCGACAGAAAGAGGCCGTCGGAGGAGCGCGTGACGGCGATCCCGAGGAAGTAGTGAAGATCACCTAGATCCGTCATGGCGAACTCACTGTGGAGCCAGTCAAGAAGCCGCTGGAGAAGTGGCGTAGACGAGGCGGTGATGATGATGTCGTCAACGTAGAGGAGCAGGTAGGCCATGTCGTGCCCAGAGCGTAGCACGAAGAGGGAGGTGTCGGTGACGGAGGCGACGAACCCCATGGTGGCGATGTAGGCAGCAAACCGCTGGTACAAGGCGCGGGGAGCTTGCTTCAAGCCATAGAGGGTTTTGTGCAGACGACATACGTGCTCAGGCCTGCTGGCGTCGACGAATCCGGGAGGCTGCTGGCAGTAGACAACCTAGTCGAGAGTGCCATTGAGGAAGGCATTCTTGACGTCAAGCTGACGGATGGGCCAGGAGCTGGAGACGGCGATGTGGAGGACAAGCCGAATGGTGGATGGCTTGATGACGGGGCTGAAAGTCTCATCGTAGTCGATGCCGGGACACCGTGAGAAGCCGCGGAGAACCCAGCGCGCCTTGCGCCTAGCCAAGGAGCCATCAGAGTGGAACTTGTGACGAAAGATCCACTTGCCGGTGACCACGTTGGCACGGGGCGGGCGAGGCACGAGAGACCAGATGCCGTTTTCGACGAGGGCCTGGTGCTCATCAGCCATAGCAGCGCGCCAGAGAGGATCCTGAAGAGCTTGGCGAGCCGTGGTTGGCACGTCGTTGACGGTGTCCGTGGCGGAGAGGTTGAGCCGGTCAATGGGACGCACGGGGCGGCCGGACCTCGTAGTCCGCGGAGGGGGATCATCCGAAGGCGGGGCCGACGACGTGGACGGTGCGGCGTCAGGAACCGCTGCCGCGGCACGAGACGGGGCCGCGGCAGGCTGCCGAGGGCGCTCGGCAGGCGCGCGTGCTGGCGCGGCAGGGGGTGCTACCGCGGCAGGGGCGACAGGCGTGCGGGCTGCCGCGGCGGGGGCGGTAGCGCGTGCAGTGGCCGTCGGCGGAGCCCCTGGCGGGGTTGGACCCCGTATGTCGGTGAAGAGGAAGTCCAGGCGTCGAGGCATCGAGGGCGCTGGTGGAACGCGAGCCAAAGCTGCTGTCTGAAATGGAAAAACACTCTCATCGAAAATAATATGTCGTGAGATTAGTATCTTCCCGGAAACCAGATCAAAACAGCGGTATCCTCGATGCTGCGACGCGTATCCAAGAAAAACACAAGGAAGAGACCGGGGACGGAGCTTGTATTTAACTGTGGAGGAGATGTTAGGATAGCAAAGACAACCAAAAACGCGCAACATGTCGTATGGAGGAGACCGATCATGGAGACGGGTGTACAGTATGCGCGAGCTTGTGGCCTTGCTAGGTCGTCGGTTGAGAAGAAAGGTGGAGGTGGCAAGTGCTTCAGCCCAAAATGACTCAGGAAGATGAGCTTGAAACATGAGCGTGCGCATTGTGTCATTGATGGTACGAATGACGCGCTCAGACTTGCCGTTTTGTTGGGATGTATATGGACATGAGAGACGGAGTGTCGTCCCGTGTTGGGAGAGAAGTTTTTCTATAGTGGAGTTAAGAAACTCAGTTCCATTATCCGTTTGAAGAGAACGTATGGTGGTGTCGAAGTGGGTGCGAACATAAGCGTAAAAATTTGCAAGTGTACGGGGCACACAAGATTTCTGACGCAACGGAAAAGACCAATAAAAGTGAGAATAATCATCGACAATCACAAGGTAATATCGAAAACCAGAATTACTAATTATTGGTGAAGTCCACAAATCACAATGGATCAACTCAAACTTGTCTCTAGACATGGATGTAGAAGAACTAAACGGCAGACGCACATATTTGCCAAGTTGGCATGCATGACATACAGAGGGGCGCCTAGCTTTATTACACTTAATGAAAGAAAACTTCTGGAGAACCGACATGGCATTGCGACCGGGGTGACCAAGTCTTTGGTGCCAGAGATCAGCAGTGGTGGCGGTGGAGGCGAGCATGGCGGTGGGCGGCGCATGGTGAGGGGTGCCAGGAAACGTGTAGAGATCCCCTTCACTATTGCAGCGAAGGATCACGCGACGAGTCTTCAGGTCCTTCACAGAAAAACCAAGAGCGTCAAACTCGACAAAACAAAAGTTATCGCGAGTAAATTTGCGGATGGAGAGTAAGTTGCGAATTAAACGAGGAACTAGAAGAACGTGGTTGAGATGAAAAAGATGACCAGAGGAAGATCGAAAAGAAGTGTAACCGGAGGAAGAGATAGGCGCGGACGTGCCGTTCCCCACGGTTACGAAGTGCGGACGAGAGAGAGGAGCTGCGAACAGTATGTTACCCTCATTATTCGTCATGTGGGAGGTGGCACCGGAGTCCATCACCCAGTCGCCCTGTTGGTATAGGCTGTTCAGGGCCGCGATCAGGCCGGCGTTGTCCCATGCTGGTGCAGCGGAGGAGGACGGCATCGACTGGAAGATAGGCGCGGCGGTGGTGGTGTAGGCCTGGGGGCATGGGCCGAGCATGCCGGGACCGGTGTAGGGGGCGCGCCACTGCCCCGCGCCAGGGGAGAAGCACACCCATGGACCCTGGGGTGCGGGGTTACCCGAGCGAGCGGGGCCGCCGGTGGTCTTGCCGCTCGTCTTGTTCTTCTGCTTGCGGGACTTGCCGGAGTTGGAGGAGTCACCGCGGCAGCCCGCGCCGGTGCACGTGGGCGCAGGAGGACGAGTCTGAGCGACGAGGGCCGTAGAGGCGGCGTTGGCAGCGGCGTTTGCTTGCTGCATCTCCTCCATGAGAAGCATGCTACGAACGCGGAGGAAGGTGGGCAGCGGGTCCGTCATGGAGATCACGGTGGCCACAGATGAGAACCGAGGGCCGAGACCGCGCAGAGTGTTGAGGACGAGCGCGCGATCGGAGAAGGCGGAGTCGTTCTCGGAGAGGGCGTCAGCGATCTTCTTCTGGCTGCGGCAGTACTCAGTGATGGAGGAGGCGCCCTGGACCAGCTGGCGAAAGTCAAAGTCGAGGTAGATCGCTTTGCTGGCCTTGTTGGCGGAGAAGAGCTCGAGGACGGCGAGCCACAGCTGGCGAGCAGTCTGGTCGCGGGCGAGGACCATGTCGGCGACGTCCTCGTCGATGGCGGCGTGCATGACGTTGAGGACGGTGTAGTCCGAGGCGGCCCAGTCGGCGTCGGTGGGGGGCGGCGGCGATGGTTCCGTCGACGTGGCCGATGAGCCCGGCGCGACCGAGAGAGGCGCGCATGTAGATCGCCCATTTGGCGTAGTTTCTGGCGTCGAAGGAGAGGACGACGGAGCCGACGTGGCGCGGTGCACCGTTTCGAGGCGGGGCGCCGGGGGCGCCGTTGGCGGCGGCGGCATGAACGATGGCGTCAGAGGCCAAGGAGAGGGGGTCGGGGGCCATCGGTGGTAGCGGAAGGGTGAGCGGCGGCGGCTGTTAGGGTTTGACCCTTGGCGGCGGCGGCGGCTAGGAGGGGATCGGGTGGGGCTGGGGTTTTTAGGCTGATACCATGTAGACAGGTATTGGGGGGAAGCCTCACACGGAAAAGGCCGTGAGGTTCCTGTGTTTATATAGGCTCTCAGGCCAATTAGGGTTTGGTACAAGTTATAGTTAGATCCTACGTATATACAGTCTAACAGTAAGGCATTGGTGCGCCCGTGGCGGTTTTAGTCGCCGGGAAAAATCAACTGTCTCCATTGCCTTTGTCTTTCACCTCTGTCCGTCTGTGTGAGAGAGCGAGCTAGCTAGGCTAGCGCCAATAAGGGTTGAGATCAAATACCATAACATATATGATGTTGTGAATGAATGTTGGCAGATTCATTATGAATAAACAAAATTAGAAGTAAGCAACAAGTACATACATATTTTTCATATGATGTTGTGTTCAACAAAACTGGAAGTATACAGATAGTAATATTTGAATAGCAGAAATAAGCGGGTAACAAAAACTAAATAAAATGATGTGTGCCTCTTCTATTCATCATAAACATGTACAAAAATTCAAATAGAGCTTTTTTATTGGGCTGAGATAAAATAACATAACATATATGATGTTGTGAACGAATGCTCGAAGATTCATTATGAACAAATAAATAAGAAATAAGCAACCAACCCATAAATAATTTTCATATGATGTTGTGTTCAGCGAAACTGCAAGTATCCAAGTAGTAATGCTTGAGTAGGAGAAATAAGCTGGTACCAAAATCTAAATAAAACACTGTGTGCCTAATTTATTCATCATAAACATGTACAAAATTCAAATAAAGCTTTTTCAGCGGTATTACGAAAGTTTTGAAAGTGATACTGAGGCAATTTTGTTATCTTCTTGCATCTGTTTTGGAGCTTCCCTCTGTAAATTTTAGTGACACTTTTATTTATTCAACTTATAAAATGTGATGTAAGTAAATGAATCAACAACAATTTTTTCAAGCGTAACTGTGCAAGTAATATTTCTTGGGTGTCATGTCCATAAACAATAGATAAGAAACAATAATTTACGGAGTAGTTTGTCCATGGTGAAGTTGGAATTTTCAAGTTGTGGGGCGATGGGTGATGAGGATGACACTTAGGTAATTATAATTGTTTGTGATGTTATGGACATGCATGCTGGCAGTGCTATATGAGTTGTAGGCGTGTTAGTTCTGTCGGTTTTTGTTTAGTTTTATGTTAATTAACCAAACAATCATCTTCCTCAAAATTAGTAAAAAATCCAAACTTTTGACTTTATTTAAAAATATATATATTAAGTCTGTAAACAACGCTTGTGATGATTTTATGAAATAATATGGAGCATTGATGCCTACAATTATTCTTAAACAATAAACATGCCAATAAATTGATCATATCTCACCAAATTTGGAAGTTTGTAACAAATTGCCATCATTTATTTTCTAGGGGTGGAATATATATTTTTGACCTATTCTAGGTCTTGGATATAGCGTGACCACCATGGCACCATCGATCTAATTCTATTATATGAAGGATGAGAAAGCTGAACATGTCCAAGAAGAAGGCGAGGCAATGAAATATGGTGAATACTTTGCACATGAAAAGAGCACAGTATTGGCTGTCGAGCAGCTTTTGAATGCAGCATATTGACAAAACCAAAGATTTGTCTAGAGTTTTGGGTCCTTGCATGTAATTTTGAGACATGTGGTAAATAAAATAAAATATATTTGTACCAAACTTTTTTATTTTTATTTTATCCTAATGTGCTATTAAAGACTATAGTACATTACTTAGTTAGCACCATTAAAAACCACATTTTTCAAATATTAGTTGTGATGTTTTTTGTTACATAATTGCAATGTATGTCACTAACAATTTATTTAAACTATGCTAAAAGTGTGTTTTCTCATTTCCTTAAGAACATTACTGAAATGGAACCTCCTTAAATGTAAAAACATAAACAGAGACAAAAACACACGCCTCCTTCATTATTTTTGAAAATCGATGATTTCTATAGTGTATATATGTATATTTTGTGTGTGTTTTTATCTATTTTGATATTAATAAATATATAATGTTAGATATTCCAAAGCATACGGATTAAAAAATATCTTAACCGAGGTTTGTAGTGTATGATCTAATTAACAAATTTATCAAAACTTCTGGAGTAAAAATTGAATTGTTTGTATGATTTTTGTGTGTGATCAAGTGCGTCTCGCAAGTTGAAATAGCATCACTTATAGTGCACTGTACTGCGCTTTGCATGGATTTGATAAATTATCGTGGAAATTTGGATAAACTTCTCCCGTCAATTGAACCCAGCAGGCAAACTGAACTGATGCGCAGCCTGACAATGGGAAGAACTACTCCTGTTAAATACACCTGCTAAGATACCCCATTCCCATGTTCGTCTGGTAATATAAATAGTTAAATCAACGAGGATGGCCCATGTTCATACATGTGAAAATAAGTAGATCTGCTCTGCGACATGACACTGGAACATAATACTGTCCACACAGTGGTCGAAACGCGCTTGGTACTTTGAACTGGTTGTTGGAAGAATAAAAAACGTGGCAGGAAAAGCGACCAATTGGTTAGGTTCGAAAGCAAGAAGGTGAGGAAGAAACACTTGTTCTTTGCTTTGATTTTGATTCTAGAAGCCATCGGCCAACCTATGTGGACATGATTCGAAAAAAAGGAGAGAAAGGAACGGCTCTCTACATCGGTGTTGGTCTCATTAGAGGTTGAGCAACGTCCACCGATTCAAAGGCTTAACCTTTTGGCCTCTTTTCTTTTAGAAAAGAGGGGAAAACTTTTGCCCCATTTATTAATTATAAAGAATTAAGGTTTGTGACAAGCCGAGCATAGATTTAGAAACAAAAAAACCATCACTCTCGCAGTATAATTGAATCCAAGTGCCTAGCACCCGCCATGCTCTAAAGAGCCACCTCTCCCTAATTTTAGTTAAACAATAGAAGGCATAGAGGAGACGTTCCGGAAAACCCTTGCGTTGCGCTTATTCCAAATTTCCTAAGAGGTGAGCATGAGGCGAGAAGCGAAAGATTCCTTATCATGTCAGTGCGTAGATGAAGCTAAGCCAACCGTGTCAAAGTTGGCCCAAGTGGAAGTGTCCATCGAGTCAATCCCGAGCCAAGAAAGGAGCGAGTTCCAAATCCTCATGGAGAACCGACACTTAAGAGGAGATGCGCCACGGATTCGTGATTCCTTTTGCACAATTGGCAAACATCACAATTTGGCCACCCTCGCTTTTGAAGATGGTCGGCGAACAACACCCGGTTTTGCAAGATGTGTCATGCGAATAGCTTCTACTTGGGAGGTGCCCAATTCTTCAACACAACCTCTAGCATGAAACTATTTATCATGCCCTCAAACTAGGCCTTGTAGGCCGCCGCCACCGTGTATGAACATGAAGTGGTGAATTTCCATGTGGTGTGAGGGATGGGGTTCTCGCAACTCTGTGGCCCTGTTCGCTGCCGTTGCATGCGCGCTGCCGCCGCCCTGATCTCCTCCGTTCAAGCTCCTCTGTGGTCATCGCGAATGGATTCGGGACCCTCTCCGTGACCTCTATCTGAGACTGCTGCATGGATGTCGGTGCTCCGCCTTCAGCCCCATCTCTGCCAGTTCTTCTGGCACCTCAGGTGGCCGCCGACTGCATCAAGGATACCCTCTTCGAGAAGTCTATGAGTTCGTCCTGAACGTGCCTCCTCGCCGGATGTCTGTTGTGCCTGCCGCCGCGCTTGCTGCCGATGCGGTGCCCTTCTCCTGCTCGTGTGATGCAGATTAGCACCTGGATTCGTCCTCTTCCTCCCGGCCTCAGCCGCCTCCAGAGCGCTGCCCTAGTCTTGTGGACGAGATACAGGTGGGGCTGGAGACTACACCCGCGTTGTTGCTCGCTTCTCCGCATGTTGTTGCTCTCGCCTCCAACACGACCTCTCTCAATGGAATGGCTGGCTTGCAGTAGCCATCCTCCCATTGCTTCCAAGGCAATGAAGACTTTCGTGGTTGCTTTGCGAGCTCCTTTGGGCATTTGGCCACACCATTGCTCCTTCTCCTCATCTCTAACCCGACTGTGGCTGCGGAGCTTAGGGCCAGCGACGGTCGGGAACTCTCTGGGTGAAATCGTATGCATGGAATGGTTTCTGCTGCCTTCCGTCGCTGAGTTCATCAAACATCCGACTCCGGCATGGCTGAGGGATCGATGTTTCCTGTGCCTCTCCAAAGGTCATCAAGTAGGTGCTTGCAGAGACCCAGTCTGCTACATGAGCTACCTCCAGTTTGGGCACATCACTTGCTACTGCCATGCAATGCCCTGCATCGACCAATCTTCGACACTTCTACCTGATGTTCCTTCGTCTAGATTAACCAAAGAAGAAGCAGCCCCGACATCTATGTCGGTTCATTTCGCCCTTGCGGAATAGGTTGAGCTACTTCACTTGGAGTTGCAAGGCTGCCTAGCGCGGGTTGCGAGTTTTTGGCAAGCGCGGAGGCTTCTATTGGCAAGCTCCCTGTTTATTCCTACAGTGGCTCCACTCGTCAGACTCCTTGATGCCTTCGTGGACGGGTGTGAGGCTGACCTCTTCGACAGTTTCTCCCCTCGTGGTAGGCCCTGCACGCCAGCGTTGACAGCTATGTTGGTTGTCACAAAGAGTGAGGCCACCATTGAGGTTGTGACACCTGTGCTTCAGATTTTGCCTGAGCTACTGGAGATGGGTCAAGAGCCCAATTCACCTATGTCGATGGTGCAGTTGAAGGTGGACTTACCCGAGGCATCGGCGATGCCTTTGGCGCCTACACCGCCAGAGCCCACCCTGCTGCTCGCCTTCATGGAGCAGGGAGGTTTGGATGTTGTGTCCCTTCCTTACCTGAGTCCACTAGACAGGATGTTTCCCCGGATGAAGAGGTTGTTATGTCTGGTGCGTTGGCATATATAGGTTTCCAGTGCTCTCTTTGCAAGAAAGCTTTGCGTCTTCCTCATCAACTTGGGGGCCGATCATCCTGGATCTGGCAAGAAGATTGGTTGCCTCCTAGACGAGAGAGCGATCAAGAACAAAAGCAAGAAGGTCGGATCTAGTATCTTGAAGGAGAAATCTTTTAAGAGCAAAAGGAAGAAGAGTGGTTCAATAAAGAAAGCGTATGCGGCCGCTTGTTAGATTTTTTAGGTCTTCTTGCTTGCCTTCTCGGTTTCTATTAAGTCATGATCCTCGTCCGAGGTAGGGGGTTTGCTGGAGATGCGTTTGGGGGCGGTTGTTGATCCATATTGTTGGCTTGGGGTTAGGGAGTGGTTCATTTGGTTGATATGTTTGTTGGCCTTGTTCGTAACGGTTTAATTTTGCCTGGTTTTCTATTAATTAACTGGGCATTCTCTTCTTCTTAATTAATGGATGAGGCAAATCTTTTACCTCCATTTCAAAAAAATATCCATGTGGTGTCGTCCGAGGTGCCCTCGTAAAGGTGCACTTTCTTGACCCTCGTTCAAAGGTCCACAAACTCAGTACTGTGATTTGTCGTGATGCCCGCCTCTATGTTGATTCAATTACATATAAATACTTTATCCGAATAATAGGCCTTTTTAGACATCGCCACGGTTTTTTAAATGATGCTTTGATCATCAATTCCAGCACGAACATGTTGTGAAACATACACATAACTGTACATGGATAATCTACATTTGATGTTTAGGATGGCAGTAATATCATTTCTTATGGAATGTTTGAGTAAAATACTGATTTTAGACCACAAGTAGTACATGATCAGTAGATTAGTAACGATGCTTCTAAGTTCTAAGTGTTTGTTTGGATACCGAGAATAAGAGATATGTTTTGAAATCCCGTTTCCAGATCGTTTTTAAGAAACATGTTTTAATCTGTTGAGCTAAGTCTACACAAATCCTTGTTAGGCGATAATCACGTGTGTATTGTTCCTTGTTTGTGGTTAGCTCTCGCTTTCTTTCTCTTCGCCAGAACGCGATGTAGTGCAGGTTGTCGACGGAACGCGATGGCCATCTCCATGACCGTGCAGATGAGCGCCCATATTTCTGCAAGTTCGGATCCACTGTCCATCTTATTTTTCTGTCGTAAGATGGAGCGTTGCTTTTTTTTTAGAAAAAAATAACTAACTCGCGTTACTAATCAGAGGCCAAATACAAAGGTATCATTACAGAACCATAAGGTTGGATCCGTAGGAGCCACAAATGGCGCCCTTGGCCTAAAGAGAGTGTGAAACGAGCTAAGTTATGGGCTTTGGTGTTTAACCTTCTGCCTTCATGAATAAAAGAACATATCTATTAAGCAGGGAGAACATATCTATCATTTTTATCCTATTATATCAAATCTAGAAGTTAGTAACAACATGTCATCTATTTGTTCCCTAACTTGCCAAAGTTTTGCAAGTGTAATGGTGGGACTCATGTGTAGTGTGCATGCAAAGAATAGGACGAAGAAAAAAGGACCAATCAGAGTCATGTGCAAGTACTATACTGAAAACTCTTTAGGGAGCCTTTTATTTTAAAACTTTGAATATAAAAATTCTGAAAAAATAGTCTAGATGTAGTCAATGATGTATACTATAATCTTGCAAAATCTCATCTCAAAATATTTTGTATTGGAGGCTACACATATATGACAAATGTGTGAATCTGAGTATAGTGAACCATGCACATTTTGAAAATTACAATTTTTGTATGATTTTGTCTATTTTTTGTACTAACATATACAATACAAAGAATATCGCACTGGGAGTTTTCATGGTTGTAGGATACATAACTAGGTGGTGTGGAGCGTTGATTTGATCAGAGCAAAGGAGGATGATGCCCTCGGCGTGAATGTTGCGGCGTGCTTGTTGGTGGGTGCCAATCAGATCGGTCGATGGGAAGCATCGTGTTGTAGATGAGACATGAGGATTGTGGCAGATAGGCAGCGACGGTGAGCTTCTATGGTCAGATGGCCATGGAACACAAGGGCACATCGTTTGGGAGGTTCCCTCAATTGCATCGGAGAGCGTCTAGGGTGAGCTCATGTGGATCTGTGTCCAGGTGAGACCATGGACATGGAACACAAGGGCTCATCGGACTGGATGCTCCCTCAATCGCATCGAGGACGTCTAGGGCAAGATCATGTGGACATGTCATTAGGCGCTCGTGGCGTTGGGCGGGCGGGCGGTTTTTGAAGAGACAAGTGTGCTGTTTTTAGAGGATTTGACTGGCTCACGAATGGGCCATTTCTGTGGACTCGATTTGCACAGCAAAACCATGTGAGTAGTGCGGTTACGATGGAAGGATAGATATATAGACTAGCCCATGTGCACATGCTACTATTTTCAGATGATTTGAGTATATAATAGAAGGATGGCAAAATTAGACAAATTAAAACATGATTTGCAATTTTGAAATAAGAATCACAGTACTTTTTATGGTCTTTGATCAATTCGATGGATAGTAAATGTTATTGCCTAATCAGGCATAGGACAACAGACTACAGAAATGCTCTTTTTTCCACTGAAAATCAGATAAAGCCACCTTCAAAGTTCAAAATAATATACATCAAAGTTTACTGTAGATCAGCAATTGGTTGGACAAATGCTAATTTTTGGTGGGCCTTAGGAACGTACTAATTTATCAGCCTACTAGACCTGAGACCACTTGCAATAGTGGGCTTCAACATCAGAAAATGGTATAGCTCCCAGGCTCTATGGAGCCTGTTTATTTAAACACCAAAAAAAAATCAAAGTTCAAATCTTCAAAAAAAATACCTGGATGTAGCCAATTGTATACACTATGATCTTGCAATTTTTCAGTATGAAATACCTTGTTGTGTAGGCTCAGCAAACAAGACAAATTGGTTAAATTTTGGAAGAAAAAAGTGATACTGCTCATGCTCCCAGATTTGATTTTTTGTTATTTTTTCCGAGGACAGAATACAAAGTATTTCGAATTATAAATTTGTTACACAATCATAGTGGATACAGTTGTCTACATCCATGTATTTTATTACTTTTTAAGCTTTGAAATTTAAAAAAATTGGAGGTTCAAAAAATGGGCTCCATGGAGCCCGTGTGCCAAAATGGCGCACTCGCTTCAACATGGATAACTTGCGTAGACTTTCGGCCATCAAATATCGCCAGCTGCACTGCAGCACATCCACCAGTTGTCGTAAAAAGAACTCAACTGGTCTTCTGAGTTCTGACTTTTCATAATTTGCAATGTAAAAAAAGCTTATTTTTATATTTGCGTGTTTCAGGGTCCTGTAAAACTTTCTTGTAGTAGGTAATCTAATATTTGAGAATGTCCTGTGCACAATCTATCTGAAGATATGTTCAATTCAACTTTTGGACCCACTCGACACAATTTTTCACCTTCTGTGCACAGTTGCAAGTTAGCAACCTTGCACAATCATAACTCTGGTACGAAGTGGACGTGAAAAAGCATCTTTTCATCTACGGAACAGGAAGGAATTGAAAACATGCTCATTGTAGCTTGTTATCGAGGTTCTGTTCACTCACAATCTGATCCTTTTCGGTGAACATTGCAAAATCAGGGCACCTCGCGACACCGAGCATAGGGAGCGTTCTTCTCAACAAATAACTTGAGTTCTGTCAAATGAACCATGGTCCTATATGTCTATCTCACACACAAACTCGAAATTATGTTGCAATTGTAGAAGGAGCTAGAATTTCAGAGAACAAGAGCAGGCAGCTTCGATTTAACAGCATACTCTTGAACCAAGTGAAAACGATCTTTTTATCTTCATTATGCTGCAAATTTCTATCTGTTTTTCTTTTACCAAGGTAATACTGAATGATATATCACATAATGGAGGTAGGCAAGCAGTCCAAAATTAACCAACTGTTACTACTGCCACTGAAATCGAAACAATGTGAAATACCTGTACTGCTTCTGTGTGCAAACTGTAGTTGTATTCTCTTTAGTCTAACCCAACTCATTGGATCCTCACTGAAGTGTATAAGTTGATCAAACTGACATTGCATCCATTCAATACCGGTAGATGCAGGCATGCAGCGGCATTCCTCTTCTGTGGCATGTTTATTTAATATAATAGCAGATGAATTGACATTCATGCATCATAGAACCAAACTGTACATTCGTGCTAAATGATTCAAAACCGACAGCTTTCAGATATAAAGTAATTGCTGCTTGCAGACCTCCTTTCCATCCAGGCGCATCCATATGTTACAAAACTAGAGAATGATCAAGTAGCCCACGCTTTCCTGGCAGTTCTTCTCACCAAACAATGATCAGACATCCAACATTCCTAATCCAGAGCTGGTCCCCTGAACCGACGTGAAGTCTCATGAGCCTGACCCAACCTCCACATTGTTCTCCTCGCACCAACCTCCTAGCTACACTGCCTGGAGAATGTTCACCCCAACACAAACCCCACACTAACAAACAACGAGGTGCTCCAATGGTGAGCCCCTCCTCAACCCTACAACCTACATAGACAACAACCACAAACCCACTAAAATACAGCGAAGAAACCTATCTCCCAGCGGCTCACGCTCTCCCTACTTAGCACTGATGCAGACACTAGATCTTCAGCTCACTGTTGCATTGCGCCATGACACCATCGTCCCCACAGTTCCCAACCCCCTAGAGGCCACCGCCGGAAACCCAACCACCGCACATGCGCGCGCGGGGGCGGAGTAGACTCCACTCTCCCAAGACCAAGCTATATTGTCACCTTGCGCTTGGTGCCTTGCTCCGGTGTGCTCCTGCTCCGAGTATTCAAAGACCTTTGGTGCCATGGCGTATGTGGCGTGGTCCATCGTCTAGCTACCCCGCGTGCGTGGAAAGAGGTTTCTATAACGAGCGAGATGACGTGCACGACGGCTTGAAGTGATAGACTATTTAGGGATGCCGTGGCTGCCTGGGGCTAGCTAGGAGAATCGTGTGCCATCGACGCCTAGAAGTTTGACTTGGCAACGGGAGATCATGTGAGAGACTAAAGTTGGACTTATTTGATTGATCTGAATGGATCTCGAAACCTTACGATTTTTTTGATCTGAACCTTATGAATTTAGTAACACTACCAGCGTCTATAGAACTTGTCATCGGATATATGAAGTCAGCTCCACAAAGATAGGAAAAGCTTTATGTTATGCAGAAATTATATATAAAATTTTGTAATTGTAGATTTGGTGCATATAGGCACCAGTGGTCCTTTAAAAAAATTCAAAAATCATATTTGTGAGTTTCAAATTAAAAAATATTTGGATGTAACCGACTATTTATGGCACAAACATGCAAAAATCATGTTAAAATACTTTGTGTTCTGGGCTACACAAAAATAACAAAGTTGTAGATCTGATCACATAAATTTTAAATCTACAAATTTCATCAGAATTTGTTATTTTTGTGTGACCCACAATATAACAAATTTCGTAATAAAATTTTGCATGCTTTGTATGTTACATCATTGACTATGTCTAGATTTCTTTCATAATTTTCTGAAAATTAGAAATATGATCTTTAAATTTTTAAACAAAGGAATCACCAGAGCTTGGGAGTGAAAAACACTTTGACGGTTTTTTTTTCTCATTAGAAAAAGCTGTGCAAGAACTACAAGTTGGCGTTAAACGAATTGCTATCTAGAAATCTAATCTTCATGACTTTCACACCGGACTCGAATAGGATTAAAATTTATGAAAACTTAGAAAGGTAAGTTTCTACTCAATACATATATACATGGACTATTTTTGTATTTTTTTCGAACTTCAAATTTTAATTTTGTTACTTTTGTAGTATTCTAGGAGACTTTTTTTGTAAAGACCATAATACAATTTTCTATCTGCATTTGCAACGGGCAAACTCTTAATGCATCTAGCTAAAATACGAGGGAAAATAAGACATGATATAGCTGCTTTTTCCTGCCAAATCCAACGGGTAAACTCGTGGCGGGAGACATGATATAGCTGCTTTTTCCCGCCAAATGCAACGGGTAAACTCAAGTTCGAGTCCTAGTTTCGTAATTTTATCTTAAAATTGTTATTACCTCCCTTTATCCGTATAAACCTCATTAGTCACGTGTTGATTTTTTCTTCTTCTGTCACTCGTGAGAGGAAATGTTGTAAAGTGTACAAGTGAATTACACTAGCCTTTTTTAAGATCCAGCAATTGTGGCCTTCGATTTCATTAGCAAGTAGATTATTTACATAGTGGTCAAGTGGCCAAGAAATAATCAAAAAGGTAATGAAGGAGAACACCAAAACAAAATGGTAGATTCAAACAACAATTTGTTGAACCGAAGCCGCGAACAGAAAGTCAGAGAAAGGAGAACACATGACTTGCTCCCAGCCACCCTCGTGGCACCGGCATGCTACAACCACGATGTTGCACGACATCCCTGCCTCATAGCGCTATGGTCACATCGCTTCTGAGGCCGCCACCTCGGCGCATATCTACCGCCCGGGACCGCCGACCCGACATCCACCGCCCCGGCCACAAAGCCACATCACACGCCAACTACGTACCCATCGCACCACGAGTGTTAATGCCTCTAAGGAGGCGCCTCCAAGAAGGTAACGACGTGGGCGTGGCCGCCACCCGCTCCAAAAGAGCTTAGGTTTTCATCGGAGGGACTTTAGCAGTCGCTTCGACAGAGGATTGGAGCTCCCAAATGACGCATTCAAGAAGGAGAACGACGCCCATGGGCACCACCATTGCTAGCACCGAGGTGCAAGGCTTTTGTCTAGAGCATGATCTTTGCCACCAAGCCTCTCGGGGGCCTAAGCTAAGGGGGAAGCTAGAAAGCCGTGTTGCTCTGCCGCCGACCACCAAGCCCATCTACATACTGTAGGGGCCACGCCACCTCACGCCGTGGATACCACGACATGACGCTGGGAGGAAGCAAGTTGTCGATCCGGGCCGCCTCCTTGGTCTCCTCTCTGGCAGGGGCATGAAGCACCAAGCAGCACTCCCGCACCCGACACCTATGTTGCACTCACTGGCGGCTGTAGATGTCGCCACCTACGCCCATGGCCAGCCCGCTGTTGTGATGCCCGCAGAAGACCCAAAGAGGCCTTCACGATGCAACGCCCCGGCAGCCCCAACCTACAACCATGGAGCAGGAAACTCCCGCCGGATAGTCGGGATCTTGGATTCAGTGGGCAGTCATATCCCTGCCGTGAGAGGTGAAGGATGCAGCCCTCTACTCACCAGATCCAGCGGCCTATCACCGGATCCACTGCCGCCCGAACTGAACCACTGTCCCACCTTGCTGGCCGATGCCCAAACCCAAAGTTGTCGCTCCGATGCCCGACCGCCAGATCCGCGAGTGGTGAAGCCGCTGCGCCTCGACCTCCAGCCGCAGCGCTGCTCGTGCAGCCACCATGATCATCATCGTCATCGTAGAAATGTGGGACCGCTGGCGGCAGCACATCGCCTAGGGCAACGCGCTCCAACAGACAAAGACCCCACGTGCGAGGGAGGATGGCCCGTCACCGCCAACTACCCTGGGCTTTGCTCAGCGGCGACACCTGGCGGTAGCGAGGGGAGCAAAGGAGGAGGGGTGTTGAGGCGCGGTGGTGCTAGGCTAGTCCGTATTGCCCCTGGGCGCGACGTGGACGCACTAGCCCTTTCCATCAACTCAAACTTTTGGTTGCATTGGCTAGTATGTAAAGCTTGAATATCGCGGTTAATTGTTCGATAGGATGACTGTTAAAGTATACTCATGCCAACAACCAGTCGACAATTCCTATTATTACTGCAATTAATTCAACACAGAATAAAAAAATTGGAGAAAGAAACAACAACGAAAACGAGGTACGTACTATGACTCCAACGGTTAAGAAAGAGAACTGCCTCCATCACTTTCCATTTCTTTTTACAGGCAATGGTGATTGAAAGGGATGCCAACATAGAACTTTAGGTAGTCTAGCGATGCAGATAGGAGATCAACTGAAAGGAAGGAAGAAAACGCTCAGATGATTGTATGAGGAGGAGGTCAGTGGACTTTCGCAGGTAAAGTCCCATCAGCTTTGTAAAAGCCATGATAGCATACACCTACTTATCAGCCTATCACGCGCGTCAATCCTAATAAACTTACTTACAGAGAAACTTCAATCATTTTATTCTTCTGAAAAATCGCACCGGCCTTTCCATAAGTGTGCAAACAACTCTTAATAACAAAGTTAACACGTGTCTTCTTTCTGAAAGGGGCTACAGAAAATAGGTTTGGTGGACGAGCTCCATGGAGCCCCTTTTTGAACTTTTTAAGATTTGACCTTTTGTGGTTTCAAAAAATTCCTAGATGTTTATAGTAACATATTCTATAGTACTGCAAAATATCAAAACGAAATATTTCGTATTCCGCCCTGCACCAAAAAGACAAATTCTGAGCAATCTGAAGAATTTCGAATTTTGTACTGTTCACCATCTCAGATCTGGAAATTTGTCAATTTTATGCAGCCTAAAATACATAATAATTCGTGTTGATTTTTTGCACACATGTAGAGTCCATCATTATCTACATCCCAGATTTTTTTCAGATTTTTTTGAAACCTCAAATTGTCAATTTCAAAAAAGTTCGAAAATCGGGCTCCAGGGAGCCCGTCCTCTGAATTGAGGCTCTCACGATCTGGTCTCTACATCGAAAAGATTCATTATTGCAGGTTCATGTGTCACAAAAGGTTGATACATTGATCAATCATCTAAAGATAAAAAAATAGCTACGGCGATACACCAAAATAAAATTCTATTTTTAAGAAGTCAGCCACACTTGTTATATAAATCTCGTGTGACCGTTGCTAAACGGTTGCACCAAGAATCCATGACTTGCCCTGCTTCACTGGTTGAAGATAGTCCCAAATACAAATTCAATAGGTAGTCAATGGGATATCCTGCAAAAAATGGATCTCTCGGTTTGTAAAATGTAGCAATTGTGCACATTTCATATGGCCCCAAGAATAGCGCCACCCGAATTGCATTAAATCTTGTTTTGCACTACCCATAAACCTTCCCATACAGGTTTGTAATTCTAATGGGGTGATAAACTAAAATTCATGTGAACTCTTCGCCATATAAATGGGCAATCAATAAAGAGGCATTAATATGATTTATCGTTATCACAGAAACAACATGACATATTTCCTTGCCAATTCCTTTTGGCTAGATTATGTTTGGTTAATATAACTTCGCGATGAAGGAACCACATGAATTCTTAATTTTCAGTTGGACTTCCATTGTCCAAATATACTTATGCAAATACTGTGTGATCGTTAAGTAGATCCTACGTGCGAAACCCGTGACCTCCTGCCATTTAATTTGGCCCAGAGTTCTTCCCTAAAAAATTGTTCTAGAGTTACCTAACTTTAATATATTTATATTTCATATGTAGCTAATGATTCTAGGATGTTTGGTGGATATGTGAGGCACCTCGACCTGTCATGGCTGTCAACGAGAGATCTTGGTTTAAATATAACTTCATTACTAGTAATAAATTTATACTAGGTGTATCTAGTGTATTCGAAGTGGTTTCATCGCTTTGGCAAGTGGTGGAAGCTAAGTGTTCTTTGTATGTGAGATTTGTCCTTTTTTATCGAGGCATCTTCCATACGATCGAACTGCTATGGCACATTACCCTTCAGGTTTTTCCCATAATGTGGTTTGTCATAAAAGTGTGGCTTAATTAATCAACATTGTAATTAACCAACTTGTGGTAAAAAATCTGAATATGACATGTGAGTCATGTGAATATATGTGGTAAGCCATAGTTGTGCCATTCAACAAAACACTCATCTGAAATTTGTGTCATAGCCTAACCTTAGACGAGGTGAAACTAAGCAACCACTGGTCTAGATTTCTAGAAAGTGGAGATGGAGCATATATAGATGTATGATAACATCGTAGCAAGGACGACAAAGAGCCAACAAGATGTGTGTGCCCACCAATGAGCAAATAACTTCACCAAAAATAAGAACCAAATAAGTAGTCTAGAGATGGATAGGGAAGAAAGATAATTTAAATTTTATTATGTAATTATTATATTGGTAAGGTGGCAATTTATTAGTAAATCTTACAGTACATGAATATTAGTATTGATTAGATAAGGTCTAATAATCTGGAGCAGTAATTATTAGGCAGGAAATAGTATGTGGTTGTAAAGTGAATAGATAGTTGGGTCATTTTTTCTTGTCTGTCTCCCACTTCCAATCGTGCCTCTTCTATTGTCTACCAATGCCGCGAGTGTACATGGGCGGGAAGGATTTTCTTGTAGGAATAGCTTCGGAAATATTGCAATTGCTGAGGAGAGTGTTCGAGTAATATTCGTGTGGTTGAGAGTTCCAACAAAAGATAATAAAGCTTAGAGATTGCTCAATCCTCAACATTAACTCAAGGATATGCTAAATAATTAACTTATAGGATCAAGATATTTACAATGACAGTTGGGTATTTCCTCCCTTTTTCCATTTTACCATGTGTTTGGGTTTTGGTCAAAGTCAAACTTCACAAGAATTGACCACATATGTAGGAAAAATATTAATCTACAATACCAAAGACATATAACATGAAAGTATTATTCATGATGATTCTATTTTAGTAGTTTGTATATTTTTTACATATGCCGAGTTAAAAGTGCATGGTAATTTGGAAAAGAGAGTACTTAATAAATTTGATTTTTTATGTTATTGTGAAACTTGTTCATTCTTTATGTGGGTGGAGACAAAACCTAGTATACCACCCATGATTAATATACTACTTATGATTAAATTACAATGGTATATATATACCCCTAAAAAATCTCAATGGTATATATATGCCTAAAAAAATCTCCAATGGCATAAGCATATTCCGTTGGATGTATCGAAGGTGGAACCCTAGCAACAACTGTATATTCTAGACTCCCCATTAATCACATATGTTGTGAATCAAAGATTTGATAAATAGATTATTTTCTCTCAGAATTTCTGCCCCAATCCATCACAACAGAGTGTTCTCTACTAAGCTCATAAGTGGTGAAGTAACATGCATTCTATGTTTAGCATGTGCCATTAGAGAGTTACAACATATAAATAAAATATCACTATTTGTTACAAATAACATGACATCCGCCAAATATGGTTCTCCCATGTTCTCAGTATCTATTAAATTACTCACAAATCACTAATACATCACAATAAGAAGCATAACAATACATATACAAATATGCAACTAAAAAATGATGTGTTATCAATCAACAACAAAGAGACATCATTGATAATGAGTTATAGGCCTTATTCTAAAAAGATTGCAATGATTTTGATGGATGTGTTGTGGATCATGATGGTGATGAAACAAATGTTGCCCGCATATTTGAGATGTTGGTATAATGATTGCAATGAACTTTTCTGGCAACAACAATGAACGAGACAAATTTTAGCCCTTTCCTACAGAGAGAATGCTCCTTTGTCCTGCCTTAGTCCCGAACGCTGCTGCCATATAAAGTGTATTGTGGGGTTGTAGGGTTCACTATTGTAAAAACGGAACATGGAGAGGGAAAACACATTTTCATACATTCTTTGTTTCCTGGTATTTATAGAAAAAAATACTAGTATAGTGTCCCAACAATAGGATCTTAGAATATTTCTTCATTATTGGGGATGATATAGTGAATGGTTTGTTGGGAAAGGATCACTCGTTCCATTTCCAGATCAAATCTACTTGATTGAGAATGCATTTGCACTTGTATACCCCGTTAGTTTGTGTGTACTAGGAGCATCTCTCATTCATGTTTCTAATAGATTCCCCATGTGATTTTTCTAGTAGGTAAGGCCTGTTTGGTTCAATGGACAGTTTTAAATAATTATAGTTTTTTCATATGGAGTCCATTTGGTTCAATGGAATGAACTATCTAAAATTTATGTTGGTTGTTTTCATAAACTACACAGGCTTCCTTGGATCACGGGAATCTAAATAAATAGTACTATGGTATTAATAAATCTTGTATTATAGATTTCTATAGGACTTCAAAATATAGTAATTTAGTAGTAGGAGCCTTTGAATGGTGCACTCAAAATAAAACACAAGAGTTTTAGAGGACCAAGGAGAGCAAGAGAGTATAAGTATTTAGGGTGAAGGTGCATTGTACTTCTAGAAGTTAACATCAAAATGACGTTCGAAAAACATATGGCACGTCGAGAACGTGGGTATGAATGGATTCCATGTAAATCTGATAGAGAAAAGTTCTAGTCCTACAAGTGATGACTCTTAAGTGAAGGAGATCAATTGCAGTACATTTTATAAAGAAAAGGTTGTCGAACCCATGAGGAGCTGAAGGTATTGGTTAGCAAGTTTAACAAAAAAAAATATAAAGTGCAAGAAAGTAAATACTGAAAGTAAATTTTGCAGAAATGTAAATGTTCTTTTCAGAGAAAGTCCAATCCTCTATGCAGCAAGATGACAAGCTCAAGTGCATGCTATATATGACAAATGTTCTGAGGGGCGGCATGGATTTACTTAGCATACAGATTTCTAGGCCAACATGTACGAGTATCTTGTCAAGTTTTATTCTCATCGAACGGAGCCAAAAATAGGTATAGATAATATTATTATGCTACAAAACCTCTAATGATTGTTCCTAAGGCCATTTGCATGATCACTTAGGGATACATTAAGACATAAATATCCAACCCTTGCATAAAGCTCTAAGGTCCCCGATCAAGAACCCCCTAAAAAGTAACATTGAGTCTAAGAAATAGGCATATGTCTCTCCCTCATTCACCATCCTCTTTATTACTCTAAGGTGCAGCCCTATGAGCCCATAAAGGTGAATCAATATGTAGTCGACTTTCGCACATTACCATCATAGAACCATATAAAAGATCAAAACTTAACCAAATACTCATTGCATATTATATAGAAATCATAGCCAATTCATCCTATGCCCCATGAACAACGAGAACTACTCACAAGGGCCAAACATGATCATGATCAGTGGGGTATGGAATACAACACAATCTGAAAGTATAACTTCACCGCAAAATAATGACAAGGTGCCAAGCACAAACGTGCACACAGCTATCAAATAGTATCCAGGGTTTGATCTACCACAAACTATGAGGGGGGTGATATCGAATCTGGATGTGGAGATGGTGCTGATGTTGAGGATGGTGACAAAGATGCTCCTCCCCACATCGAGGAGGACTAGGTGGCGATGATGGTAGTGATTTCCCACTGGAAGCAGCAGATCAGCCCTTCCGGAGGTGGAAGAAGGGTTCTGCCTCCGCCGCCACCTTAGAAAAATATGGGAAAAATCGGGCGTAGGTTTTCTTCCGAGCCAAAGGTGACCATAAAAAGACGGAGACGAGACGATGTTCGAGGAGCAAACGGGCTCTGGTGGCGTGGCATGACCAGTGGGCCATGCCACCCATGCCCGTTTGGGCTTCAGGACTCCTCTCATGTGCTTCTACCTCTCCAGCTGGTTCTCGTGATAAAATATTTACGCTGCAAAAATCCCGAGCCTTTTGAGCTCCAGAAGGTCCCTGCAACATCAAAATATAGAAACATGAGATTTTCTGTCTCCCAAAAATTAAATACCAAAGGAGGAGACTTTATAGGAAAGTTCCGTAAAGCATCTAAAAAGGGTAGAATAAAGCTTGATCAATGCAAATAACAATGTAAATCACTCCTATATCATGCCAATATGATGATGCAAAATGCATGTATGAACAAGCACTTTTGTCTTAGTAGGATTCTCTTTTATTCCCAAAAAGGCAAATAATATTCCTCATATTCCTGTAAGATTCTTTTTTACGCCCATGTAGGAATTGTTACGTCATGAGATATTCCAAAAAAAAAAATAAGTGGATACCCATAGCTTTTCATTTGTATGTAAAACATGAAGGAGTGAGACGATGAAGCCTTCACGCCGAACAAAGTAAGACATACACACATATTATTTTTTAGAGGGTTACTTAGATATTGATGTTTGGGAATAAATGAAAAAATGCCTCGTAATATCGATATGCCATGGTTTCAATTGATGTTTGAGGTGGCCTATTTTTTCAATGCAATTTTATATTAAATTTAGAAATTCCAATTCATATGAAATTTCATATAGAATCCTTTGGTTAAATGGAATATAGTATCCAAAGAGTCGCTTTCGTACACTAGGGGCTTTCTTGGATTGATTTTTTAAAATGTGGGAATAGTAAGAACGCATGATTATGAAGTCATGTATTATAGATTCATATAGGACACATGAACACAAGAATTCAATAGTATGAGCCTTTGGATGGTGCACATGAAATAAACACAATAATTTTAGCGTTGAGTAGAGCAATGGAGTATATAGAATTAGAGTGAAAGTGCATTGTACTTCTGAATATAAAAATAAAAACAATGTTGAGGTAACGTATGGAATGGGAGAGCGGGTGTATGAATGCATTCCATATGAATTTGATGGAAAATAAGTCCTATTACTACATCACTTTGGTCATAGTAGAATAAAACCTTAGGTCTTAAATCCTCCAAATTCCTACAATGAAAATAGATATACAATTCCATAAGATTCCAAAACTCTATGACGAAGATGTCATGCACTCAATCCGCACATCAACATTGTATGTTTTTCCATGGTGAGCTTAATTTTTTTAGCGGGACAAAACCACTTCTGTTAGTGAATTCACGTGTATTCAATTCATACATGATTCCACAAACATAAACATTTTATTCATGTGATTTCAAACCCCACGAAATAAGGGTGGCCCACAAGTTAAAAAAGTTGTTGTAGTGTTTAAGCACATATTAATTGGAATTACTCCAAACTCATAAAATTGTGCTAGATAAAAAACTTAAAATTACTTACTCCACATTGTTACAATTTTCCCATATATTCTTTTTTACTCCTAAAGAAGGCAAATAATATCTCACAATTAAAGTTCACAATATAATCTTTAAATGCCCCTCTAGAATTAGTTCCCGCAATCCCCGTATGATTACAAGATCATTAAAAACCTCCCGTTGAAATTTCATTCAAATTGTGCTATATCACAACAGTTCTGAAAGATAATTACTTTATTCCAAATGATTACCATTTTCCTGTAGGATTCCCTTTTACTTCCAAAGAAGACAAATAATACACCTCATTTAAAGGTTCACAATCTAATATTCATGTATGATTATTTTTACGCCAATGTAGGAATTGTTGCATCATGAGATATTTCAAATTAAGTGTGGGAGGATACACATACCTTTTCATTTATGTGTAAAACATGAACGAGTGAAATGATGAAGCCTTCGAGCCGATCTAAGGAAGGCATACACATATATTATTGTTTAGGGGGGTATTTTTATTGCGATGTTTTGGAAACTATAAATGGCTTGTAATTAATATCATTATGACATGATTTCAATAGTGAAATCTACTCTCTCATTAGATTACCCATGTGAGTTGTCAAGGAGGTAAGGCCTATTTGGTTCAATGCAATTTTACATTAAATTCATAGGATTTAAATGTAGATGAATTTTCCTATAGAATCCATTTGGTTCAATGGAATATAATGTACTATCCAAAGTGTTGTTTTCATACACTAGGGGCTTCCTTGGATCCCATAAATTTGAAAATGCAGGAACAAGAAGAATGCAGGATTATGAATTCATGTATGATAGATTGTTATAGGACATCGGAAAAAATAATTCCATATTAGGAGCCTTGGGATGGTGCACATGAAATAAATGCCAGAATTTTCAGCATTGAGGAGAGTAAGGGAGTACAGAGAAATAGAGTGAAAGTGCATTCTACTTCAGAAAATAAAAAATGAAAATGACGCTTAGTTAACGCATGGAATGGGAGATCAGGTGTAAAAATTAAATAGATTTTGGTCCCAAGTACACAGAAGGAATGTTAAGATTCAAGTCACATTAATCTACACATATGAATGCATTCCATATGAATACGATGGAAAAGAAGTTCTATTGCTAAAATGCAAATAGATCTACAACTCCAATAGGTTCCAAAATTCTATGACGACTATGTCATGTACTCAGTCATTAGAGGGACATTTTATGTTTTTACCATTTGTGAGGAAAATTTCTTTTTACATGGACAAAACAACTTGTATTACTGAATTCATGTGTATTCGATTCATTCAGGATTCCACAAACCACAACATTTTATTTATGTGATTTTGAAGAGCGGTCTGTAAGTTAAGATAAGTTGTCGTAATGTTAAGATAAGTTGTCATAATGTTTAAGCACATAGGGGAATTACTCCAAACTCATTAAATTGTGATGTACTCCCTTTTTTCAAACATAGTACAACACAGACGCTCAGAAACACGCATATACACTGACCCCTATGAACGCACACATGCACACCCTACTCCTATGAGCACCTCTGAAAGACTGAGCGAGTAGATCGTGAGGTTGACAAAGTCACCACAGACGCCTCGCTGTTGACGGACACATCACCAACACTAAAAGAATATCGGATAATCCTGAAATACATCCTGGTAAAATGCAAACGCCCATGACTTAAACCTGAATGGACTGGTTCCACCACAGGGAACCCAACCCTCAGAGTCAAGTTCCGTTTGCAATTGTGATGTACTTCCTATATGGCGATATTAGTGCATATTAGATTATTTTAGAGTCAAACTGTGTAAACTTTGACGAAGTTTATACAAAATAGTACCAATATTTAGAATATCAAATAAATATTATTCCCTCCGATCAAAAATAACTGTCAGAGACTTAGTACAAATTTTATACTAAACTAGTATAAAATTGCCGATACTTATTTCCGATCGGAGGGAGTACTCAATGGGTCAAAGTTAATGCACCTTGATTTTTCGCAGAAACCAATGCGCACTGTATTATGGCAAGAAGAAAGTATCACAAAAATCTGAAAATTAATTAGTACTCTACATGGTTGCGATTTTCCCATAGATTATTTCATTTACTCCAAAAGAAGGCAAATAATATCCTACATTTAAGGTTCACAATCTAATCTTCAGATATTCGTCAAGAATTAATTCCTGCAATCCCTGCAGGAGTAGTATTTCAACAAGAAAAGAAAAGAGGACACGCAGTACGCAGAGATATATGCTAACGCACGCAGTCACGCCCATCCACCGGCCACGTATGGAAACGCGACTTTCCGGCACGTCTCCTCGAGATCCTCAACGGCAACGTACCAACGTCTCCATCCGCCGGACCCACGCCAAGATAGGCTGCAGCTTTTGGCAGACGGCGGAACGGACCGAGAAACTCCCCCGCCAGCGCCACTGACACCTGGGGCGCCGTCTGCGTGGGCCATAGCTTGTCATGGACGCAGTTTGTTTCTGCAGATCGTAGCTGACGCGCGGTGCTGCGGACACATGCAGCTGGGTGGAAAAAGTGCGCCCACGTCATGCAGGCTAGAGTCGTTGTCACCATCTCATGCTTCTGTCCGTGAGAAAAAGATTGTCAAAAGTGGGCCCCACAACAGGACCTGTCTGAAATTGTATTTGGGGCACGAATTGGAGCTCCTGCTGTGAAATCACTAGGGAAAATCCTGCTAAATAATGGTATCGCTAGGGAAATGGTACTCGTTTTCTTTATGTTTTTATACGCCGAAAATGAGGAAAGGATGACATTGTCATATCAGTATCGCCATCATGGGCAAGACTGACGTGCACTGGGTCATGACACCAATATTATACTGTAAAATTCTCTGATTTGGTTCTAGTGTCATACATCAGGAAACATGATTCAAACATTTTTATAGGGGTCAAACAGTTGAACTGTCATGACGTGGCTGCACCCAAATTCAAATCAACAAAATGCGGCAAATTCTGGCCCATCATAGCTCGAGAGAACGATTTTCCCAGCTCTTCTTGCTCAATGGTAATCTGATGCTAACACCCGGAGAATGATGATGATCTCAAGCTATCGACAGTAAACTCTCATCATCCACGAAGTTAAAAACCTGGCCTTTCCAACCGGTCGCGCGAAACCGGGAGGCAAAAGCCGCGCTTTCCCGCGAGATCCCGCCCCGCACGCGCGCGCCCGCATCGGACGGCCCGAAAAGCACACCGGCGCGCACCGCACGGCCGCCGCGGCGCCGCCGGGAGGAGTCGGAGGAGGCGGAAAAGAAATAAAAGGAAAGAAAAAACGGCCGTTACCAGCGCCTCCCTTGGCCGCTTCTCCCCCACTCACGTTTTCCACCCGCGCAGCAGCCAGCCAGCGGCCACTCCTTGCTGAATCGGACGCCGCGCGCTCCAGCCCCGCGGCCGCATTCTCGAGCCTTCCGCGGCTGCCGTTACTGCTCGGGCGCGGGCACAAAAGCGGGGGGCGCGGGGCGTGCCCCCAACCCTAGCTCATTCTCCTCTGACTCCGTGGGCGGAATTCGGTGCATGCGAGCTTGCGGCGGCGGCGGCGAGCGAGATCTATGCGCGTGCCCGTCTCGGCGGGAGGAGGTGTGTTCTGCGGGCGTGCGTGCGGTGATGGCGTCGCTGGCAGCCGTGGCGGTGGCCGTCGCGGTCGTGGCGCTGGCCACGGCGGCATGGCGCTGGCTGCAGTGCGCGGCCGAGCGGCGGGAGGAGGTGCGCACGCTGGCATGGCTGGCGTCCGAGGAGGTCGAGTTCGCGGAGCGCGAGGCCTACTACTACGCGAACCACGGCTCGTTCGGCCGCGCCGCCGGCGTCACGGCGGCGGCGCCCCTGTGGACGGCGGCGCCGGAGGTGGTGGCTTCGCCGCGGGTCGAGGAGGAGGAGGAGCGGGAGGCGGCGACGGAACCTTTGGAGCCGCCGGCGAGGGGGAAGAAGGGGTCGTGCGCGGTGTGCCGCAGGCAGACTTCCTTCAGGTGCAAGCGCTGCAAGGGCGTCAACTATTGGTCAGTGCGCTCCCTCCCATGTCCCATCCTACTCTTGTTCGATTGCAGTTCATGCCGATTATCATGTCGAGACATTCGGCAAGTGGCTGAAAGAAAAATTCGATTTTTCCAATAAAAAGCTGACATGCCATGTATTTGGTCGGTTTCTGTGGCCATCGGACTTGTGTTTTCCCGATTATTTGCTGCCCACTAGAGCAGGATAAAATTGTTTAATTATTTGCTCAGCGCAGACATGCCATAATCTGAATTGCCTACATAATGTGAACACACCAGCTTACTGTAATTTTCACTTGATCAACTTCACTACGGGTGTTTATCCTCAGCGTGGGTGCTGATTTCAGAATATTACCCCCACAGAAGTAGAATTGCCGCCCATATCAGGCGCGCTCACATTTGGGTTCAGTTGATCAAATGATTGAGCCCTTTTATGCGGTTCAGTTCAGCAATTTTGTACAATGAAGAGTCACTTTGTTGAAAGCCAGATGCTATAAGTGGGATTCAATACCACTTTTATGTCAATGCTGCACTGATCAATCTTTCCAAATTATGTTATTGGTTGAATTTAGCGTGGGCACTGTGTGCCGCGTGGCCTTGTTCATATTAGGCAAATAAAAAGGCACAGAGGCAATCTTCAGTAGTGCAAACTGCTTGCAAGACAACTATATTATTTGGAGGGCCCGTTGCTTTGTATTGTAGGCCAGTGTGAGATATAAAGTTCTGTTCTTGAGCTCAGTTTATATTCCGTTTTCGATGGAAGACCAAGTTTCGGGTATTATATTAACTTGAGTACTTCTCCAAGTCACTAACTGTCTGAAACAGTATGATCCACTGGATCTCCTTAATCTTAATAGTTGTACATAAAATTGAACTTCATCATATGTGCATCTTTATCGAACAAGCATATGTATATAAAATATAGCGTTTGATTTTATTAAGTGTTTTGTGATAGCCTACTGCTATACCTGGATATTAATGGTCTCAAATTCTTAAATTTGATTGTCCCATTCACTAATTCTGCACATCTTTGAATTTTAATAACGTTTTCTATGATAATATTTTGAATACTTTTACCAAGTATTTGGCTACATCAAATGAAAAGTTTTTTTAAGAATTGGTATCCACTCGGACAAATTCATGCATGATATGAGTGGTAACTGTGTTGGTATTTTATTATTGACATCTTACACTGTAAGATATATTGTACCTTGTGTGGTTCAGTCCAAGGAACTTAGTACCCATTGTCCAAGCAGATGTTAATATTGTGTGTGGTATAATTGATCCTACTGTACATACTCTTCTACTTCCTTAACTTCCCTCTTATTGGTTGCAGTACCTTCAAGTGCCAGATAGCTCACTGGAGACAAGGACACAAAGATGAATGCCATCCATCAAGGATTGATGCTAGGAAAGACGGTACAATAAAAGCTTCTTTGGCAGAGAAAGGATTTGAATGCAATAGCTCAAATGAAGAAAGTGTGGTGGTGGGAGTAGAGTCAGCAGTTAAAATAAAAAATTCCGTCGCTGCTATGCCTGAATCTTCCGAGGAAAACTGTGTTGCAAAGTGTTTAAATGATGAAAACAAGGAGGTGCCCTTCGGGAAGACATCCAATCCCGCTGAGGATTCTGAACATGATAACAACATGTTCACATTTTGTAGGGTTACAGAGCATGCAGAATCTGATGATTGTTCAAGTTTTCTGACTTTTGGTAAAACTTGCAAAGTCAGCGCTTCTGTTAGTGAAAATGGCTCTCCGCCTCGCATTCCAGCAGAAAACTCTAGTTCACAAGCTGATAGGTCTGCTGGGTTGGAATCTGAACTGGAGCAATCTAGCAAACAAGATCCTTGCATAGATAACCTTAAAAGCTCTAGAAGTTTGCCGTCAATGACAATTATTGACGAAGTTTCCTCCAATAATGCTGGTGCACACTTCGAAGCGGGCAATCCATCTAAAAAGGCTGATAATCTTATTGAAATTTCTGTGAGATCGGAGAGCAGTGTTATGGTGCCAAGTAATCTATCAGCGGCAAAAAGTTTGATCACGCAACAAACTGTTCCAAAATTTGTGAGGCATTATCCATCCGAATCGGTATATAAAATTGAACACCTCACTTTATATCTAAAAGATACTGTTATGCGCTCAACCTAATGGTTATCTAAATGTGTCATAAACTTTTTCAGTATGAACTTTTCGTCAAGCTGTACAACTTTGACAAGGTGGAGTTACATCCTTTTGGTCTACGCAACCTTGGGAATAGGTAAACGTTTAATTAAACTGTAAAATATCTATTTTGGAACCAAGGGTGCCAAACATTCATGTGATTTTATTAGGTGTATCCTATAAGTTATTATTTGGATAATGTTAATACCTATCACTATTGAACTATTTCCTTAGAAGACCTTTCCTAAATATTATTTTATTGCCGTTTAATTTCAGTCCAAATGCGACAATTTTATAAGAATGATTTCGTCGTGTTAACCTCGACCTAGATCATTTTAGTATACTTTTATGGGTAATATTTTTGAAGTTCTTTTCTTCTCATATCCTTCAAGTATTTAGCAAAAAAAATAGAATATAGGTTCATTAATATTTACATGGGTTTTATATCAATATAGATGAAATCAAAGAAGATGAATGATATTTTTGGCTTGAAGTGACTTGCCTATAGCCAATGGCTTCACCTTTCTAGTCCTTTATTGTATCAAAACTTGAACTATAGTTTCTTTTTGGACATACATATTACTCCAATAACTATAGTCCAGTGGCAGGGATTCACAAAGCTGCTACTCGTATCCAGCATGAGACGTGGTGGTGGGCGCTAGAGCCCATGCGTCACATGTAACATATTATATGTGATAAGTGTAAATAGTTCATTGAATCTGAATGTAGTGTTGTAATGCTGTTGTTTCTGCCTAACCTTCTTTGTTTGTTTTACAGCTGCTACGCAAATGTTATTATTCAGTGTTTGGCATTTACGCGACCACTTACAGCGTACCTTCTGGAAGGACTTCATTCAAAAAAATGTAACTTAATGCTAAACTTGTATTTCTTCTGTTACTCACTGCACTCATTTGAATTACAGTACATGACTATTGCATTTTGTAGGTTCCAAAAAGGTATGGTGCTTCATGTGTGAGTTTGAAAGACTCATTATGGAGGGTAAGTGTGGACAATCTCCATTATCACCTACCGGAATACTCTCTCATTTGTGTGACATTGGGAGTAGCTTTGGCCCAGGCAAAGAGGAAGATGCTCACGAGTTTCTCAGGTGAGATTTTTTGGGTTAAAGTTATAATACTTCTCCCTTCTACCTGGCATGCACTCATGCTATATCGGATGTGTGTTGCTGTCGGTACGTGGGTTTTGGGGGCGGGGGGTAATTGAACATATTAATGAAGTTACTTCTACTGCCTTTCAGAAAGGAAATTATTCTTTTTTGTGGCTAAAATTAACTACTTCACTGCTGCTCTGCTAACATGTCTAATCACTATTGTTCTTTTTGAATAGTTCAATATAGTATTGACATTTTATCGAACAACTCGCTGAACCGGATACTAGTTTCCTGTAAGTTCCAACATAATGACAGGTTAAACCGTTTTTTATATTTGGACTAGTGCAGATGATGGTATTATCCCTTCTATTCTAGTTCATGTTTGTAGAGGTGGTTATTGGATATTAGCATTACAGATATTATTGACATAGTTAGTTATGCAATGCTCCTCCTGCTCATTTAGGGCATGTGCCTTGTCTTGTTTAGAATAGAAGGGAACTTGTTTTTACATTCAGAGATTGTTGGAATCCTCCAAGATTGATCTATTGGCAATCATAATTTGTATTCATGTGCCACAACATCCAAATGCCACATGAACGTGGTTTGGCTTGTTAGAATGTGGAATAAAAACATTAGAACCTACTCCGTTCGTTCCTAAACATAGGATGTTTTGAGAGTTCCATTTGAACTCCCAGAACGTTTTATATTTAGGCAGAGGTTGTATCTTTTTGAAAACAGAATGGCAGAAATGGGACTGCCTGCTTATTCACAGGAGGCTATTAATCTTGTGTTTTGCCCAGATAAGCAGATACGTGGAGCTCAACAACCAACTTGTTGCTATCTTTTTTTACTCTATGGTGAGAAATAACCTACTTGTAAGAGGTTTTGGATCCAAAAACAATCAGTTCTTTTGTTATAATATTGTTTGTTAAAAGTAAGAAAGTTTAGAAGTCTGAAGCTTTAGATAAGCCATTTTTCGGTTAGACAAGTCAAGGTGTCAATCGAGGTACATCAGCAGAACTACAATATATTGTTAAACCAAACAAATCGGTACCTGGTATAAAGGAGTGTATGTTAGCTTGTTAGATAGTATCCATGAGTCTTATATTTACTCTTTAGAATGTGTCTACAACTATTTCGATTTTCTCACGGTGAATAGTGTTTTCATTGAACCACACTGAATGAATTTTAACAGGTATGCAATCGATACTATGCAATCTGCCAACATGAAGGAAGCCAATAAAGATGGTGCTAATAAGTTATCTGAAGAAACGACACTGATGCAATTAATGTTTGGGGGCTATCTACGATCTAAGGTTTTCTTTACATAGAGAGCTGAACATTTCCAAATTTTATGATGCTTGAGTACTAGTGTGGCATATATAGTGTAACAGCATCTTTCATTATTTATCAATTGTTTAACTTTTTTCCTAGATAAAATGCACAAAGTGTGGGGTCAGTTCAGAACAGCGCGAACGTATTCTGGATCTTAGTGTTGAAATAGATGGGACTATCAATACCCTTGAAGACGCTCTTCACCGATTTACGTCTAAAGAAATCTTAGATGGTGATAATAGATACCATTGCATCAGGTTGGTTCATTTTGTTCTCTTGTTGCTTTGCTTTCTATTAATGCCCATAGTTTGACT
This sequence comes from Dactylis glomerata, assembly GCA_007115705.1. Lineage (NCBI taxonomy): Eukaryota > Viridiplantae > Streptophyta > Magnoliopsida > Poales > Poaceae > Dactylis > Dactylis glomerata. The sequence goes on along the minus strand of QXEO01001086.1, from coordinate 148,319 downwards.
TTCTGTATTTATTACGTTCCTCGTATTTGTCACTCCATGGCCAATTAAACCTTAGATTAAGATTTCTATTGTGGCAGGTTGACAATTGATATTGAAACAAATCTGTGATCATTTATATAGTAGCAATATAATACTAGTGCTTAGTGAATTCACTCAACTGTAGGATTTGCAGTTAACTATCGTTTATTTGCGACTAGTTGGATAAATTAGTGCACCTTCTTGTACCTGATGGTACCTGATCCGTCTTTTGCTTTCACTTCTGATGCCTCAACTTAATTTTCGTCATCAGATGCAAATCATATGAACGTGCCAAAAAGAAGCTGACAATATCAGAAGCACCAAATATCCTGACTATTGCATTGAAAAGATACCAGGTATCATTATGAATATTGGGTTTTTTTCACCAGTCCGTGGACTCAAGAAATTGTTATATCAAATCATGCGTGGTTGCTATTTTCTTATGTTGGGTTTGGATCAAGCTTTTGTAGTTTTGTTTTTTGCTCATTATAACTCATTTTTCTTTCAACAGTCTGGTATGTTTGGCAAAATCAACAAGGCCATCAGGTTCCCGGAGTACTTGAATTTGTCTAGCTACATGAGTACAACAGATGATTATTCCCCTGTGTACGGGCTATATGCTGTGGTTGTCCATCGTGATGTTAATAATGCAGCCTTTTCTGGTCATTATGTATGTTATGTCAAGGACTCACAAGGGAAGTGGCATGAGATGGATGATAGCCAGGTAAATTATACTTAGTTCCTAGATCTGCTTTACACCCTTTTGCATATTGGAAGATCATTTAAGCCGATTATGTGTTGCTTATATCTGGATTTCTTTGCTGAATATTCAATCAAGGACTAAACCTCTTGTTGGAAACATTGACAGATGCAGATTAATTTTTGTTTAAGCAATAAACTTCTTGCCCAGGGACATATGTTAATACCATAAGAACGATTATCCATGTGCCAATGTGAATCATTTATCCCTGCTAAGTAGTCTTCCACGTTGTCTTTAGGTGAAACTTGTTTCTCTGGAAGAAGTTCGCTCAAAGTGTGCATATATGCTGCTCTATGCGAGGTAAATACACCACTGTTATCCCATGTATCATGTATCGCTTTCTAAAATTTGCCGGCCATCATAAATCCTTTCGCATTAAATACATCAGGTGTTCACCACGGGCTCCAAGCTCTGTAAGGAAAGTGATTGCTCAAGACCCATCACGCACGAAAAGAGCTAGACAAACAGTAGATCCAGAACCAACTTGTCTGGAAGGAGGTAGTTACATGAGCAGGCACCAAGGTGGGCAATCATGTATGGATCATATAGTGTATGACCACACCTACACAGTGGATACATTTGATGACTCATCATATCCAGTATCGGAGTCTACAAGTCCAAGCGGGAGTTCTTCGCTATTCAGCAATTCCGATGCAGGGTCAACCGGCACTCTCAGCAGCGACAGCACTGACAGAACAACGAACTCAGGCAACATGGAGGAGTACGACTACATATTTGGAAGCTCGGATCAGATGAACCCGGTAAGCACAGTGGTCATACCTGACAAACACGATCTTAGCTATTCGCGGAGGTCTAGCTTGAACCCTAGCTCTTCAACTCAATATGCTGATCAAGGTGAGGTTGAGAGGCTGCAGCAGCTCAATCATCAGTCAAGCAGAGGGGTTTGGAATGAGGGTGGGGAAAACCAATCCATCTTTTATCTTGACCAAGGTAAATATCAGGGCAGTCTTAGTATTAGTAGCAGAAGTAGTGGTAGTAGTAATGTTATTTGTAAGTTAACAGAACAACGTAGCAGTAGGATGATAGCGGAGGTTGATCATGGCCCTGGAGAGGGCTGGGGGTATTGTAGGTAGAGGCTGAATGAGCCAAGCATTTTTCCGGTACAGAGGGCTTGGGTTGTAGAGAAAGATAAATTTATCCTGTATAAACATGCCATTGCAATTAATAGAGGGGCAGTTATAAAAACAAATGGTGTCTATTCTTCCATCTTCACGGTCCTCTAGTTGGGTGGAGTGGAGCACTGAGGTTGGCATCTGTGCAAGGTATTCTCATCGCTCAAGATCGTGCAAAGTACTTAATATTTTTTTTAAAATAATAATATTTGAGAGAGTGTTTTTAAAATGTTTCACCAAATTTTATGATCTGACCCCATCTATATCGGGAGAAAGATAAATCATAAGGAGATGTCACTTTTCATATCTCTCTCAACTTGTATAGGGTTAGGTTAAAACAATTTGGTAAGGTCCTGAACATCTTGGACACTCCAAAATTCAAATGTTTTCTAAAAAAATATTACAGTAATTTGCATGATCTTACACAGCGAAAGTACCTACGAGTGATGCTCGATTAATCTCCCACAGCGAGGATAGTTTCTCTTCCTGAATTCAGCTTTCCAGCTCCACAGTAGGACAGTAGTACCATAGCATGGCTTCATTGCCAGGCTAGCCCAGCCCATCTTAAGTCTGCACAGGCTGGTCGACAATTTTTGTTGAAGTTTACGTGGCCTGGCAGCCCGTAATGAAGCAGGCCAGAGCCTTTTCATGGAGCCTTTTTCTTCCATTTCTATTTACGGGAGATACTTCTAATTTCCAATCTCTAGTAGGTTTGCCTTGAAAAAAAAGTTCAAGTTTGTTATGATTACTTGATTAGTTTTGGATTTACATTTTTTTCATATTCCTGATTTTGTTTATCATAATGATGCTTTTTTCCATAAATGTTCAAAGATAAATAAATTTTATTTAAGTTTTTAATATGAATGGTGTGACATTTATGTTCCTAATTTGATTTTAAAAGTTCTTAAAGTTGCACTTTATGTTCTCACGCTAGCACCTTAAGCTAGAAGGTCCCCAAATTTTCTAATTATTTTAATATTAGGCCCCCCTAAACTTGCTTAAGATTCTACAAAGATGTCATTACATGCATATTTAAAATGGGAGTATTTCCATATCATAAAAAACTTCTATCTTGAATATACAAAACACCTATTTTCATGTACTTATATGTTGCATTGTTGTACACTGTTTAGATGCCTTATATGCATAAGGACATGCATGTTATGTACAAATGTTGTCTCGCGCATCCATGCTACTCCCTCCGTCCCGGCATATAGGTACTGCACATATCATTAGGTCGTCATTTTGACAAATATAATATAAATTTTATAACATAAAAATTATACCATTAGAACATAAGTAATCTAAAGTTTCCAATGATATATATATTTTATAGTATATATGTTATATTACATTGGTCAAAGTGACAACCTAGGGATACGCGCAAGACTTATAAACCGGAACGAAGGGAGTACAAAGTTACCACCTACTTTGTTAAACGAGGAAAATAAAAGTAATATTATTTTGTTAGAAACCTGTTAAATATATGCATTGTTTTAGGCAAGTGTGTACCGCCACTTAAGTATTAAGCAAATTAACAAACTCTACTCTACTCTCTCTCTCTCTCTCTCTCTCTCTCTCTCTCTCTCTCTCTCGTTATATTGCTGCATTGTTACCAAAATAAAAGGAGTATAACTATTGTTCTAATCTACTTTTTTTACTCTGGAGGAAGTTGCAGCTCTGCACCATGGCACACCCGTACTAGATTTAGTTTTTTTATTTTATACTTGATCGCAACAACAAAAAATCCACAAAAAAGTAGGAGTGCAGTACAAGAATATGTTCCTGTCATACAAAAATATTCAGGCTCAAAAGTTATTGTATCTAGCCTACAGAAAAAATGACACAAAATATAATATGAATATAATTTTTTCAAAATTTGTATTTTTTGTTTCTCTCAAATAGCACAACATATTGACCTCAAACTTCACAGATCAACATAACTATTGTATTGCAACGTGTACATGAAGTGGGAGTGTAAATGGAATGGGGGCGTAGGTGTCACGGTGTTTCAAAAAACAATCTTTTTTACTGTGGCCAATTAAAAAACACCAACTTCTGCAATATCAAATCAACATTGCTAAAGCCTCCCGGTAACGGGCCTCGCTCCGCTCATCAAAAGTTGGCCTTTATATATAGTGGATCAACATATAACAAATCGTTCATGAAATATGTTTTCACAATGTAAGTGGAGGTGTGGTGTCATAGTGTTTCGAAAACTAGTCTCTTTTACTCTGACCAATTAAAAAACATCAACTTCTATATTATCAAATCAACATTGGTAAATCATTTATGAAATATGTTTTCATAATGTACCTGCTTTGTATTATATATGTTTATATATTTTAAAAAACTTGGTCAAATTAACTTACAAAAAGATTACTTAGGATGGAAGTTATATGCCTTGTTTGTCGACTTTATGCAGCCCATGATTGTAATAATTAAAATATATACTATGTAATAAGTAATAAGTAATAAGTAAGGCCATATATATCATTTTGATGCAGAGGCCTGGGGCCTCCCCATTTTCAAAAAGGAAAAGCTATATGCCTTATAATCTGTGAAGGAGGGCTTATGGTTAATTACCCACTTTCTCTCCTGCCTTGAGCACCATGTAGGCACAAATGTGATATCAGACTTTGAAAGCATATGCACACTTTCCAAGAACAGAGGCAGTGTATCTAGCTCTGATATCATGCATCATGACCCCACAGTTTACTGTTGAACTTGAAGCAACATGGGCAGCGTGTGCATATGGCCCTGTAAAATTTTGTTTGTCAAGAAGCACGTAGTCTAGTGTACAGTGTACCTCAAGTTAAACATTTATTTAACCCCTCTTAGCCCAAAAGTGGCAATTTTGATTAACACCTTTACTCAAAGCAGTCCAAAAACATAACTGAGCGGCTATGCATGCGTACCATCTCCATTATAGAACCACCACCTTTACATGAAGCAATACAGGTAAGTGATGTGCTATTTGAGCATCACTTTGCATGGAACGATTAGCCTTTTCTTGGGCCACGGGATGTTAAAATGGTCAGGGCATTAGTGGTCAGAACATTAGCTTTTGTTGCGTTTGTCTAAAAAAAAAGCTTTTGTTGCCGGGGTTCACGTATGCTTGGTATTGTAATGCACTTGTCTTTAGCATCACAATAATTGCCAGTTTACCTTGTTCTTGCACATATCTGTATTAACTCATGATGTTGCACTTCTATCTGGGTTGATTATTTTTTTGCATGAAACAATGAAAAGCATGAAAGTGGGTTTGACCATGGATGGTGATAAGCCCTTAGATGGTAGGTTATTGGCCTCTTTGAGCTAGCCACTGGGGTGAGTATGAGAATGTAGTTAAGAAGAATTAAATTAAGTAACACCTTTGTAATGATTAAAAGTTAGAAGGTAAGCCCAAATTTTCTAATAGTTAAGAGATAGCCAAGAGTTTGTTTTTATGATATTTAAGCAATATGTTTGCTTCATAAAATTTGTAATAAAATTGATAGTCAAATTATTTATTATAGACAATGTCACTTTCTTCAACCTTAAAACAACATTTGTTTGTAGTGGAACAATTATCGTTTTCATTGTTTAGCATTGAAGGTTGAAGGGCGGTAGCCACTGGAATTGAGTGCTGACTTTAAACTAAAAATGAATATTAAATCATGTGGGTGCAACTGAAATCTTCAGAGTTTTCTATTTACTAATATAATCCAATATAGGAGAACACACATATAGTGTCTAAGCTTATGAAACTATTTAAGAAAATATTATCATTCATGAAGTAACTTGAAAGATAGTTGGGATATTTATTTGTATGAACTTGTAGGTGCAGGTACATAATGTTGGACATCTACATTTTTGTTTTATTATCTAAATCTCTCTAAATGAAGTGCATTTCTCCAAATGAGTTTCTCACATCATGTTGCAAATATCTCAAATTAAACATCTATAAAAAAATTGAAGCAGTATATGCAACTTATGGTGTTTGTAGAACTTCTTGCCTAGGATAAATCGGCAAGTTAGTGCCTCTTTGGGTTCTATATGTTTCACAGGATTTTTTTAGGACTCCATTACTTGGAACTTTTTTCTTATGGAATTGCCTTTGAATAAAAGGAATTGTGCTGCCCAAATTACTAGGAATTACATTTCTATGCCTCAATTCTTTAGGAATTTGAACATCCATTCAAACCTCTTATTTAGACTCAAGTGCACAGGATCGAGACACTTTTCCTGAGTTTTATCCAAACAACTATTCATGTAGTTTTTTGATGCTTTACAAAAAAAAAATTGCATTGAGAAACCGGTGGGATTCATGTGTTCCTATTCCTGCTTTTTTTTTCTCCTACCATTCAGTAATGTAGTTTTGACACTGACTGAGCAACAAACTCGGAATATACCGAGACAGAAATCAACACTTCCTGCTACGGGCTATTCTTTAGATTGTCACTTTCTAAAGTCGCTTTTATCTATGCATATATCTTCTTACCGGTTAGAGAAGCTTGCTGTCATGTCCTAACAAATATCAAACATGTATATCAGTATATAGTATTTTATGCTCTCAGGGAGCAATCATATAGTAAATCATTTTGCCTGAAACCCTCTAGGTTCTCATGTTGCTACCCTGCACTGCAATAAACCAGTTTTTTTATATATCCTTGAAAACTTGGCTGATTAACTGTATTTTGTTTTGTAGGTGCCCTGTATGGAGGCTGGGACCCAGGATACAGTGCCCACTTCATCTAGCCGGCCAGAAGTGGAGATCTAGCGTCTTACAGAGTTCAGACTGGAAGGCTACCATATACTACACTACAATAATCACCATTGTTGCATGGTACTCATAATTTTATTTGTTGGTTCGAGACAATGTGATAATAGACTACCAGTACCAGGCTTAGCAAATAATCAACATTGTCAGTATACATGATACTCCAAAGTTTTCCCTGCGTTGCTGGGTCGGATAAGTTAAGTTGCTATCTAGCTAGGGCTAGGCTCCTCCTAGCTGACAACGATGCAATACAATGCGAACGAGACCAGCCTGTTCAGGGTCAACAAAACTTAAAGGTATACGTGATCTTTGCATAAATGTCCAGGTCTCGCCTGTGGATTTGTGTGTGTGTGTGCCTGTGCAGGCTACACCTACACGCAGAGGCTAGGCCTGGTAGGGCTGCATGGGATGGCATGCATGGGCGCAGAGCGGGCAGATGGGATAGGCTGGTGGGGTCCGGCACTGCCTGGTGATATCTTATTTTATTCCATCTCGGTCGCCGCCTACCTGCTGTGCAGCGTAGGCTGGACGCTGGTGTATAGCTTTGTGGGGATGCCGAAGAATCTGATCGTATTCGTCGCCGGTGGGCGCTGGACTGGACAGGGCGGGGGCCCGGGGCCGGCATCGGCATCTATCATGATTCAGGTTCGGCGCCGGCCTGATGCACGGTCAGAGGCTGCCGGCCGGCCGGGGACTGCTCATCCTTTTTCTGGAGGAACTGGGATCGATCACCGGGGTCCGGGGCCATGGCTGCCATGATTCCTCTCCGATGCACCTTGGCCTTGCTCCCTGGCCAGTTCGCTATCATGTCTGCATCGCGTGCGTGGTTGCAGTTGCACGGCCTTGTGCATTATGAGGCGTACCGATCGTGTGCTGGGTGGGATTGTTAGGAATAAGCACGTCCGGTGCTGTGTTGTATACGGAACGTATACGGACATCTCCGGGTAGGATTAGAATTCTGCACCGCCTAGACTAGCTTTAGTCTCGTTTGTGCGTGTATAAAAGCACCTACCCGTGTACTCTTGTAACCAACCAAGAGACAGAAGAAATACAATGAAAGCAAAGGCACGATATGTGCCTGTGGCAAATCGTCGATTGTTTCCCTGTGTTGCATCGTGCGTATAAGCTAGCTAGCTGCTTAGCTTGTACTTGCACGTGTGTCTCGGCGGTTTAGTTCTTCGCGTTGTCTCGCCGGAAGTTAGTCTCGCTGAAACAGCTCGGAAGTAATCGAGTTAGTATCTACGTGCGCGTATTGCCGGAAAGTACTCGGTGATCAGCGTTGTTGATTGGGCCAATTCCAACAATTGGTATCAGAGCCTGAGGTTCGTCGTCCGTGATTTTCTGAAAGTACTAGAAGATTATGGCGATGGTCAAGGTTGGCGAGAACTCGGGATCGGCATCGGTGGTGGAGACGGTGGGGGCGGCTTTGTATCCGCGCCTAGATCGCAAGGACTACGGGCTTTGGGCCGTCAACATGGAGGTGGCCATGGAAGCTCAGGAGATTTGGGAAGCCGTCGATCCAGGCGGCGGCGACTACGCCAAGGGAGGCGCGAAGTACCGGAAGGATCGCCAAGCTCTAACGGCGCTCTATTCCGTCGTACCGAAGGACGTGTTGCAGCACCTTGTCGGAAAGAAATCGGCAAAGGATGCTTGGGAGACGATCGAGATCTTGCACCAAGGTCATGCCCGCGTGAAGGAAGCGCATCTTCAAAGTTTGACGAAGAGCTATGAAGATCTGAAGATGGAGGAAAGCGAGACGGTTGATCAGTTTGCCGCCCGTTTCGTCACCCTCATCAATGGAATCAGGGGATATGGCGAGAAGTTGGATGAGGTCAAGAACGTCAGAAGATTCTTGCGTGCCGCACCGGCGCGCTATATGCAGATCGTTACATCGATCGAACAATGTCTCGACCTGAATACACTGACGGTTGAGGATCTCGTCGGAAGGTTCAAGGCCCATGACGAGAGAATCCGGCTTAGCTTTGGCGACCCGAAACAGAGTGAGCACTTGATGCTCACGAAGCAGCAGTGGATGACTCTTTCAAAAGAAGCGCAAGGAGGATCCACGAGCGGCGGCAAGAAGAAGGAGAAGGAACGCTCAGCGAGAAAGTACGTCGCAGAGCAGGAGGATGATGATGAAGCTCCGCCGCGGAGGAAGTTTGACATAAAGAAAATAAGGTGTCATAACTGCGGCAAGCTTGGTCACTTCAAGTCTGATTGCCGAGAACCACCGAAGGAGAGGGCTCTTATGGCCCAGAAAGGAGATGATGGACCCATGATGATGATGCTCGAGGAGTGTGAGCATGACACGGAGGAGTTAGCTCTTCTGACGCCAACTATGGAGATTGTGAAGCTCGACAAGCGGGGAACAAAGACGGGTGACAACGTCTGGTGCCTCGACACGGGCGCGAGCAATCACATGACTGGCGACATGGCCCTATTCTCCGAATTAAATCTCTCGGTGGGAGGCACCGTTCGTTTCGGTGATGGAGCGACGGTCAGCATCGCAGGACGAGGCAATGTCCTACTTGAGTTGCAAAGCGGTCATAAGGTACTCACTAGTGTGTACTATGTTCCCAAGTTGGAGAGAAATATTATCAGTCTTGGACAGCTCACAGAGTGTGGATACAAGATTGTGCTCGAGGAGAACTATCTATGGGGATATGATCGTGAAAGGCAGCTTATCATGAAGGTGGAGAGATCAAAGAACAGACTCTACTACCTTGACTTGGATCGGGTGGATCCAATATGCGATGGAATTCTAGTCGAGGAGCAACGGAGTGCCCCGTTTCCAGTTGAATCCACGCATGTCATGCAAGACATAATTTGCGAGAAAGAAAAATCGGGTCAACCGGATGGTAGCCCAGCAAGCAGCAGGCCACCATGGCCAGAAGGAGGCGGACTGAAAGAAAAAGATACGCTAGAAGAAGGTCCAGTAAAAAGGAAGATACGGTATATTTCTTCAGAGCTACTTAATCTAGTTGTAGCTAGCATCATCGAAGGTCGGACGTGTATGCAAGACCCAGAAAACATGCCAACTCGGCTAGAAGGAGGGCGAGCTGCATCGCCAGAACATTCTACGGAAGGACCAGAAGAAAGAGGATGGCGTGGCCCGTGTGGTCCGGATGGCGCTCCAAATTATTCAGCGTCAAAACAAGAAACAACACGCGCGTGCACTGACAGTCGATCATCAGCTGGTGGCCAAGTAATTCCACCAGAGGATTCATCAGGAGATCCAGAAGAGAAGAGCAACCCAGCAAATTCGGGTGCACCTGACGGGATAGAAGCAAACGTCCCAGCAAGAAAATATCAGCCATGTTATGCATGTCTAGAGCTAATTGATCTAGCTGTACGTGAGACTAGTGTTGCATCGTGGCGTGAAAATCAAGTACCTAGTTTGGCTAAAGTAGAAAGCCACATGACAAAAGATAAAATGTCAGTTTTGGCTGGTGCATCTACTTTACCAACACCAGGAAGTTCAAAAGCTCAAGAGACTAGTGCCACGTTAGGCGCTGAAGTGTACGTCGTATCAACTCCGAAAGTACTGGAGCCGAAGCGGCTACGATCGACGCCAACACGCATGCGACGCGTGTTGGAGTGCTATCCAAAGAAGATTCTTCGGACAGTAGATAATCCGGTGAAGATGAAGCAAGAAAAGAATTGTTTGCTCATCGAGGAACCGGTGAAGGTTAAAGACGACAAGGAGGATGATGAGCGACAAGCCATGAAGAAGCCGGCGAAAGCAAAGACGGTGACATGGATGCTACAAGGAGGAGCGACAAAAGCAATGTTGACGATGATGGCCAAATCGGCGAAAGCAGTGCCGAGGGTAACACCTACGCGAAGCAAGTGGCGTATTTGGAACCCAGGTCGAAGTGAAGCGGTCGTGCTTAGGGGGGTGATTGTTAGGAATAAGCACGTCCGGTGCTGTGTTGTATACGGAACGTATACGGACATCTCCGGGTAGGATTAGAATTCTGCACCGCCTAGACTAGCTTTAGTCTCGTTTGTGCGTGTATAAAAGCACCTACCCGTGTAATCTTGTAACCAACCAAGAGACAGAAGAAATACAATGAAAGCAAAGGCACGATATGTGCCTGTGGCAAATCGTCGATTGTTTCCCTGTGTTGCATCGTGCGTATAAGCTAGCTAGCTGCTTAGCTTGTACTTGCACGTGTGTCTCGGCGGTTTAGTTCTTCGCGTTGTCTCGCCGGAAGTTAGTCTCGCTGAAACAGCTCGGAAGTAATCGAGTTAGTATCTACGTGCGCGTATTGCCGGAAAGTACTCGGTGATCAGCGTTGTTGATTGGGCCAATTCCAACAATTGGTATCAGAGCCTGAGGTTCGTCGTCCGTGATTTTCTGAAAGTACTAGAAGATTATGGCGATGGTCAAGGTTGGCGAGAACTCGGGATCGGCATCGGTGGTGGAGACGGTGGGGGCGGCTTTGTATCCGCGCCTAGATCGCAAGGACTACGGGCTTTGGGCCGTCAACATGGAGGTGGCCATGGAAGCTCAGGAGATTTGGGAAGCCGTCGATCCAGGCGGCGGCGACTACGCCAAGGGAGGCGCGAAGTACCGGAAGGATCGCCAAGCTCTAACGGCGCTCTATTCCGTCGTACCGAAGGACGTGTTGCAGCACCTTGTCGGAAAGAAATCGGCAAAGGATGCTTGGGAGACGATCGAGATCTTGCACCAAGGTCATGCCCGCGTGAAGGAAGCGCATCTTCAAAGTTTGACGAAGAGCTATGAAGATCTGAAGATGGAGGAAAGCGAGACGGTTGATCAGTTTGCCGCCCGTTTCGTCACCCTCATCAATGGAATCAGGGGATATGGCGAGAAGTTGGATGAGGTCAAGAACGTCAGAAGATTCTTGCGTGCCGCACCGGCGCGCTATATGCAGATCGTTACATCGATCGAACAATGTCTCGACCTGAATACACTGACGGTTGAGGATCTCGTCGGAAGGTTCAAGGCCCATGACGAGAGAATCCGGCTTAGCTTTGGCGACCCGGAACAGAGTGAGCACTTGATGCTCACGAAGCAGCAGTGGATGACTCTTTCAAAAGAAGCGCAAGGAGGATCCACGAGCGGCGGCAAGAAGAAGGAGAAGGAACGCTCAGCGAGAAAGTACGTCGCAGAGCAGGAGGATGATGATGAAGCTCCGCCGCGGAGGAAGTTTGACATAAAGAAAATAAGGTGTCATAACTGCGGCAAGCTTGGTCACTTCAAGTCTGATTGCCGAGAACCACCGAAGGAGAGGGCTCTTATGGCCCAGAAAGGAGATGATGGACCCATGATGATGATGCTCGAGGAGTGTGAGCATGACACGGAGGAGTTAGCTCTTCTGACGCCAACTATGGAGATTGTGAAGCTCGACAAGCGGGGAACAAAGACGGGTGACAACGTCTGGTGCCTCGACACGGGCGCGAGCAATCACATGACTGGCGACATGGCCCTATTCTCCGAATTAAATCTCTCGGTGGGAGGCACCGTTCGTTTCGGTGATGGAGCGACGGTCAGCATCGCAGGACGAGGCAATGTCCTACTTGAGTTGCAAAGCGGTCATAAGGTACTCACTAGTGTGTACTATGTTCCCAAGTTGGAGAGAAATATTATCAGTCTTGGACAGCTCACAGAGTGTGGATACAAGATTGTGCTCGAGGAGAACTATCTATGGGGATATGATCGTGAAAGGCAGCTTATCATGAAGGTGGAGAGATCAAAGAACAGACTCTACTACCTTGACTTGGATCGGGTGGATCCAATATGCGATGGAATTCTAGTCGAGGAGCAACAGAGTGCCCCGTTTCCAGTTGAATCCACGCATGTCATGCAAGACATAATTTGCGAGAAAGAAAAATCGGGTCAACCGGATGGTAGCCCAGCAAGCAGCAGGCCACCATGGCCAGAAGGAGGCGGACTGAAAGAAAAAGATACGCTAGAAGAAGGTCCAATAAAAAGGAAGATACGGTATATTTCTTCAGAGCTACTTAATCTAGTTGTAGCTAGCATCATCGAAGGTCGGACGTGTATGCAAGACCCAGAAAACATGCCAACTCGGCTAGAAGGAGGGCGAGCTGCATCGCCAGAACATTCTACGGAAGGACCAGAAGAAAGAGGATGGCGTGGCCCGTGTGGTCCGGATGGCGCTCCAAATTATTCAGCGTCAAAACAAGAAACAACACGCGCGTGCACTGACAGTCGATCATCAGCTGGTGGCCAAGTAATTCCACCAGAGGATTCATCAGGAGATCCAGAAGAGAAGAGCAACCCAGCAAATTCGGGTGCACCTGACGGGATAGAAGCAAACGTCCCAGCAAGAAAATATCAGCCATGTTATGCATGTCTAGAGCTAATTGATCTAGCTGTACGTGAGACTAGTGTTGCATCGTGGCGTGAAAATCAAGTACCTAGTTTGGCTAAAGTAGAAAGCCACATGACAAAAGATAAAATGTCAGTTTTGGCTGGTGCATCTACTTTACCAACACCAGGAAGTTCAAAAGCTCAAGAGACTAGTGCCACGTTAGGCGCTGAAGTGTACGTCGTATCAACTCCGAAAGTACTGGAGCCGAAGCGGCTACGATCGACGCCAACACGCATGCGACGCGTGTTGGAGTGCTATCCAAAGAAGATTCTTCGGACAGTAGATAATCCGGTGAAGATGAAGCAAGAAAAGAATTGTTTGCTCATCGAGGAACCGGTGAAGGTTAAAGACGACAAGCAGGATGATGAGCGACAAGCCATGAAGAAGCCGGCGAAAGCAAAGACGGTGACATGGATGCTACAAGGAGGAGCGACAAAAGCAATGTTGACGATGATGGCCAAATCGGCGAAAGCAGTGCCGAGGGTAACACCTACGCGAAGCAAGTGGCGTATTTGGAACCCAGGTCGAAGTGAAGCGGTCGTGCTTAGGGGGGTGATTGTTAGGAATAAGCACGTCCGGTGCTGTGTTGTATACGGAACGTATACGGACATCTCCGGGTAGGATTAGAATTCTGCACCGCCTAGGCTAGCTTTAGTCTCGTTTGTGCGTGTATAAAAGCACCTACCCGTGTAATCTTGTAACCAACCAAGAGACAGAAGAAATACAATGAAAGCAAAGGCACGATATGTGCCTGTGGCAAATCGTCGATTGTTTCCCTGTGTTGCATCGTGCGTATAAGCTAGCTAGCTGCTTAGCTTGTACTTGCACGTGTGTCTCGGCGGTTTAGTTCTTCGCGTTGTCTCGCCGGAAGTTAGTCTCGCTGAAACAGCTCGGAAGTAATCGAGTTAGTATCTACGTGCGCGTATTGCCGGAAAGTACTCGGTGATCAGCGTTGTTGATTGGGCCAATTCCAACAGGGATCATGGAAGCTGATCGAGTTTCAGATCCATGGAGTCATGGAGAAGTAGTCTCCAGGAAATCACAGTGGAGTTGCTCACAGTAACAAGACTGTACGCTGCGTCACCTGGGACAGGAGAGGTGATTGATCGTCACGATCCCGGCCTCTAGAAGACCTGCTTGCAGAAACTATTGCTGCCTTCCAAACCTGCTAGTCGAACTAGCTAGATCACTGTGCGCGCCGACGCAGACTACAAGAGAAAGGAAAAACACGAAGTTATTGATGCTACAGGAGGCAGCAGGTGAAGCATTTGCTCGAAATGCAGAACGGGCCTTTACCTCTGGTCCTATGAGTAATGGAGGGCATTGCATATATGCACGTGCCCAACAGCGAACTAGCCGCAAGCACACTCCTGTTGATTAATTACGGCTATATTCGTTAGCGCATCTCCATTGGGCCGAGGCATCGTACCGACACAAACGGTTCGTCCTGGTCTGTTTACGTTGAGAACAGGATATAATTTGCGTTGTGGTCCGGCCTGCTTGGCCGGCGCGTCCATTATGTCCGCCGCTAGCAGTGGTGCCAATTTGCAATCGGTTGATATAAAGTAAACGACGCGGATTTGCTAGCCACCCGGCTAGCTGTGCATACCCGAGCAGCCGTTGGATGATGGGGAGCACATGCTCCGCGGGTTCAGATCGTAGAGTGCGCCGTTAGCTAGCATGATCTCCGTCCAACAAAAAGCAGCCACAGGTTTTGGTTTTGTGCATGGATGGCCATGCATGCAAGCCGTGTTTTGGAAAGTTTCCCTATAGTGTTGTGGAAAAGTTTTCAAAAGCTCTACTCGTTCTGGAAAGTTTTCAAAAGCTCCACTGGTTTTGGATAGTTGCTACGTGGGGTTGGGTAAAGTTTTCAAAAGCTACAATGCCGCATGACATAACAATAGATTTATTTTTCTTCTTTTACAAGCTGAGATATGTATACCCCCGTTTGGTAGATTATAACTTTGCCATTTCGGTTCCATAAAGCCTAAGAACACCCCATCAAATAGTGATTTAAAAAGGCATATAGGAAACCGAGAGGGACGGGAATAATGACAAGCCATGAACGGCCGTTCATTGAGCTGATGTTGTACCTACAGATACAAAAAAGACTTAGACAGCGATATGGAAGAAATGCATGGGTGAGTACTAACAGAATGCCACATGCATCCCTCATGACAAAAAAGAACAACACAAAAGCTAGGCAGGCGGCGAACCTTCAAGTGGACCGCCGGAATATGGCCGGTGTTTTAGAGAGGACGGGGGTAGTATGCTCCGCGGATGAGCTCTTGAATTTTTTCGGATTTGTGGTCAATGGAAATAGGAACAGGTTGTAGAAAAACAAAAATATGGCTCATACACCTTATTGGATGCGACGGACAGGAAACAAAAGAGACTAGTTCCTAGTGGGAGAGAGAACAAACCAGTAGAAGATTCAAACAAAAGGACGGATGAGTGGCGACTTTGGAAAAGAAAACAAAAGTGGGGCAAGTCGAACGAAAACTACCACTCTCTGGAGATGCATGCATGGAATGATAGACAAAAACAGTGTGCAGTTTGGAAAGAAAAACAAAAGTTGGCATAGGACCGAAACCCCATGCGCACCTGTCCACGCATGGATGTGAATGAAAACAAAACCAGAACAACATCTCTAGTGCGTGGAGGAGAAAAATAAACAAAAGTGAATGATACATGTCGTGCTCCATATATAACGGCGTTAGTAGCAGAGGTGTTAGACTTAGAGACCACCATGTTGCATGTGCCAGATCCAACGGTAGGATGCATATGCACAGCTATCATGGTGGCTATCCCACTATTTCCCATAAAGTAAATTGCAATGCATTGGATTGGATTGGATACATTGCAAACATTGCTTATAAGATCATACTCTAGAATAAAAAGTAATATAATTAAGTAGCCGTGGCTACTGGTCGTCCTCGTCGGAGGAGGAAACGATGGGCTCGCCGCGGGCGGGCGCGACATACTACCGACGGCACATGTCCTCATCGAAGACGGTGACCGTAATCTGATGGTCGCCGTCGAAGTTGAAGACGAGAAGGTGGCCGGCCACGATGTCGTGCCGGTGGCAGAACCTCCTCCACCCGTTGGCCCCGGTACGACGTACCAGTGTGGTCGAAGAGGAGCTTCGTGGGCCATATGCTGGTGGCGCCGCCGCGCACCCGCAACACAACCTGGTTCATCCTCACCTCGACCACCTCGCTGAACTTGCGGGGCAGCCTGACGGAGTCCTGGTCGGCGCCGTAGTTGAGGGTGACGCCGAACTCGAACCCGTCAGCAGGCTCGGGCTCGGGCGTCGAGGGTGGAGAAGGAGAAGGCGGAGGAGATTGAGATGGCGGTGCCTCCATCCAATGCTTATGGCCGCCAGCACGACTGCTCTCACCTTGACGTCCACGACGTCATCGACGTCCACGGGTAGGTGGCGGCGACGAGCTCTGGGCGCCACCACAGCGGCTTCCTCCACGGCTCCCTCGACGCTTGCGTCCATGCCCACGGCCCGATGGGCGCCCTAGCCACCCTCCCCTTGATCCAATTCCTCTCACCATGGTCCCTGCAGTTGTGTGGAGAAAAACTATGGGGAAGAAGGAAGAGTCGGTGTGCGAAGAACTGGCCGGCCAGTTTAAAAAGACCTCATGGCATTGGATGCCGGCGCAGAGGCCCAAGCGCCGGCATTGAAGTGACCTCGCCATGCGTCGGGCGGCGTAGTAGGCTGCCAATGCCAGGGCGTTGAGCAAAGCGACGGGGCGGTACAACAAAAGGCCATGTAGGGGGCCTAGACCCACGCGGGAGGACACGGGTGGACAGCGCGCCTATCCGCGCTGACACATCGGTGACCCAAGTTTGGTGGACTGATGCGTCGGGCCGGATGCATCGGGCGGCATGTCGAGGTCTCCTCTCCTTCGCTAGAACTAGATAAGGACTAGTTCCTCCCATCGTGCGGCGGGCGGCAGCCGGGGTCTCCTCTCCTGCGATGGAAGGTCCTAGCTGATGTGGCATGGCAGTTCTAGACGATAAGCTATGACTGGAGGAGAAGGTAGGCGCTCCGGCTTCCCTGGGATCTAGACAGACGTCGGGCGGCAGCTCCAAGTCCCGCGATTTATGTGACATCCCAGAACTTAGGACAACTTCGGGGTAGTTTAGAAGGGCTTTTGTGCATTGCATCTGAAATTACGGGATTTTTTTGCGCTTGTATCACTAAAACCTAAGAGTGATCGAATCTCTCTTCGAGGGGGAAATGGTGAACTCTCGAAGTGCGAAAGATTTGGACTTGATCTCTTTTGATCTGTTGTTGTGGGAAGGTGATGAATTGGATAACTAAACCCTAGTTATAAGCTTTTGAACTTAGATTGGGATTTGAATCAAGTTTGAATTTGAATCTTGAATGATTAGATCAAAATTGAAAGACACATTTAGAAAGGATAAATATTAACAAAGAAAGAATAGGTAGAAATACAAACATCAATAAAGAGAAAGAAAACTTAAACTTTATTGATCATCAACACATATTACATTGTCTTTACATAATTCAAAGAATGAAAGAATATTACAAATTGGAATGAATCAAAGAACATTACAAAAGAAGAAAAGAAAGATTACAAGTTACAAATTCTAAAAAGAAAACTATATGTCTTCTTTCTTTCTTTCCTTTCTTCTTTTCTTTTCTTGGCACCTGTAACCAAAGTAGAAATAGCAAATTCACCAAGAATGGCAATTACCAAGTGGCACTCAAGAATAACAAGGCCACTGTAGATAATCATCAGAAGGTTGAGCTTATCACCAAGCTCTCGAGTGAAATATCTCAAGGCAGCCGAGATGGGCAAGGCTGCCCACAGCAGCACACTCATCATATGAATGCACCAAGGTGTCAAGCCCCCAAGTAACAAAGGCTAGTATAAAAGCATCACAGAGGGTGAAATTTGCTCGTCCAAGTACACAGCCGACCAAGAACAACACCACCACACCACCAACCGCACCACACCAAGAACACCACCACAGTCAAGACCACATCACCATCACCAAATCACCACCACACAATCAACCCTGCTCATGAGTTGAGCAACAGGGAAGATTCACACCCCAGCACACCATCAAAACAAACCATCCATCAAAGCCAAAGACCAACATGGTCACATAGTTCAACTAGGAACTAGGTCAAGCAGCTAGGAGGAGCAGGCTTGCCACAAGAAGCAAGAAATCAGAATTATTCCAGAAGAACAAGCTACTCTTTAGCAGCAGGTTATTATTAAACCACAGCACACATGAGTGCTGGGAGAAAACTCACAAGTTATTCTCCCAGGCAGACTGCACAGAGCACAGCCACACATGAATCAAGCAAAGCTTGATGTTAAAAGGACTTTGGTCATCATTTGGATGTCCAGGAGGCCATGATCTTGAAGACCAGGCCATCCACAGCACCTACTCCCTAACACATAATCTTACCTGGGAATTTCTCAAAGGAAATACTCACAGAAATAAGAGCAAGGCCAGGAGTGGCACATGGGTTGCCTAGCTAACAAGACTAAGGCCTAAACCTAGATAACCATCAGCTTTGTCAATAAAAATTGATCAAGTTTAAATAAGCATCTGGGAAAAGTGGGCAGGGACACTTTTAATCAAATAAGCCACCAGCAGACCACCACAGAGGGTGATCTACTCTCAAGAACACTGAATTAAGCAGCCAACACCCACAGTAACTGTGAACACCTCAAGGAGGCATCACAGTGAAGCAGTTAGCCAGAAGCTACTGCAAGAGCCACAACAACAGACATGGAATATTGCATCATAGCTAGGAATAACCAAGCTCAACAGAACAAGTTTGCATCACTATATCAGCACAACAGAAGCACTGCAAGAAAGTGCAGTGAGACTGTTAATAGCATAGCTCAATTAACAGCAACATTCAGAGATAACTAACACATAGTTATCCATGCACTTGATAGTATTAATCAAGACCAGCCACTAGCAAGATCTTAGCTAAGCAAGCAACAACAGTAACTGAATAATTAAATAGTAAAGGATCATCATATTATTCAGTTAACTGAAACCAGCAAGCTTCAGTTAACAGAGTTAACTGAAGTTGTGACTGAAACTAATAGTAGCAGCTAACACAAGCATGCTCAAGCTTTAACAGCAAGCTTAATGGACAAGGAGTGATCATGGAGCCTAGGAACACACATCACAGCCAGCTTAACTTCATAGCACAAGTGCAAGCTTGGGGAGGAACCCCAATGCAGCAGAGAGGGGAGAGCATGGCCAGAGCAAGCTCCAGGTGAGCATGGCCAGAGGAAGCTCCGGGTGAGCATGGCCAGTGCAAGCTCCAGGTGGGCATGGCCAGAGCGGAGCAAGATCCAGGAGAGCACAGAGCAAGTTCTAGGAAGGCACAAAGGAGAGGAGAGGAAGGCAAACACTTACTCGACGCCCAGGAGATACCACTGTGGCATGGCGAGGCAGTGCCCGCGCGGCCACGATGGCATCAACCAGGGGAAGTCGCCGATGACATGTCGGCGTATCACCTAACTCACCAAGCACCAGATCTCGCCGAGGACAGGGCCAAGCAGCTTGAGATCAAGCTCGAGGTCGCCATGGCCAAGATCCAGAGCTTCGAAGGCGAAGGAGACAAGAGCGTCCGGGGGCAATCGACAAGATCTCGTGGACAGGCAGGAGCGCCGTCGCTTGATCTATCGATTGGTAACCATCTCAGCGGCGGACTTCGGCGGAGCTCGTCGGAATCGAGTGCGGCGGTGGCGAGGCAATGCAGTCGCTAGAGCGAGCGCGAGGTAGAAGACGCGAGTGAGCGAGGGGGGTGCGACCGGTCGGGCTGGTCGAGCCACCTGGTCGGGTTTGACTAGGTAGGCTGGCGCCGACAGGTGGGCCCGGCCCGACAGGTGGGCCAGGCCTGGTAGAGAGAGAAAGGTTTTAACCAAATTTTAAAAAATAGAAATCTGAATAAAATAAAGAGGTTTTTAGAAAAACCTTTTAACACCCAATTAAAGGCAGAAAAATAAACTTGATTTTGCAAAAATAACTTTAAATGATTTTTGACCTTTAATCACATAAATAGTGATTTCTGTGAGTAAGAGAGGATTTATTCATAATTGAGTTATGAAATTTTCTTTTAAAGGAAAAATCTCTAGAAATGATTTAAATGAGATAGTAAAAGGGAAATAACATTCTTGAAATAAAATCAAGTAAATTCATTCAAGAATTTGTCCTTAGTAATCTTGAATGAATTTCACATAATATATACTCTGGTAAATTCATAGATAGGGTATATACACTTTTAATAAATCACCTTATGAAAAAATAGGAAAGAGAACTTTAAAAGACTTTTTCTCTAGTTGTGAGATATCTAAGAAAAATCTAATTAGAATATAACTCATTATCAAAATTGAACTCCATTCCAGAATATTGAAGAATATTCTTGAATGAAGCAATTGATAACATATACTCTTTAAAAATCATAAAAGGAGTATATAAATTCTAGGATAAGAATAAAACACTTCTGGGGGGTATAAAGGGAACACACACACCTTAAAGGCATGCATTATTTGAATCTTTACCCATTGCCCTTAACGGACAATGATATTGTTTTCCAGAACCCGAGGTCCCGGGCCACTTCAACAAATCCAACTGCACTACCTTGCAGTTTGCAGGCAAGTTCACTGTTGCTCATATCTCTTGTTTATCTTTAACAAAGTACTTGCAAATATACCGGTGGTATTATTATTATGATTGCTTTTAAAAGCAAAGGTTCTGCTTTTCTTGAATGAATATGACTAGTGGTTAGCAACCACGATGGTTGTCAACCTAGGAAGGTGGGCAGTGGGACCATGGTAAGAGTATGGTGGAGGTCCCACTGTAACTGGAATGTTCACCTAGGATTAATAACCAATGTCGCTAGTGATTCTTGTGCCGTAAAATACGGTCAACCATAGGGTCTGGAATGGGACGGGAGAGTCAGCTGTATCTTTTCCCTCTTGCATATCAATGGACACGCCATTTCGGAGCAGTTTTCTCCCTGCGCGGAGCTTCGGGATGGGTAGAATCCCCCTAATGATTCCACGATTCTGGCGGTCTATGATAGATTGCGGCAACGACGGGGGTAGAGTGCCGAGGCCAGTGTTACCCAAAGTGCGTAACCAAACCGGTGTGGGTAACTCATTGTCAGGAAGGACAAGTATGCCGAGGTCGGCAACTACCAAAGTGTAGACCGGTGAGAGTAGCGAACCGAAGTTGGAGCCGCAAAAGGGTGGGTACGCAAGGTCGCGGGAAGGAGCAGTGATTGGCTCGGATCAACGGTTGGGCCACATACCAAGGAAGTATGGACGGGAAGTACACCCGGTCGTGCAGCAAAGCGTTGATCTCCTATGGGTACAAGTGACCACCTCTGCAGAGTGTACAAAAAGTATCAAGATACTCCCTGTTCTGGGAAGGAGCTATGAACACGGCAGGAAAGGAGCCCATCAAAGCTCTAATTAACCTGTGAAGACTGACGGACATAGCTCTTTGAATAAAATCAACCTTTGAAGAAATGATTATAAAAACTGCATTTGGCCTAAGACTTTCTAGTCTATTGTCGTAGCTAGTGCATCAAACACCTCTATGCTATTAAATGAACTTGTTGGGTAACGCTCGTTACTCACCCCACTCCCTTTTAACCCTTGCTTAGACTCGGAGGGCCAGTTTGAAGAAATCGAAGGAAGCCCGGAGGACTACGAGGAGGTCTACTATGAAGAAGCGGATCTAACAGGAGGAGTCGAAGGCATCGACTACACCATCTCCTATGGTCCCGACGAAGGACTCGAGGAGGAGGCCGACACCTAGAGTCATAGGATAGAAGCTTTGGTCGCATCGAACACCTAGAATAAAGCAACTAGAGTTGGGCATCATATTTAGTTTACTACTTTCATTTGTAGCTAAGGTTTGTAGTATCAACTTAGAACCATCTAGTGTTCCTCTCTGGACCGAGGAGGAACTGGAGTCCTTTGTAACATTATGGCTTGTAATATTCAGTGCTTGAATAAAGACCGCTATGTTTCTGTTGTACCACTCTGAGGGATGTAATATTTGTGAATTGGTACTTCACGAGTGTTATGTCAACGACTTGTATACTACAACATGCAGTGGTATGCTGGGTCACCACAGTTGGTATCAGAGCAAAAGCTTTGACCTTAGGTTGGACGCCTAGTTAATGGGAACGACCTATAGGAGTCAAATAGGAATAGTAAAGAGTTCTCTAAAATTGTCATGACGTTATTCACTTGAGGATAACAAGGTCATACTTTTTAGTGTTACAATTCTTTATTGTTACTATTATGATGCATCATGTACTAATTTTTATCTTTTATACTGCCAGGATGGCACGCACAAATCCATCAAGGACCGTGCAAGTTCGAGACATGACTTTGGACGACTATGATGGAAACCTATCCGATATTTTACAAGGCATCTTGCTAGAGTGCGGGTGTGAAACCCATATTCCAGTCAAGAAGTATGCTTATTATGAGGGTAGAGTCTTTTAGAAGTATAAGGTAGGGATCATGCTTCCTGCCAAATTGGGCATGAGCGTGATCATGCCAGCTGGAGAGGCACGCACAGTTAGTGTAGCTTACAAGATAGCCGTGATGAAGGCCATAATTGATATCCGTGAGCACAAAACAGAGAATTTATTAGGTACTAAGTTCACGCACATCCCACACGACGAGGAAGGAGAAGATGCTTGTCGGGATAGTTACAAGTTTGCGAAGAGACACCCACATGCCGCAGCAGAGCACATGGACAGGTGTAAGCATCTGCTCAGCATGTTCTACCACGTTCACGGAGCACTAGTGGGTGAGATATAGAGTCTAGTGGAAGAGATCACTGAGTTGACACCTACTCCATGGTGTACGGGGGAGACTTCTGGACCACCGAGGGCACCTACTCCAGCCTTTTCGACTGGAGGTTTTATTAACCTAGATGAGGAAGACGACCCTGAGGAGCGGGAGTTCGAGCCCAAGGCCGAACCGGAGATGCCACTAGCACACTTTGCACACGGCTCGACTGGAGCCGGATACGAGGCAGGTTTGGAGTCATGGGAAATGCCTCATAACGATAGTCTAGTGGGAAACTCCATGGGTTGGCGTTTCGGTGAGTATATGGGAACGGCCGGAGAACCGATTCCATGTGATTCAGAGCATGAGGTCACGAGTCAGTTCCGGGTGGTTCACCGCACTGGAGACGTGGCGGGGAAGCCTATAGAGATAGAGTCGGATGCGGAGGAGTTACCTACTCATATGGAGCGTGGAGAATGCTCAAGGCCTAAGTTGGAAAGGGGTACCACTGATGTTGTTTACCCATCGTTGAGCAGTTTTCTGAGGATGACTGACTTCAACTTAGGTACTACACCCGATTATGACTTTTTCCCGGCGGAGTCATCTTATGCCCCTGCTTCACTGAGGAGGACATCAAGAGCTACCGGTTGGACACCGGGGATGTATCAGGAGTGCGACTACCCGTAGAGGACCACCACAGATATGGAGGCGACATGTTTTGTGACATATGTACCATATGTGTAATATGTAGTATTTGCTTTCGCAGTTTGAATAAGTGAGTGTAGTTACTCACAGGATGATAAGTTATGTAACACTATGTTCTTTTTACCCATGTATATACATGGTATATGTTTGGTGTGATTTGGCTATGTTTTATTTGGATTTTTATTGTGTGACTAACACTGTGCATAAAGTTGAGCTCAGAAAGCATGCGCATGGTGTAACTATGAGTTTCGCTTAATGTAATAGGGTTAGGGGGATAGAATGGCGACGGTAGTTGGTGAAGAATCTGAACAACAGAGGATGGAGACTGAAGCCAAGGCTAAGGAGGCAGCCGATGCAGCAGCAAGGGAACCATTACCACCACCACCACCATTTCTTACGCAGCAGGATTTTGCTCAGTACATGAGGACTGCAGATGAAAGGCAGCGTATGCTTATTGAGTGTCAAATAAAGATGGTGCAGGATGTGATGGACTGTAATCGTGAAGTTCGAAATGAAGGAGTACATGGAGTCTCATTGGCAGATTTCTTAAATACAAGACCACTTCCTTTTGCATTAGCACCAGAGCCAATGGACGCGGAATATTGGTTATTGGACACCAAGAGGAAGCTCAACACAGTAAGTTGCAATGATAGTGAGAAGCTTAGGTATGTCACCCATCTGTTATGTGGACCCGTAGCAACATGGTGGGACAATATTGCGGCTATACATCCTCCAGGAAGGGTATTCACCTGGGATGAATTCAAGAAGAAGTTCAGGGAATCAAATGTGCCGGAGAGTATCATGGAATTAAAGAGAAGAGAGTTTGAGAATCTTGTGCAGAATGACAAGCCTATTATGAAGTATGTCAGGGAATTTTCTCTTCTATCTCGTTATGCTTCGGAGGACATGAATACCGATGAAAAGCGGAAGAAACGATTTATGAGAGGACTGCACCCAGGTGCCAAGATACAATTGAGGATGTTAAAGGCAGCAGATTTTCAAGAGCTTGTCGATGCAGCCATCACCATGGAAGATGATTTCAAGCAAGTCCAAGAAGATTGGAGGAAGAAGGCCAGGATTGAACACAGGAGGTATCCAGATACCAAGCCAACTCCTAATATCAAGTTCAAACCCAAGTACAGGTCCGGAGGGAATGTTACACCTCGTGGCACTACAAGTGGAAACAATGATATCGTTTGTCGTGGTTGCGGTGCGTGAGGGCACATAGAGAGAGATTGTCGACAACCCAGAATCATCTGTTTTGGGTGCAAGAACGGGGGACATATGATAAAGGATTGTCCTGAAAGGGGCCGGACTGGAGGCCGAGGTACAGGAGAAGGATCACACCGGGGTGGAGGTTTTGGAGGCGATAAAAGTAAAAGGCCAACTTATGGGAAGTTGAATTGCACCAACCTCGAGGAGGTGAATCAGTCCGACAAGACCGTGATAGGTACGCTTCAGATCCTATCTCATCCCGGCAAAGTACTTTTTGATACTGGTGCTACTACCTCATTCATTTCGCAAGAGTTTGTTGATCTTTATGGAATTCCTTGCAATAAGCTAGAATACCCCATTACTGTTTTATCCGTGGGGGGAAAGATCTTAGTCACTCACCTCAGGCAAGAGCAGGTCATTATGATCCACGATTGCGTTTATCTAGCCGATCTTTTTCTCATCCCTATGAAGGATATGGCTGTAATCCTTGGAATGGATTGGTTAGAGGAGAATGGAGCTCAGATTGATTGCAGAGAGAAAACGGTGCCACTTAGGAGCCCAGGAGGAGGAAGGATAGTGTATCAAGGTGACCGACATGCACATATTGAAGTTCAAGTACAACTCAATGCTCTAAAGGAATCAAGACTTGAAGATATTCCAGTGGTTAACGAATTCCAAAACGTGTTTCCGCAGGAACTACCAGGAATGCCACCAGATAGGGAAATTGAGTTCACTATTGACTTAATTCCAGGCACAGCACCTATAGCTCAGGCACCATATAAGATGGGACCCAAGGGGTTAGTGGAGTTGAAGGAATAGCTGGATGAGCTAGAGCAGAAAGGATTCATTCAAGATAGTATTTCGCCTTGGGGAACACCAGTAATCTTCGTTGATAAGCGGGATGGAGGACGTAGAATGTGCGGAGACTACAGAAACCTCAACAATGTCACAATCAAGAACAAATATCGTTTGCCAAGAATCCAAGACTTATTTGATCGAGTCAGAGGAGCCGGAGTATTTTCAAAGATAGATCTTCGATCAGGGTATCACCAGATTAAGATCAAGAAGGAGGACGTTCCAAAAACAGCTTTTGTGTCTAGGTACGGACATCATGAGTATTTAGTTGTACCTTTTGGATTGACAAATGCACCAGCGATCTTCATGAACCTCATGAACAAGATCTTTATGCCCTACTTGGACAAATTTGTGATAGTATTCATAGATGATATTTTGATCTACTCCAAGGACAAGGAAGAACATGCCAAGCATTTGAGGATTGCTTTACAGATTCTACGAGAACATCAGTTGTATGCCAAGTTTAGTAAGTGTGAATTCTGGCTAGACCAAGTAGAGTTCCTTGGACATGTGATTAGTAAAGAAGGTATAGCGGTAAATCCAAGCAAGGTAGCATCTGTTTTGGAATGGGAGTCACCGAAGAATGTCAAACAGATTAGAGAATTTTTGGGAATGGCGGGATACTACCGAAGGTTTATAGAAGGGTTCTCTAAGATTGCAGGACCAATGACCAAGTTACTCCGGAAGAATACACCATTTGTTTGGTCAGATGAATGTGAGGCAAGTTTTCAAACACTCAAGGAGAAGCTAACCACAGCACTTGTGTTAGCCATACCAGAAACTAGCAATGACTATACCGTATATTGTGATGCATCCAAGAACGGACTTGGGTGTGTTTTGATGCAAGATAGAAAGGTGATAGCATATGGGTCAAGACAATTACGACCACATGAAGTTAATTATCCAACACTTGATCTGGAACTAGCAGTTGTAGTGTTTGCACTAAAAGGATGGAGGCATTTTCTTTATGGAGCCAAGTGTGAACTTTATACAGATCACAAAAGTCTCAAATACTTCTTCACTTAGAAGGAATTGAATATGAGGCAACGAAGATGGTTAGAATTGATCAAGGATTATGATTTGACCATCAACTATACATCGGGGAAGGCCAAGGTGGTAGCCGATGCTTTAAGCCGAAAGAGTACAGACACTCAAACGACGAACCAAGAACTTCCCAAGGAATTACTTATGGATTTGGAAAGGTTAGAGATCCAATGTCTTGAAGTACAATCCCTAGGTAGTTTGTCTACCGAGAGGGTGATGGAAGAACGACATAGTGATCTCAAGTACACGATAATTCGAAGGCAAGATGAAGATGCATTTGTTGCCGAAGAAATCTGCAGGATTGAGGAAGGTAGACTATGAGAGTTCCATTTAGGTGATTTCATTTCACTTTGGTTTCATGACCGAATATGTGTGCTGGACATACCGGAAATCAAGGAATTGATACTTAAGGAGGCACACGAAACACCATATTCAATACATCCGGGGAGCACCAAGATGTACATGGATCTTAAGGAATTGTTCTGGTGGAATAATATGAAGCGTGAGATAGCTAAGTTCATATCCGAATGTCATACCTGTCAGAGAGTGAAGGCAGAACATCAGAGTCCTGCTGGACTCATGCAACCTTTGAGTATTCCCGAGTGGAAGTGGGAAGAGATTGGAATGGAGTTTATCACAGGATTACCACTAACACCGACAAAGAAGGACATGATCTGGGTAATAGTCGACCGACTGACTAAAAGTGCACATTTCTTAGCTGTCAATCAGAAAGATTCCGGAGAGAAGTTAATAAATCTATATGTTCAAGAGATAGTAAGCAAGCATGGAGTACCCAAGACAATAGTATCGGATCGAGGATCCGTATTCACTTCAGCTTTTTGGACGCAATTACATGAAGCTTTAGGATCCAAACTGGACTTTAGCACTGCTTACCATCCACAGATGGGAGGCCAAACTGAAAGGACCAATCAGATTTTGGAGGATATGCTCCGAGCATGTGCTTTAGACTTCAGAGGATCATGGGAAGAACACTTACCACTGGTAGAGTTCTCTTATAACAATAGCTACCAAAGCAGTATCCAAATGGCACCATTTGAAGCACTCTACGGAAGGAAGTGCCGATCACCTATTTGCTGGTATGAACCAGGAGCCAGTAAGGAGTTTCATCCAGACTACGTCAAGGAGAAACAACATGTAATTGATATCATTCGAGACCGACTGAAGATTGCTCAAAGTCGACAAAAAAGCTATGCAGATTCCAAGAGAAGGATATGGGAACCGCAAGTTGGGGACATGGTTTATCTAAGGGTTAGCCCCATGAAGGGAGTACATCGTTTTGGGGTCAAGGGAAAGCTTAGCCCAAGATATACTGGACCGTTCAAGATTCTGAGTTAGAGTCGAGGAGTAGCCTTTGAGTTAGAACTGCCAAAGGAACTATCTAAAGTCCATAATGTGTTTCATGCTTCTCAACTTCGCAAGTGTATGAAGACACCGGAAGAAACTATATCCTACAATGAGATTGAATTGCAAGCTGATTTGACTTATGTTGAAGAACCATCAAAGATTCTAGCAGAGAATTGGAAGCAACTCCGTAATAGAGCCATCAAGTATTGCAAAGTACAATGGAAATATCACCCAAAAAGAGAAGCTACATGGGAAAAGGAAGAGGATCTAAGGGCAACCTATCTAGATTTCTTCAGGTAGATCTTACCCCAAACTTCGGGACAAAGTTTTTATTAAGGGGGGAAGTCTATAACATCCCAGAACATAGGACAACTTCGGGGTAGTTTAGAAGGGCTTTTGTGCATTGCATCTGAAATTATGGGATTTTTTCGCGCTTGTATCACTAAAACCTAAGAGTGATCGAATCTCTCTTCAAGGGGGAAATGGCGAACTCTCGAAGTGTGAAAGATTTGGACATGATCTCTTTTAATCTATTGTTGTGGGGAGGTGATGAATTGGATAACTAAAACCCTAGTTATAAGCTTTTGAACTTAGATTGGGATTTGAATCAAGTTTGAATTTGAATCTTGAATGATTAGATCAAAATTGAAAGACACATTTAGAAAGGATAAATATTAACAAAGAAAGAATAGATAGAAATACAAACATCAATAAAGAGAAAGAAAACTTAAACTTTATTGATCATCAACACATATTACATTGTCTTTACATAATTCAAGAATGAAAGAATATTACAAATTGGAATGAATCAAAGAACATTACAAAAGAAGAAAAGAAAGATTACAAGTTACAAATTCTAAAAAGAAAACCATATGTCTTCTTTCTTTCTTTCTTTCCTTTCTTCTTTTCTTTTCTTGGCACCTGCAACCAAAGTAGAAACATCAAATTCACCAAGAATGGCAATTACCAAGTGGCACTCAAGAATAACAAGGCCACTGTAGATAATCATCAGAAGGTTGAGCTTATCACCAAGCTCTCGAGTGAAATATCTCAAGGCAGCCGAGATGGGCAAGGTAGCCCACAGCAGCACACTCATCATATGCATGCACCAAGGTGTCAAGCCCCCAAGTAACAAAGGCTAGTATAAAAGCATCACAGAGGGTGAAATTTGCTCGGCCAAGAACACAGCCGACCAAGAACAACACCACCACACCACCAACAGCACCACACCAAGAACACCACCGCAGTCAAGACCACATCACCATCACCAAATCACCACCACACAATCAACCCTGCTCATGAGTTGAGCAACAGGGAAGATTCACACCCCAGCACACCATCAAAACAAACCATCCATCAAAGCCAAAGACCAACATGGTCACATAGTTCAACTAGGAACTAGGTCAAGCAGCTAGGAGGAGCAGGCTTGCCACAAAAAGCAGGAAATCAGAATTATTCTAGAAGAACAAGCTACTCTTCAGCAGTAGGTTATTATTAAACCACAGCACACATGAGTGCTGGGAGAAAACTCACAAGTTATTCTCCCAGGCAGACTGCACAGAGCACAACCACACATGAATCAAGCAAAGCTTGATGTTAAAAGGGCTTTGGTCATCATTTGGATGTCTAGGAGGCCATGATCTTGAAGACCAGGACATCCACAACACCTACTCCCTAATACATAATCTTACCTGGGAATTTCTCAAAGGAAATACTCACAGAAATAAGAGCAAGGCCAGGAGTGGCACATGGGTTGCCTAGCTAACAAGACTGGGGCCTAAACCTAGATAACCATCAGCTTTGTCAATAAAAATTGATCAAGTGTAAATAAGCATCTCGGAAAAGTGGACATGGACACTTTTAATCAAATAAGCCACCAACAGACCACCACAGAGGGTGATCTACTCTCAAGAACACTGAATTAAGCAGCCAACACCCACAGTAACTGTGAACACCTCAAGGAGGTATCACAGTGAAGTAGTTAGCCAGAAGCTACTGCAAGAGCCACAACAGCAGACATGGAATATTGCATCATAGCTAGGAATAACCAAGCTCAAGAGAACAAGTTTGCATCACCATATCAGCAAAACAGAAGCACTGCAAGAAAGTGCAGTGAGACTGTTAACATCACAGATCAATTAACAGCAACATTCAGAGATAACTAACACATAGTTATCCATGCACTTGATAGGATTAATCAAGACCAGCCACTAGCAAGATTTTAGCTAAGCAAGCAACAGCAGTAACTGAATAATTAAACAGTAAAGGATCATCATATCATTCAGTTAACTAAAACCAGCAAGCTTCAGTTAACAGAGTTAACTGAAGTTGTGACTGAAACTAATAGTAGCAGCTAACACAAGCATGCTCAAGCTTTAACAGCAAGCTTAATGGACAAGGAGTGATCATGGAGCCTAGGAACACACATCACAGCCAGCTTAACTTCACAACACAAGTGCAAGCTTGGGGAGGAACCCCAGTGCAGCAGAGACGGGAGAGCATGGCCAGAGCAAGCTCCAGGTGAGCATGGCAAGAGCAAGCTCTAGGTGAGCATGGCCAGTGCAAGATCCAGGTGGGCATGGCCAGAGCATAGCAAGCTCCAGGAGAGCATAGAGCAAGTTCCAGGAAGGCACAGAGGAGAAGAGAGGAAGGGAAACACTTACTCGACGCCTAGGAGATACCACCGTGGCATGGCGAGGCAGTGCCCGCGTGGCCATGACGGCATCAAGCCAGGGGAAGTCGCCGACAACATGTCGGCGTATCACCTAACTCGCCAAGCACCAGATCTCGCCGAGGACAGGGCCAAGCAGCTCAAGATCAAGCTCGAGGTCGCCATGGCCAAGATCCAGAGCTTTGGAGGCGAAGGAGACGAGAGCGTCCAAGGGGCAATCGACAAGATCTCGCGGACAGGCAGGAGCGCAGTCGCTTGATCTATCGATTGGTAACCATCTCAGCGGCGGACTCCGGCGGAGCTCGTCGGAATCGAGCGCGGCGGCGGCGAGGCGATGCGGTCGCCAGAGCGAGCGCGGGGAAGAAGACGCAAGCGAGCGAGGGGGGTGCGATCGGTCGGGCTGGCCGAGCCACCTGGTCGGGTTCGACCAGGTAGGCTGGCACCGACAGGTGGGCCCGACCCGACAGGTGGGCCAGGCCTAGCAGAGAGAGAGAGGTTTTAACCAGATTTAAAAAAATAGAAATTTGAATAAAATAAAGAGGTTTTTAGAAAAACCTTTTAACACCCAATTAAAGGCAGAAAAATAAACTTGATTTTGCAAAAATAACTTTAAATGATTTTTGACCTTTAATCACATAAATAGTGATTTTTGTGAGTAAGAGAGGATTTATTCATAATTGAGTTACCGAATTTTCTTTTAAAGGAAAAACCTCTAAAAATGATTTAAATGAGATAGTAAAAGGGAAATAACATTCTTGAAATAAAATCAAGTAAATTGATTCAAGAATTTGTCCTTAGTAATCTTGAATGAATTTCACGTAATATATACTCTGGTAAATTCATAGCTAGGGTATATATACTTTTAATAAGTCACCTTATAAAAAAATAGGAAAGAGAACTTTAAAAGACTTTTTCTCTAGTTGTGAGATATCTAAGAAAAATCTAATTAGAATAGAACTCATTATCAAAATTGAACTCCATTGCAGAATATTGAAGAATATTCTTGAATGAAGCAATTGATAACATATACTCTTTAAAAATCATAAAAGGAGTATATAAATTCTAGGATAAGAATAAAACACTTCTGGGGGTATAAAGGGAACACACACACCTTAAAGGCATGCATTATTTGAATCTTTAACCATTGCCCTTAACGGACAATGATGTTGTTTTCCAGAACCCGAGGTCCCGGGTCACTTCAATAAATCCAACTGAACTACCTTGCAGTTTACAGGCAAGTTCACGCTTGCTCATATCTCTTGTTTATCTTTAACAAAGTACTTGCAAATATACCAGTGGTATTATTATGATTGCATTTAAAAGCAAAGGTTCTGTTTTTCTTGAATGAATATGACTAGTGGTTAGCAACCACGGTGGTTGTCGACCTAGGAAGGTGGGCAGTGGGACCATGGTAAGAGTATGGTGGAGGTCCCACTGTAACTGGAATGTTCACCTAGGATTAATAACCAATGTCGCCAGTGATTCTTGTGCCATAAAATACGGTCAACCATATGGTCTGGAATGGGACGGGAGAGTCAGCTGTATATTTTCCCTCTTGCATATCAATGGATGCGCCGTTTCAGAGCAGTTGTCTCCCTGCGCGGAGCTTCAGGATGGGTGGAATCCCCCTAATGATTCCACGATTCTTGCGGTCTATGATGGATTGCGGCAACGATGGGGGTTGAGTGCCGAGGCCGGTGTTACCCAAAGTGCGTAACCAAACCGGTGGGGGTAACTCATTGCCAGGAAGGACAAGTATGCCGAGGTCGGCAACTACCAAAGTGTAGACCGGCGAGGGTAGCGAACCGAAGTTGGAGCCGCAAAAGGGTGGGTATGCAAGATCGCGGGAAGGAGCAGTGATTGGCTCGGATCAACGGCTGGGCCACATACCAAGGAAGTATGAACGGGAAGTACACCCGGTCGTGCAGCAAAGCGTTGATCTCCTATGGGTACAAGTGACCACCTCTGCAGAGTGTACAAAAAGTATCAAGATACTCCCTGTTCCGGGAAGGAGCTATGAACACGGCAGGAAAGGAGCCCATTGAAGCTCTAATCAACCTGTGAAGACTGACGGACATAGCTCTTTGAATAAAATCAACCTTTAAAGAAATGATTATAAAAACTGCATTTGGCCTAAGACTTTCTTGTCTATGGTCATAGCTAGTGCATCAACCACCTCTATGCTATTAAATGAACTTGCTGGGTAACGCTCGTTACTCACCCCACTCCCTTTTAACCCTTGCTTAGACTCGGAGGGCCAGTTTGAAGAAACCGAAGGAAGCCCGGAGGACTACGAGGAGGTCTACTACGAAGAACCGGATCTAACAGGAGGAGTCAAAGGCATCGACTACACCATCTCCTATGGTCCCGACGAAGGACTCGAGGAGGAGGCCAACACCTAGAGTCGTAGGATAGAAGCTTTGGTCGCATCGAACACCTAGAATAAAGCGCCTAGAGTTGGGCATCATGTTTAGTTTACTACTTTCATTTGTAGCTAAGGTTTGTAGTATCAACTTAGAACCATCTAGTGTTCCTCTCTGGACCGAGGAGGAACTGGAGTCCTTTGTAACATTATGGCTTGTAATATTCAGTGCTTGAATAAAGACCGCTATGTTTCTGTTGTACCACTCTGAGGGATGTAATATTTGTGAATTGGTACTTCACGAGTGTTATGTCAACGACTTGTATACTACAACATGCAGTGGTATGCTGGGTCACCACAATTTAGTGGATGCGATGGCCAAGAGGGCGACACGACAGCCGGGTCCTAGATGCTCGCGATTGTAGTCGTCGGCTGCGTGCATCCCGCGTCAACATTGGCGTTGGTGGTGCCCATGGTTCGGTTGGTAGCAGGTGGCAGCGGCTCACTCTTCATCTTCGCGGGTGTTGTTGGCGGTGCTTGCTTGATGCTATGGGCTACTTGTGCTGGATGCAGCCGGCTTGTGGCGTGGGGTCACTTGCTCAACATGAATAATGGAGACGGTCCTAGGGTTTCTCTTGCATTAAGATGGAGATCTGATGGATGCCTCATTGATTGAGTGTCAAGTTCCGGAAGGCTCAGCCGATGAAATCCCCGGGGCGCCTCATGCCTTTAAATTGCTGGATCGGACGAGATTCGATCGTGCGCACCATATTTTTTCTAACCGTTTGGTTTCAGATGGAGCGTTGCGAAGCTCTATTATCTGTTGCCATCATGTGACACGTCTTTTATGGTCTATGGTGAAGTCATAGGCAGAGAATGACATGGAAGCCAAGTTCTATTATGGTGATGAGGAACTTGCTTTGTGATTTGTGACTCGTAGCAGTGGTGTTGGCAAGTGGGGGACCACATCACATGAGAAGTTCAGAGTCCTACCTTAGAGGGTGAAAATTCAAGGGCTGACCCTAACTGGTTGTGCCTGGCAATGACCTTGTTGAAGGCATCGTTTTCTGAGCATGGACTTTCTCTAGGATGAAAACATATAATCTATGATCGGGCGATGCTTGTGCATTGTTTTCTTATTATAGGCTTTGCTATTGGAGAAGATGGACTTCTAGTGTTGTCCTGGTGGTGTCTCCACTAGCTGCTATGAGGAATAGATCACTATAGCAGGACTTTTCTTTTCTATAATTTTTTTTTCGTTGTGTGCATCTCTAATGGTATTAGGGCACTATGTTGTTGCAGAGACTATGTAATTGATATCTTCGCAATGTTATTATATACTCCTTATCAAAAAATCAAACTTGAAAGGACTTGACGACAAAAGAAAAAGGGCCAATTACATGAATTTTACAGTTTTTATAAAGAGAGATTATTAATACCAAGAGAACTCCACATAAACTCAGCCTCTGCAAGAACACAATGTCTAGAAAGACATCATGGATGCACACACAAGAAAGAACTCAAGAAGAAGAACAAGAAAAAAGCAAAGTCCCCGTCAAAGCAATCATAGACTTGCAGCAGCAAAAGCACTAAGGATGACACATTAAGTGACACCAAAAGTCCAAAATTGTTCTCTAATACGACGCATCCATGAAGGTAATAGTGCACAACACTGTCATTACCCGGTCTAACCAACATGGTTAGATCTTGAATTTTGAGCCTAGAGAAGGTCTAGTCCAAATCAATGCCTTCAACAACGGAGACACTAGAAAGCCACCATTGAAAGACCCAACCACAATGTCAAACTGAGTTTTCACTCCGGGAATTGAGACCGCCAAACAATGGCGGGGATAGAGTATAGGAAACCAGGGTGCACAGAGGGTCCCAAAATAGATAAATCATAATTCTAAGGGGTGCATATATGGTGAAAAAAATGGCATTTTGCAAAGAAATTATTTGCTAACCGGTTTCCTACCCACCCGGCAAGCTAAGGGTGGATGCGCCCTTGCCGCCAAATGAAGTATGTTGATGTCACCATCCACACTCGCCACCTCTGCAAGATGCCAATCATTTGGGGCACATGATTCTCCTCATCCATCGCAAGAACACCCTGGAATCTTCAAAACATGATCGACATGGTCCTACAAACAACACCTTGGATATCGCGGCACTAAAATTACCCAGGCGGATCCAAGATGACCGGGCGGCATAAAGGATCACACACCGTGGCAAAGTAAGAGCGGGAAAATTATCCATGGCTATGTGTACCTTAGGGGTCATCCCGGTGCCTACAGATCTAGCGTTTTTCTTCACCCAGGGTACCGACACACCTTGATTTTGCAGGCATCTATTTTGGGGAGGCGTCGATCCATATGGCAACAATGGACCTTTCAGGGCACTGAAAGATGCCTTCGCCATTGTAGAATCGAGTGCGTGAATTGCATCACAACCAGTAGCTAGGGTCCATGGAGAGTGCCTTCAGCCAAAGAAGCGTGGCCTCGCACGATCCATCCTTCCAAACTTCAATCCAGATAATATCCTTGGAAGCCAACCACCGATCTAGGAGATGCTTTCCCAGATCAAGCTTATTGGTGCGACGATCCCGACCAGCTCGCCGAAGTGGGACCTTGCGATGCTATATGCTGAGTTTCCAAAATGATTTAACGACGAGTTGGCCAACACTATTGGGACACATGGCTGAAAAAATGGGGGGAGGGGGGCACCACGCCTACGCCATCTGCTAGAGGCCTCCTCCAGCGGTGGCAGGGTGAATGAGGTGGAGGAGGTCGGCCTCCTGGCGGTGGAAGTAGATTTAAACATGTACAAATCATTGCGGTGCATGCATATCACATGACACAATGTCAAATGACACGCAACTACATCTATTTTTTGGGAGGAAGAATACCTATTGTTGATAGAAAGGATTCCCCTTGTCAAAAAAGAGGCATCCCCATATGTCCTTTACCCCCCGCCAGTCAGCGGTCTCCTTGTCGCTCTCATATGCATGCGCTACTTTTGTCCCTTCCTGACCGCCACATCCTCCCCTCCCCGTGTGACCTCCTCGTGTTCATCATGTGATTCATGCCACATGTTCGACATATTGTCGACACAGATTCCGATGATGTGTCCAGTAGGATGAGCTCGACACCTTCTCCAGGGTTGAGGGGGATGAGGTGTTGGCATATCTATTGCGTCTTTCAAGATCAAGGCCCACATCATGGGGAAAGGAGTTTGACACCACCTTCGCGGAAATGGAAGATGAGGAGACTACCAAGATTGCTAAGAAGGATAAGGGCAAGGTCGACAGCGACAATTGACCTTGTATAGCCCCCTGCAGGTACAAAGGTAGGCGACTAATACCTGGAGTAGCGACATGCTTCCCTTCAAAGCAGCACATGAGGTGGACAGATTCATTTCAGAAGTAGAAGAAGAGGAGGAAGAATAAGAGGAGGAACAAGAAGTAGAGTCGCATGGATGATGTTTGTTATGTTTAGTAGTATTCAAAAACTTGGTTGTCCTTATTTTTTGCAAACTTGTTTATGTCATAGACCCTATTTTATGTTTGTGATTCGAACCTTTGTTGTGCGTGTCATGGACCCTATGTTATGTTTGAATTTGGCCTCGTATTATGTTTGAATTAGAATTTCTAAACTTGGAAATTATGCATTTGATTTAGATTCATGCTAAAGTTGACATTTGTGGTGTACTGTTTTTTGTCTGCAATTCAATCCAATTTCGTCATCCCTTTATTGTCAGAATTCATAATAATCTAACGAGAATTCAGATTGTAAAACATTGAAGCATACTCATCCATACTCCTTAAAAAAAACTCCACCGGCACCTACCGGAAGGATGTATCCCCATGTTCGTGTATACAAGAAAGGTATACAATTGCCAATAAGAAAGATAAGTACCCTTTCCTCTGCCGGGCGCACGGACGGTACACGGCAACGCCGCACCACGGGGTGCCTTGGCGTGGAAGGATGCGCGCCAGCAACTGTGGAGGCTCAGGTGGGATCGCCCCCGCCGCCCGTGGCGCCTTTCTGTGCCCGAGCAGTCAAGCAACTCCCCAAAGCGCAAAGCATATCCAACACCACCGCACCTTCACACACGACCGAGTGATGAAGCGCCCACTAACTTGAAATAATCAACTTAAGACTGACAGAATTATAGGTAGGGTATTGCACAGCACCCAATAGGGCTGGCCTCTCTTTATATATTGGTAGATGCACTACAGGAAGAAAACGCTATGCCGACGGCCAATACCTAAGCCGACGGCTTTTTATCGGGGCCGTCGGCATAGGCCCTGGCCTCGTACGTGGCTGAAATTCGGCCGTCGGCTTAGGTATGCCGTCGGCATAGATTATTCAGGGGACCTGACCCGACGGCAAAGCCGTCGGGTTAGGTATTTTTGTTTTTTTCGATCGCATTCCCTGTTTTGCGAAAAAGAAAGAAAATGGTAAAAAAATTCAAAAAATAATATCCTTTGAGGTATAGTTATGTTACATGATCTAGTTGTTAGGAAAATTAAGAAACTTGAATTTTAACATATTTTGTAAAAAACTTGAATTAGGAAAATTAAAAGCCCGATTTTCGCTACACATTTCAACATATTTTGCACTTTTCGCTTTAACGGTAAAAGTTTAGTGAAGAAATGACATGTTGTGGATCCAAAAATTGGATTTTGCAAAAAATCACGAGCTCGTGTTATTAGAGCTAAAGGTCAAACCCACCTCGGTTCTAGCAAAATCGGTAGGAGCTTGCGTAAAATACAGAAAATAACTCCAAAGATTTACGCGATGAAATGAGAGCTGATATGTGTATCTCAGGTGGTCTATTATTTATGAGGGGTGTTGTGCCCAGCTTTTGGTTTGCCATTTCGGTAGATGTCTCACAAAAAAAACCCGATTTTGGCACTCCGAAAATGGAGAACACACTTTTCAAGGGACGAAACGAAAATCAGCCTCTGTGGCATTCCTCGCGATCCCAAGGGCCACGTGTGTGTCTGATATGGCCTCGTTTCGACAAACTATGCCATGATTAGGCCCAAACCTAGCTCATTTAACCTAAAAGCCATGCAACCTCGAACATGGTAGGTCATTTTTGTGAAGGGAATTTTTGGTAAATTGCTTTTATCCAGGTTTGATTTTCTTTCCCACATCTAGGTGATATAAAATGACGCCATGCGAACGTCTCGCATTTTTTCGATTTTTTTTGAATTAGTTACGCCCGATTCTGGACCTACATGAACATGACAACACACGAAACTCCCGCTTGCGGCCAGGCGGTGCGGAGTCCCTCTTTAATGATCAAAGTTTAGTGAAGAAATGATATGTTGCGGATCTGAAAATGATTTTTGCAAATAAATAGGAGCTCGTCTTCTTAGAGCTAAAGGGCAAACCCACCTCGGTTCCAGCGAAATCGGCAGGAGTTTGCATAAAATTCAGAAAATAACTCTGAAGGTTTGTGTGACAAAACAAGAGCTGATATGTGTACCCCATGTGGTATATTATTTATGTGGGGTGTTGTGCCCAGCATTCGGTTTGCCATTTCGGTAGCTGCCTCACAAAAAAACCCGATTTGATACTCCAAAAATGGAAAACACACTTTTCATGGGACGAAACGAAAATCATCCTCTCTGGAATTATTTGCCATCCCAAGGACCACACGGATGTCCGATATGGCCTCGTTTCGACAAACTATGCCATGATCAGGGCCAAACCTAGCTCATTTAATCTAAAAGCCATGCAACCTCGAACATGGTAGGTCATTTTTGTGAAGGGATTTTCTAGTAAATTGCTTTTATCAAGTTTTGATTTATGTTCCCACATCTAGGTGATATAAAATGATGTCACGCGAAGGTCTCACATTTTTTTGATTTTTTTTTGAATTAGTTACGCCCGATTCTGGACGCACACGAATATGACAACGCATGAAACTCCCGCTCACGGCCAGGCGGTGTGGAGTCCTTCTTTAACGGGTAAAGTTTAGTGAAGAAATGACATGTTGCGGATCCAAAAATGATTTTTTATTTTTTGTGAATTTTTTGTGAATTTTGTGATTTTTTTTTATTTTTTGATTTTTTTAATGTTTTTATTTTTAAATTTGTTGAAAGTTTTTAATTTTTTTCAAAACGTTAACAAACACGTATACACATGCACATATATACCTACACACACATAAACATATATACTTACATACTTATACACAGTCATATAGACACACATGCCTTAAGAGGATTGAATATGCTACTAATATCAATAAGGACTTAGTAGTATAGGGATAGCTTATTCAAATAGAACTTAGAAGTTAAGCGTGCTGAGCTTGTAGCAGTCTGAGGATGGGTGACCGAGCGGGAAGTCATTGTTGATATTAACTCAACGGCAAAAACTAACCCGACGCCCTACTATGCCGGTAGGCTAAGCCGACGGCTTTTTAAGCCTAACCCGACGGCTTCTGGCCGTCGGCGTATCAGCTTCTTCCTGTAGTGATGGTACAAATACAGGGGTATATACAAAGGTATACATATGAGGGGTATATACATAAAATAACGTTTATCAAAGACCATTTTCCCTGGCAATCCGAATTGTAATACTGCGTCCGGCAGCTCAATAGTAAAGTGCGTCCCACAACACTAGAACAAGGAGCATCCCAAACGGCGTCCGATAAGCAGCCGGACTAGCCATCTCGTGTTGCCACTTTTGGGCACGCTTCTGCCCAGTCGCACGGCTCAAATGGTGTGTCTCAAAATCTTTTTTCCGTTCTTTTGATAAATTTAAATCAGTTCACACGTAATAAAACAATAGTTGAAAATACAATTTGGCAAGTAAAATAGGTATGAGATCATTTTGCAGTTTCGTATGAACATCTGCATCACGTACTTCCGCATGCATTGAGAGAAAATTAGCAAAATTTGTAGGCACGTCGTGATAAACAGTGGCAAGAGGACCCTGGAAATCAAACCTATGATCATCAAAAGCCAGAGACATGCGCTCACTCTCGATGATCATGTTGTGCGTGATCACGTAAGCATGCATCACCTCCCACATCTGCTCCTGAAACAAAGTAAGAGCAGGATACTTGAAAATAGAAAATTGAGATTATAGCACATCAAATGCCCTCTCGACATCCTTCTTGCAACTCTCCTTCCGTGAAGCAATGTGAGACTTCATCAGACCTAAAAGATTGTAGATTGTCTTCATAAATGTTGACCATCTTAGATAGATGCCAAGAGTGACCATGAGGGAGGAATAAACAAGGGCAAGCCCGAAGGCTAGAAGAAGGCGAAGGACAATGAAATGAAGGCAGCCGAGGTCGCAAGCTTGAGAGACAATAGTGATGATATGATGAAATCAAAGGAACCATTGGTGGACAAAACAATACAAACAAATTTGCTCATTCCCGAGAAGATGATCGAAGAAAAGAACACAAGGTGGAAGGCACTCTAGGAAAATGAGGCCTGTAGGACTGTCTTTGAGGAGAGGAGAGTCCTTGTCTAGGAGAAGAAGGCCATAGCGGAGCTCATAGCCTAAGGGAACAAGACTATGGTGGGTTCCAATGCCATGAACGAGTTCACTAGAGAGTGGCGGGAGATGACAAGGATGGAGAACTTGCAACGAACAAGACAAGTGCTTGGAGGTGGTGGTCGTGCTCCGGCTAGTGGTGGCACCTCTTCCTCACCTTGTGATTTTATTGGTCATGCTTATGTGATCCCGGCGGCAACGGTGGTTCTCGATGTGAGCTTCTTCGGCATGAAGCCGCAGCTATGCAATGTTTTGGGTTCGCTTGTGCTGAACATTACCCATGTTTTGGGTCACCTTGATTGCAAAAATTGAATCTAAAACTATTGATTGTTGCATCTATTGCCTGTTTATTGTCATACTTGATAAAAATGCTGAAAAAC
Source organism: Dactylis glomerata (assembly GCA_007115705.1). Taxonomy (NCBI): domain Eukaryota; kingdom Viridiplantae; phylum Streptophyta; class Magnoliopsida; order Poales; family Poaceae; genus Dactylis; species Dactylis glomerata. Next base: position 107,331 of record QXEO01001086.1, on the reverse strand, counting down.
ACGAATTTACTATCCCTTATATACGAGTTTTAAGGGATGTTTAAAAGTTGATCTGGCCGTCCCCGGGGCTAGGGCAAAAGGACAGTAGACCGTCGTGGAAAAGACAAAAGGATAAAAGAGGAGAACACCCTCCCAGTCGCTCAGTCACCAACAGTGGCACCGCCTCCGCTGCCCAGGCTCATCCTGTCCCGTTCCTACGTACTGCTGCTACCCTTTGATCTCTTCCTCTTCTCCGCCCCCACCTCCACCTCCATATCACTTTCTTATCCCACGCGATCGAGCTCCATCCCGTTCTGAGTCTAGTCTACAGAAGTCTCTCGTCTTTCTCACGCCCACAGCTAGCATCGCCACTTGCCTCCCCGAGCTTGCTTCTGCAACAGAGCTTGTCGCAGCCGCAACTTTCTTCTAGCTACTTGATTGTTCATACTACCACCGTCATCATTCGCGTTCAAGCGAGGTTTGTCCATGTCGTTCGGCAAGGCAGACATGAGCAAGGAGAGCTTGTACCAAGAACGGGAGGACGTGCAGGCCATACGGTTCGCCACGCCGCCGCCGCAGCAGCCGCAGACGCAGCCGATGCACCACCGGCATCCCGGCCACGGTGAGCAGCAGCAGCAGCAACAGCTGGAGTGCTTCTCTGATGAGGTGGACAGTCGTGGGACCGCCGAGAGGAAGGAGCCTGGGGCCGGTGCCATCGTCACCCAGCTGGCTTCCGGCGGTGGCGGGGGCGACGGGTCGAGCATCGAGCTGTCCAAGAAGCGGAGGGGCCAGCCGCTGGGGTCCAAGAACAAGCCGAAGCCGCCCGTGGTGATCACGCGCGAGATGGAGCCCGTGGCGGCGATGCGGCCGCACGTGATCCAGATCCCTGGAGGCCGGGACGTCGCCGAGGCGTTGTCCCGCTTCGCGAGCCGCCGGGGCCTCGGGATCTGCGTGCTCGCCGGCACGGGCGCCGTCGCCAACGTCTCGCTCCGCCACCCCTGCCCGACGGCCCCCGGCGCCGCGCCGGGCGTCGTCGTCTTCCAGGGTCGTTTCGAGATCCTCTCCATCTCCGCCACGTTCCTGGCCCCGGCCATTGCCGCCGTGGCGCCACAGGCCGCGGCCGCCGCTTCCGGGCTCTCCATCTCGCTCGCCGGCCCGCATGGCCAGATCGTCGGTGGCGCCGTGGTAGGCCCGCTCTACGCCGCGACCAGCGTCGTGGTCGTCGCCGCCGCCTTCACCAACCCCACCTTCCACCGCCTTCCGGCCGACGATGACCCGTCTGTGTCTGTCTCCGTGTCGCTCTCCGGGAGCGCCGACGCGGCCGACGAACACCGCGGCCATCAGCACCAGCCAGAGCCGCAAGGTCAGCAGCATCACCTACGGCGGCAGCCACCGCACCTGGCCGCCGCGGCCGCCACGTCGGCAGCGCAGCCGGTGGAACCGAGCGGCGTGCCTATCTACGCCTGCCACTCACAGCCCCAAGAAGTGATGTGGCCGCCGGCTGCTCGCGCGCCGCACCAACCGCCACCGCCGCCACCACCGTACTAATCAGAGGGAATTGGTACGCCCTTAGCACATTACCTCCATCGATCCTGCGAGGTTAATGCCATGGCGTGACACCGTCTAATTGCTAGATCTGCATTGACCTTAGGTGCATCTTAGGGTTAACTCTCTTTTTCCCGTGTGTAGTAGTTGATCCCCATTGTGATTTGCGAGAAGGTAGTATGGGAATTGAATATCGATCTGCGTTTTTCTTGTAAACTGCATGCACGTCATGAACTAGCCATGTTAACCTGTCCTTGTTACTATTCTGTCTTTGGCAATCTAAACCTAACCAAATCTAGCATATAAAGGTTGTTTCCATCATCAGAATGCTGCTCTTTGGTGGGTTTCTTCATGCCAAGATTAGAACTAGCAGCAACCAAGTTGTGTGCTTGCATTGCTATTTGCTACTACTCTGATGCCATACATATTGTAATGCTAGCTATGCTAGTAGCCTGATAATTGAGAGCATATACCAGTATACCATAATCATATATACGTGCAGGCAATGCCCATTCTGTTGAGCCACTATCCGTGGCTCTCTACCGTATGGGCCTTTCAACCTTCTCCCGGTCAGCCATGTTTCGTACTTCTGCTCAAGTATATATGCACGTCAAAAAGAAAAGTTTCTAGCTAACAGAACAGGAAGACAGACTGCGATGGACATAAAGCATGCTGGTTGTTAGTTTGTTACCCAGTCGTAATCGTATGTAGAAATTTGGCATATGGATATGGGTAGTCCTACCGAGAGTATGCTTTGAATTGAGGTGAGTATACACAAATGACAGGGCCTTTGTGTGAGACTGACAACATTCATATCGGCGCCAGCATTCACTGTACTATTACTCCGTTGGATCTTTAGATGAAACCCATACTGTATCGTATCGATGTACTCCAGCTTTGTAAAGTGAATGTGTCTAGACTTTGTAAAGTGAATATGTCTAGACATGTTTTAGTGTGCAGATTCACTTGAATATACATACTAAAAGGTGTCTAGATATATTTGCTTCACAAACCTAAAATATCTTATATTTTAAAACGGAGGAAGTACAAGATATGTACTACAATGCAAGATGCCTAGGGAGGTGTTTAGAAAATAAACTAGGTTTTCCAATCACTGATGCTTATTTACACTAGGCAGATTGCTGACTAGGCACCTCTTTTATACTCTACAAATTAGCACTACTCTCTCCATTCCAATGAATGAGGATTATTTTTTAGTGAAGCTAAGTAAATTTTGACTAAACCTTTTTAAAAACTAGAAACAACTATTATATTGAGAGATAACATATGAAATATAGTTTATTTTTTTATAAAGCATGCTTTATTACTTAAAAGGTGTAAGAATTACACTCGGGGCTCTGCATAACTGAGATGCGCAACGACTTAGAAGTAAGTAAAATAAAAACAGAAAATGAGGCTCGATACAAGTAATCACCTCACATTGTAAGGACACCTAATGTGATGGAGGACCAACATGAAGATCACATTGACATCCATGTTGAATAAAAATATCCCTAGCCGTATCTTTAACCGTGTAGACACACCTCCTGAAACAGGTCGTGATTCTCCACACGCTATAGACACTTGACCATGAACGGAGCAGAGTTGTGCACCGGTAGATAACCTGCATGATAGAAGAATTTTAATCATTAAACACCTTGTCACCTCTAATTTTTTTTTGAACTAAAGGACAGGTGCTCATATTGAAACAAGGCAGGTACATGATAAAGAAGCAACCTTTGTAATTTAGCCCTAGGAGAAACCCTAATCACAGACAAGGCCGATCTTTTTACAACAAGCACCCTAGAACTAAAAGATCTTAAGCAATCGAGTCCCTGGGCACCTCCGCCTCCACACGCCGGCGTCCTCAAGGCGTCACCACCGAGGAACAAGGACCTGCAGCTCGGGAGCCCCCTTCCGACGACGAGCCTCAGCCATGGTCCGCCAGCTTTCCGCGGGGAACGCATCACTTCGCAGAGAGCGGGCTTCGAGCTCCCATGACCGGGCTGAGAGATGGCCTCCACACCAGAAGTTGAAGATCTGCCGCCAAATCGGCCGAAGATATAGCAGCGGCGCAGCAGCCGCACGCTTGTTTGAGCTCAAGATCCCTGTCTGAGCAAGACATGCAACCAGGACATCCACCAACACCGGCACCCTGCAGGCAGTCCTCCATCTCTCCCTCACCACCGAGGCCAGCCGAGAGACTAATGACAACCTGCAGAAATCGGATCGGGGAACAGCGACATTCACCCTCCAGATCTGGAGGCGAAGCATCGAGCTTATTAGGGGGAGACGAGGTAAAAAGCCGGCCACCCATGCCAGGCTCCGACCACCAGAGCGCCAAGAACGGGAGCAGCACCACCTCTGACCGACCAGCACAGCTCGGATGTCACCTCTAAATAGACATAGCTACCAAATAACAAGCGCTACCACCCTTGTAAGTACCTTAAACCTATGATCCACGCCATTTAGCCAACTGCAAAATATATTAGCAACGGTAAGTGATGGGGTGTAAGGTTGAAACTACTTGGATGACCAACCATATAGATCTCGCAAATTTTCACTGGAATAATAAATATTTGGTAGTCTCGTCATGATGGCACAATACACATTCTGTACTTCCATGGCAATTTTGTTTTGCAAGGTTGTATTATCTGAGGATTGCTCCTCTACGAAGATACCACACAAAGATTTTCATCATAAGCGGAATCCTCATTTTTAATTTTTTTCTGTTGTTGGCGATTGACACATCTGGATGGATTAAAGCTTTCTATATTGAGTCTACTGAGAATTTTCCACTCCCGCGTAAACTGCATCAAAATTCACCAGTCCCTTGCGCTAAATGGATCAAAGGAAAACGTTGTAGCAAAGCATTCCAAGTCCATCATGGGTCAAACATTATTGATTTTATATTGTGCATGTTAACGATTATTCTAATAATTTGGTCAAATTTTATATTATTTGACTTCTTGAAGAACAAGTAAGTCTTATTCCATGGAACGGATGTTGTAGTGCTTAAGGAAAAACTTGGTTTATTGTTATAAGCACCTGGCTTTGTATATGACCCTAGAACACTATTCTAAGTAGGTGCTTGTTCTAAGATATAACTATTATTAGAGCATCTTCAATCACGTCCCCAAAACTGCGTTCGCCATAGGCGCCGGATCGGCCGAATGGGGGGCGCCACCAGGTGGTACCACGTTTAGGGGGGCGTTCCTTCCCAGCCGCGTTCCCCATAGGTCGCCCCCAAATAGAATTTGCCTAAAAAAATAAAGATCGTTGACATTCAAAAGTATTGTTTCCACCATAGTTGTCACGATCAAAGCAGCTGACATAGTCGGTGGAATCAATATTACTAACCAGGGTGTGAATTGAACATAACTAGAAGAAGGGGTTTGTCGATGCCGATGGTGCCTCTTGGGTCGGCATTGGCCCGTCTAGCAGGACAGCCTCCGCCCAAGCTACCGGCAATGTCGATGTCGTCGCAGGTGAACTCGTGATGGCCGTCGCTGCTGTACTCGCTGATGCCGTCGTAGGCGTGGTCACCGATGCCGACGCAGGTGTACAGACTGATGTCGGCGCTGCCATTTTAGCGTCGATCTTGTCAAGGATCATGTCTTTGTATAAGTTGTGCGCCGCCAACACCCGAGAATCCATTCCCACCGTCAGGGCAGTCAAGAGCATGAAGTCCTCTTTGCGTTTCTTCACAGCAACATGCTCCTTCTCAATCATAATTTTCTCTTCTTGTTTCTAGAGCAGCGTCGCCCACCTCTCATCGGCCTTCTTGTCGCGAATGATCAGGTTCGACGAGACATCGGTGATGCACTTGTTGATCGACATCGGGATCTTCTCAGTCAATGCTGCTTCAAGCGCGGCGGCCTTGGCCGCCTTGTTTCCGATAGGGAACCCTGTCAATGCTATGACGGGCGCATCCAGATCAACGATGCCATCTTTGCCCTTGGCCAAGGAGATGCGCGTCAACCTCCACTTCTCATAGGTTTTAACTTTGCTATAGCAATGCAGCAGCGTGAATCCTTTATTGCCTTCTGAATACGTCTGGTATAAGGTAAGGGCATGGTTCAACTAATCAAAGGAAGTACAAAGACAATCATATATAGCCACATAGAAAGAGACGTCAGAAGGGATGGCGGTGCACATACCTCGTCAGCGGGGCTTGTGCCGCTATCCCCCTTTGCTTGAGTTCAGCATGGTAGCCATGGAAGCTGTTCACCTGTGCCAGTATGATGGCCCAGCGCGTCAACATTGCCTTTTGGCTCCACTTCATCTTCATGGTGGTGTTGCTCGACACTGCCTACGGCCGCGCATTTTAAAGAAGGACACGACTTTCATCAATGACACATATGCCATTGATGGTGGCATAGGAGCCGAGCGTTCAAAGGCTGCGCCACTGAAGGCGGCGCAGAGTTGAAAGCGGCCACGCGCAGCCTTCCGTGCAGGCCGTTGAAGGCGCCACATGAGACAAAGCGGTCGCAGTCGCTGATGCACGGGCTTAAGACCAAAGAGTGAGGACACGCGTGGCGTCCGCGCCATGTCTGCGACGACGCCTCCTACGTCTAAATTTGGACCGTGTTTACGTCGCGTTGGACAGCTCGATCATTTTAGGTCGGACCGCTAAGCTGATTTTTCCTGGACACTGTAATTTTCAAACACATTGAGACGGCCACTGTCCGAATGCGTCGAGAGCGCTTATGATAGCGTTATTGGGCAAGACTTCATACCTTGTAGGTAGCTCCTTTGCAGGTGGCGCTACCTATCTGACTTCGCAAAAAACTTAAATCCCAGAGCAAAATGCTCTGTTTAAGCCGTGACAGTCCTATCAATCAAAGATCGATCGAGGCTCCGCTTTCCATTCCTGCCTGACGCGACCACACAAAGAAACCACATCACTCAAGATTGAAGAAGCCAGGTCGTACACACTACGCAGCGATCGAAGTGAGTTCAGCGTCCAAATCGACAAAACTAACCTCTCGAGCAAACTTTAGCACAAAATAAACCCAATTTAAAACTATTTCACAAAATAACTCTTTTTAGTAGCGCCCGCAACGACGGCGCTATGCTCAGTTGCATAGCGCCGTGCTCTAGGGTGCTATCCTCCTGGACACGTGGCGTAGCGGGACCCGCATCCGGCACCATAGCGCCGGAGCCAGGGGTGCTATGCTCTTATTGGGCCGGCCCACGAGTGCTGCGACCGTCCGATGCTAACCGAGGTGGGAGTTCAGTCCCACCTTGAAAGCTGAGGGGCGCCCGCACCAGCATATAAGGTGTGGTGTGAGAGAGCCCCTGAGCTCCTCTCAACACACATACTCTGCAGCTGGCCCCGTGCCCGCTACCTGTCACTGCCTTGTGGGCCCGCCTGGCTGGGTGAGCTACTCACTAGTAGGGCCCAACCAGGTCTAGGCGGGCTTTTTTTGCTCTTGCTTATTGTGGGTCTGATGTCTACGCACTTCTATTCTTGTAGACACTTGTTGGGCCTCCAAGTGCAGAGGTTTGTAGAACAGCAGCAAGTTTCCCTTAAGTGGATCACCCAAGGTTTATCGAACTCAGGGAGGTTAGAGGTCAAAGCTATCCCTCTCAAGCAACCCTGCAATTACGATACAGAAAGTCTCTTGTGTTCCCAACACACCCAATACACTTGTCAGATATATAGGTGCACTAGTTCGGCGAAGAGATAATGAAATACAAGTGGTATAGATGATTATAAGTAGCAAACGTGATGTGAAATAAATATCGCTGCGAGCAAACAAGTAATAAAATAGCAAGTAAACGGTACGCAAAGCTTGGAAACAAGGCCTAGGGATCATACTTTCACTAGTGGACACACTCCCAACAATGTAACATGACTGAACAAATAACTTCTCTTTGCTAAGGCACTCTGAATTACTCTCCTATTGAATAACACTAATCATGAAGGGTTTCGCAGCATAGTAAATCAAAAAAATTCCTACGGATGCGAACAAGAAAGCCAAGATCTAATCTAGAAGATGTAATCAACGAGAGAGGTAGATGAGATCTTCATACCCTTGAAGAAATCGCACAGCGGAAACGTTCAACAGAACGTGGATGATGTAGTCGTACTAGCCGTCTCCTCCTCGCGATCCGATCCGATCCAACGCCGCAAGTGGCGACGCCTCCGAGAGATGCACACGTACAGCGCACCAACGACTCCGCCTTCCCGGTCCAACGAGATATGGTGGAGTAGTAGATGGGATCGACAGCACGACGGTGTGGTGTCTATGGTGGAGAGTATACGCCGACAGGGCTTCGCCTCTTTGCGTGGTGGAAGAAGAACGGAGAAAGAAGGCTTCAGAAAGCGGGCAGCGGCTCTGCACAGATTAGGTCGTACAAAACCGCGCGGCCTCCAGTCGTTTTATAGCCGGAATTCCTTGGACAGGGAGCTAGATCGATCAGATCGTTCTTGCCGTACACGTAATGCAACTCACAGCCGGATCAGATCAATCAAAATTGATAAATACCAAACATGTGCATGTGTTGCATTAGTGGTGGCGTGGCCCATGCACCAAGCCCAACCGGGCTGGCCTGCCATGCGAGCGTGCGCCAGCGCCCCTGGCCTCGACTCCATCGTGCGATGGAGCGAGCCAGGCGCCTGGCTGCTGCGCTGCTTTGCCTTTTTTTTTCTATTTATTTCTTCTAAATAAATATCGATTAATATTTATTAATTCATGCAATTAATAAACATTGTATTTACCATCCGGAACAATTCCGTAACTCTTTGAAACACTTTCACATACATCCCGATACTACCCTAGCGTTGATTTGCGTTAAGTGTGTGACCCTACGGGTTCGAGAATGCGCGGACATGATCTCCATCAATAATCAATAGCGGGATCTGGAAATCCATATTGACTCCCACGCACTCAGCGATGATCATATCGGATGAACCACGATGTCAGGATTCAAGCAATCCCGTATTTGTATTCCCTTCGTCTCGCGATATTTTACTCGCCCGAGATTCGATCGTCGGTATCGGCATACCTAGTTCAATCTCGTTCACAGCAAGTACTTTACTCGTTCTGTAATCCGATATCACTTTGTGATCAACTCCTTAACCACGTGCTTGCAAGCGATGTTGATATCGATTACCGAGTGGGCCCGAAGTATATCTCTCCGACTCGGGAGGGACAAATTCCATCTCGATACATGCAACCCAACAAGTACTTTCCGATCACCTGAGAGACACCTTTATGATCACCCTTTCATAGGATGACGTTTGATAACCTCAAAGCTCTCTTCCGGCACTAGGGAGTTGCATTATCTCATGGTCTAAGGAATACAATACTTGACATAGGAAAAAGCTTCGCAAAGATGAACACGATGACACGATCTAATCGCTCTGCTTTATTTGGGTCTGTCCATCACACCATTCTCCTAATGATATGATCTCATTATTAATTGACAACTCATGTCTATGGTTAGGAAACCTTAACCATCAATTAATCAATGAGCTAGTCCATAGAGGCATACTAGGGACACGGTGTTGTTCATAAACCACACAAGTATTAAAGTTTCCGCTTAATACAATTCTAGCATGGAATATAAACATTATCATGAACAAGAATTATAATAATAACATCTTTATTATTGCCTCTAGGGCATAATTCCAACAGTCTCCCACTTGCACTAGAGTCAATAATCTAGTTTACATCTGGCAACAATCTAACACCCATGGCATTAAGGTGCTGATCATGTTTTGCTCGTGGAAGAGGTTTAGTCAACGGATCTGCGACATTCAGATCCGTATGTACTTTGCTAATCTTCAGATCTCCATCTGATATATAATCTCGAATTATATGGAAACGGCGGTTGATGTGCTTGGTTTTTGGATGATATCTTGGTTCCTTAGCCAGTGCTATGGCGCCAGTGTTGTCGCACAATATCTCCAGTGGGTCCAAGGCATTTGGAACCACACCAAGTTCAGTGATGAAGTTCCTGATCCAAACTCCTTCACTTGATGCTTCCGAAGCAGCCATGTATTCCGCTTCGGTTGTAGATCCCGCGATCACGCTTTGCTTGCAGCTTCTCCAGCTCACAGCTCCACCATTCAAAATATAAACGTATCCTGTCTGAGATTTAGAATCATCCGGGTCGGTGTCGAAACTAGCGTCGACGTAACCTTTTACGACGAGCTCCTCATCACCTCCATAGACCAAGAACATTTCTTTAGTCCTATTTAAATACTTTAGGATGTTCTTTACGGCTGTCCAGTGTTCCACTCCTGGATCACTTTGGTATCTGCTCGTCAAACTAAGAGCATTGGACACATCCGGTCTAGTACACAGCATGGCATACATGATAGAACCTATGGCCGAGGCATATGGCACTTTGCTCATAGTTTCTCTATCTTTTACCGTAGCTGGACACTGAGCCTTGCTCAATATCTTACCTGACAACATGGGCAATGAACCTTTCTTTGCTTTATCCATTCTGAACCTCTTCAGAACTTTGTCCAGGTATGTACTTAGGTTTTCCGTCCCGAGGCTTCTTATAGGCGAAGGGGCGATGTCAGAGGAGGGCCAGGGCCTCCTCACACATGGCTGGCGCGGCCAGGGGCCTGGCCGCGCCACCTGTGTGTGTGGGGCCCCTGTGGCCCACCTCCTACTCCTCTTCGGATCTCTGGAAGCTTCCGGGTAAAATAAGACTTCAGGATGTGGTTTCGTCCAATTCCGAGAATATTTCCTGTGTATCACTCTGAAACACAAAAACAGCAGAAAATAGGGAACTGGCACTGTGGCAACTCGTTAATAGGTTAGTTCTGGAAAATGCATAAAAGTGCCACTAAGTGTAACGAAACAATAGGCAAATGGTGTAAAAACAAGCATGGAGCATCAAAAATTATAGATACGTTTGAGACGTATCAAGCATCCCCAAGCTTAACTCCTGCTCGTCCTCGAGTAGGTAAGTGATAACAAAGAATAATTTTTGAGGTGACATGCACCTACACAATCTTGATCATATATGTAAGCATTGGTGAGCTGGGATCAATAGAACTTAAAACATGGGCATGAAGATATAATCATGACAATAAGAACTTAGCAACCATGTTGTAAACATGCAAATGAACACAAACAAAAGATCATGATAATGAAACAATGAAAGTCAAACGTGTGTTCAAATCATAAGGAAAAACATACAAATGGTTTTCAGCTTGTCCTTCAAAGAGAGCAAAACATAAATGCATAGGACACCTTCAAGTTTAAGAGGGCGACTAGATACAAATAATTTGAGAACAAGTGAAACCAACAATATGAATCAATCAATGAAAACTTTGGGACAATGCACATTATACTAAGAATGACAACTATGCTCTCTTAATGGTGCATAAAGAAAGAAGGTGGTGACTCAACATAAAAGTAAAAGAAAGGCCCTTCGCAGAGGGAAGCAGTGATTGCAAGTTTTATAACCTTCAAAAATTATAGTACTTACCGGCTTTGAGCTCTCATTGCCCCCATCATAAGCATCTTGAATGGTTAAAGTTAATGCGAGAACAATTATGATGCATATGCTTGACAAATCATAAGTTGAAAACTTCGTGTCCCGTGAATACGAGTACCCAAACCATGCTAATTTACTTAGAGTCCCAAGCAAGGCTCTTGTCATTGTAAGTATATGCATATCATTGAGAACCGCCAATGGGGTACCTCCGTGCCCGATGACATGGAACAAGCCCACACCAAAATGACAGGACAAGCAGACAATGAACACCTCGACATCTCTTTTATTTGCTATATTTAGCTTTTTATTATGAGATGCGTCGTCGAATGTTCACCATGGGTATGCTGCAAATTTCCACCATGAATTATGCATGGCTTAGATTGGCGGCCCGACGTTTCCCTAACACATATACAAACTCCATGATCCCCACAAGATTCCCAATTCATTTCACACCGCGGGCATCCATAAACAAAAGATCACGATATCAACTCAAAAAGAAGTGCAATGTTGAAAGCTTGCCCCATGACAGCATGGCTGGGCTAGAATCCAACTTACAACTTGCAAGCATAACAACTCAACATAAGAGACCACAATGTCAAATTTTTAAGAACAGGAAAAAGTAAAGTGTGCCTTCCGGTTCGTGAGAGCTTTACTGACCGAATTTCGCATAACACTGGTAAGAGTTTAATTTGAAGAGAAAATAAAAGCAAGTCAAATTTACTTGGAATAGCAAATTGCTAGTAGGTATGTATGGTGGACACTTTGGAAAACTTTGGCTGTTAGGAGTTGGATACACGAGTAGAGCTCATACTCAGTACAAGGCGAGGGCTAGCAAAAGACTGGGAGCGACCAACTAAGAGAGCAATAATGGCCATAATCATGCAAAGCGACAAAGCGACATTAAAAGAAGCATAAGATGGCATCAAAAGTCAAAAACTAAATGATCATGAAGGCTATTGGCGACTTTGTAAGAGTCTAACATGTGTGAGCATGCGCCAAGTCAACCCAAATAAAGCATCAAGGAGAAAACCAAAATAATGCTTCCATACAATAAAAACAACGCATGATTTTTTCAAAGGCTCATTAAGCAATCTCAGTTATTTGAGACAAGTCATGCTACAGCAAAACCACTAAGCATACTATTAAAAAGATATCAAGCATGACATGAAAAAGCCTAAGCCGCAGTCTACACAAGCTCCTTCTTGTACCACTATTTTGCACAAAGCTTTTTCTCTTTTCCAACACCATTTGAAAATTTTATAAACACCTCTTTTGATGAAAACCAATAAAGATCAGAGGCAAAAATACACCTTGATAAATAAATATAAGAAGATCTGAACACAAATGAAGGTGAAAACGAAAACCAAAAGCGGTAGCAGAAAACAGAACACTCGTTGAAACGACAGGAGTGAAAACTAGAGTGTTCTTGGCAATGAAAAATGAGTTCATCTCCTCCAAAAGAAACATGATGTGATCTAACCATTTATTGCAGCAAACAAAACTAAACCAACTAAGAAAACTAAAACAACTGACGCTCCAAGAAAAACACATAGTGCATGAAGCAATAAAAATATAGTGTTTTGAAAGGTGACCTGATTTTTGCCGATGAAGAAGGGGTGCCTCGGGGGCATCCCCAAGCTTTGACGCTTGTACTTCTTGGATATTTCTTGGGGTGCTGGGCATCCCCAAGCTTGAGCTTTTGTCCATTCTTCAACTCATCTCATCATTCTCCAATCCCTACACTTGAAAACTTCCTTCATACAAAACTAAACACAATTCTATTAGCAACATTAGTGCAAGCATAACATATAATCAACCTCTTTTTGCTTCAGGTTTTAACCCAAAACCACCACATATTAAGCATATACTACTGTAGCAACTTCCCCAAAAGTTCCATAATCAAAAGAACTCAAAAGAAAGCGATAAAGTGGCAAACACAAATATTGGCAGAAATCTGTCAAAACTGAACAGCTGACAAAGGTCGAATTTTTGAGGGGTTTTCTGTTGCTCAAATCAAAAAGTGTTCAACTAACAAAAGTTTGGATATAACCTGGGGCATATGCACAAGAAATCGCAGGTCCAAAAGATATACAGAGAATTTATACGAATTTTTACGGTGCAGCACCAAAAACAGTTTCAGGACAGCAACATCCCCAAATCTTACCTCACTCAAATTAGAGGTTTCTCTTAGCACAAAAACGAAATAAAAAGGATAAGGAGCAGTTATTACAGTAGTAATAACTTCCAAGACTCAAATAAAAGAAAAAGTACTGAAAATAAATAATGGGTTATCTCCCAAGAGTGCTTTTCTTTAACGCCTTCGAGCTAGGCGCAGTAATTTGCAAAGATGCTCATGTGGGCGCCATATAAGAGCTTGAGGCAAAGGCGCCATATAGGAACTTAAAGCAATAGAGAGCATCAAAAATAAAGTATGGAACACATTTAAATCTAAACCACTTCCTATGCATAGGAATCTTGTAAGAAAATAAATCAACGAGGCACATAGTAGCAAGCATGGATAGATAAAACAAGTGCCACTTCAAGATTTGCAACATAAAGAGGGAAAACTTAATATTATTGAGATCCATCAAACCATGTTTCCCTCTCTCATAATAACTTTCAGTAGCATCATGAATAGAACTAACAATATAACTATCACATAAAGCATCCCTATCATGAGCCACATGCATAAAAGAATTAATACTCACCACAGGAACACTAGTAGTAGGAGGAAATTCAACAGAATAATTATTCTCATCACCATAATCATCATAAATAGGAGGCATATTGTAATCATAACTAATTTTATCCTCAATAGTAGGTGAACTGAAAATATTATACTCATCATCATAGCCATCATAAACTAGAGGTTTAGTATCATCACAAGCTGAAGAACAGCTATTTCGCAAACCATATTCTTCAAACATATCATCATAAGAAGGAACATCACATATGGGAGATAAAATATCATCAGAGCAAACTTTCTCCACTAAAGCTGGGGAACTAAAAATATCATGCTTAACAAAACCAGCTTCCCCAAGCTTAGACTTTTCTATAGCATTAGCAACAACGGTGTTCAAAGCATTCATACTAACAACACTATTAGCATGCAAATTAAGCTCCAAAGGTTTTTCAATTTTCTCTTCAAACACTTCATATCTAAACTCAGGAAAAAGACTAGAGAACTCTTTATTTTCCATTAAGCCTAACTAGTGTAAATAAAAACAAGAAACAAAAAGATGTAATTGCAGAATCTAAAGGAAATAACTCCGAGCACTCACACAGGAGGATGCGAGTACCTTTTACCTTACCTCCCCGGCAACGGCGCCAGAAAAGAGCTTGATGTCTATGCACTTCTATTCTTGTAGACACTTGTTGGGCCTCCAAGTGCAGAGGTTTGTAGAACAGCAGCAAGTTTCCCTTAAGTGGATCACCCAAGGTTTATCGAACTCAGGGAGGTTAGAGGTCAAAGCTATCCCTCTCAAGCAACCCTGCAATTACGATACAGAAAGTCTCTTGTGTCCCCAACACACCCAATACACTTGTCAGATGTATAGGTGCACTAGTTCGGCGAAGAGATAATGAAATACAAGTGGTATAGATGATTATAAGTAGCAAACGTGATGTGAAATAAATATCGCTGCGAGCAAACAAGTAATAAAATAGCAAGTAAACGGTACGCAAAGCTTGGAAATAAGGCCTAGGGATCATACTTTCACTAGTGGACACACTCCCAACAATGTAACATGACTGAACAAATAACTTCTCTTTGCTAAGGCACTCTGAATTACTCTCCTATTGAATAACACTAATCATTGTGTAGTGGCTACAGAAGCACCCCTTAAAGTCCATCAAGTACTTGACAAACACCACTCATAGCGATACCCAAATCAAAGAACAACTCAAGATAGAAATCATTGCAACTTAAACCAAGTACTAACACGGTGCACACACTGTCAACATTACACCATGAAAGGAGGAATAGATCACTCAAACTATCATAGCAATAATTATTCTCATAATCCACAAGAGATCACAATCATAGCCTAAACCAAGTACCACCATGATGCACGCACTGTCACCGTTACACCATAGCAGGAGGAATAGAGTACTTTAATAACATTGCTAGAGTACACAAAATATCTGAATAATAACATGTACTTGTTCAACATGATACAAAGCTCACGATCACATAAAGATCACATCATGGGAGAGAGAGGTGAACCACATAGCTACCGGTAGAGCCCTCAGCCCCGGGGATGAACTACTCCCTCCTCATCATAAGAGACAGCAAGGTTGATGGAGATGGTGGTGAGGTCGATGGAGACGGCGATGGAGACCGATGGAGATGGCTCCGGGGGCACTTCCCCGTCCCGGCAGGGTGCCGGAACAGAGACTTCTGTCCCCCGAAATTCGTCGACGGTGGCGGCGGAGCTGCGGAACTGTTTCTGGAAAATTGCCGAATCCCCTAGGGTTTTCCGTCCCGAGGCTTCTTATAGGCGAAGGGGCGATGTCAGAGGAGGGCCAGGGCCTCCTCACACATGGCTGGCGCGGCCAGGGGCCTGGCCGCGCCACCTGTGTGTGTGGGGCCCCTGTGGCCCACCTCCTACTCCTCTTCGGATCTCTGGAAGCTTCCGGGTAAAATAAGACTTCAGGATGTGGTTTCGTCCAATTCCGAGAATATTTCCCGTGTATCACTCTGAAACACAAAAACAGCAGAAAATAGGGAACTGGCACTGTGGCAACTCGTTAATAGGTTAGTTCTGGAAAATGCATAAAAGTGCCACTAAGTGTAACGAAACAATAGGCAAATGGTGTAAAAACAAGCATGGAGCATCAAAAATTATAGATACGTTTGAGACGTATCAGGGTCCCACGGTTAGGATAGCATCCCAGAGCCCGGCGCTATGCTACTGAGGGTAGCACCCGGACAGCCGGCGATATGGATGATAACATCGGCATGGCCGGCGCTATGCTATGGAGGGTAGCACCCGGGCGTGGGGTGCTATAGTCTGTAACAAAAAGGGTCGAGCTCAAAAAATTCTAAGTCCCCGAGCAATTCGGTACTGTAACGCGCGACGCTAAAAACGTAGAATGGTAGCACCCTGGTAGCCGGTGCTATGGTTCATGGTGTAGCACCTCGGCTGCCGACGCTACCAATGATAACACCGGCAGCGCCAGCGCTATGCTATGGAGGGTAGCACCCTGGCGTGGGGTGCTATAGTCTGTAACACAAAGGGTCGAGCTCAAAAAATTCTAAGTCCCTTTCTCTTTTCCTCTCCCAGCTAGGCGGACCCATAGGGCAGTGACAGGTAGCGGGCACGGGGCTAGCTGTAGGGTGTGTGTGTTGAGAGGAGCTCAAGGGCTCTCTCACACCGCACCTTATATGCTGGTGCGGGCGCCCCTCAGCTTCCGAGGTGGGACTAAACTCCCACCTCGGTTAGTATCGGATGGCCGCAGCACTCGTGGGCCGGCCCAATAAGAGCATAGCGCCCCTGGCTCCGGTGCTATGGTGCTGGATGCGGGTCCCGCTACGCCACGTGTCCAGAAGGATAACACCCTAGAGCACGACGCTATGCAACTGAGCATAACGTCGCCGTTGCGGGCGCTACTAAAAAGGGTTATTTTGTGAAATAGTTTTAGATTAGGTTTATTTTTTGCTGAAGTTTGCTGGAGAGGTTAGTTTTGTCCATTTCGCCGAGTTCAGCTCCCGGCCCCGTCCCTCTGCCGGTCCAAAAGTTGGCGCTGCTTTTGTGCCGATCAGCCTGGCACCAAAGCCCCAAAAAACAGCGCCCAGCTCGGCCGCGGCCGGACGGGGACGACGCACGACAGAGACCGGAGAGAGAGGGGACGCCGGACGCCGCGTGGGTATCTTCCTGCAATCCTGCTGTGCTTTGCTCTGCGCCACCCTCGCTCCCACGCTAGGTCCATAGTCCTAGGAGAAGCACTGTGCTGCGCATCCACATCAGAGTCGCAAACGGTGTTCCGTTAAAATCAAGCCTATTTCTGCATATCCTTACATTGGAACCTTTGTATTTACAAGAGCTACGGACGTATGTACATTGCAAGATGGATTCATGGATACCATCTGAATATCTGATACAAGCCCATGGCTAGTCAGTCGATCGGTGCTTGAGAAAGCCGGACATGGCTTTGGCCAGGGACTGAAAAGAAAAACATCTTCAAAGCTAGACAGGACAAGACAACGTTGATCGAGGTAGCCATAGCTCGGATACCGGCTAGAGGGAGAAGCAGAGACGAGAGAGATATGCCGCGGTGGTAGCTCTCGGCTAGAAGAAGAACCAAAGGCGCCGCACAAGGGTGTGCATGCTTGGCGCTTTAATTTTCTTTCTTGCAGGCTCTGCAAGGTCTCCCCTTTCCTTTCGCGGGGCTTTGCTTGTGTTGATTGTACTTTGTCACTGTTCATGGCCTGCGATCGTATCCTCCTGCATCTCCATCTCCGTGGAATGCCAAAGCGCTCTAGACTCTGCATAGCTTGCCTTTTCTGCGATGCATGCCCTGACCGTCTCAGCTGGTCTTTTCTCTTTCATTTCAGGTCGCATTGCATTACTACCGTGGCTTGGGCTGCTCGTATGTGGGAGCGTGACGACTGGAACGTCTTCATTGCAAGTACTTCCACGGAGCATCAGAGAGAGGGTTCATTCGAGGCGTACAGAATCGTTTAAACGGAGCTCGGGTCAGTTGGATGTTCCTTCTGAAATTTCTAAAATTTATTTTTCTAATTTTTTAAAACACCAAAGCTCAAGGTAGCTCCCGCTCCAAAACGCCGTCCTCCATTCAAGACGGACTAGCCTTATTAGAGGCGGTTCTAACCAAAATTCTCTGTGCTTATGGTTCTAATCCAATCCAACGAAGATGTGAGATCAAGATTGCTTTTCCTGGCACCTTCCAAGGACGCGATTGGTAGCCTGCATTTTTTTTTTTGCTTCCTGGGGCAGGCGTTGGGGGATAGGATCGCATCATGCGATGCAGAAACCACTTTTGATATTTTGTTTGGTTGCCCACGAGACACTGCTTTGCACAAGAGAGGAAATGGTGACTGAAGTGTTTGGTTGCTTGGAGTGAACCATTTTATGCAACGCTCACGCTGTTTGGTGGCAACATAGGTCAGCGATCTGGTAACCTTTTTCTTCAAGAGGTGAACATACCCAGCATATAGCATACAAAGCTGGACAACTTTAAACTAACAGTTCATCATGGTTATGGATGCATCACGAGCTACCCAAAAACCAACAGCTCATAATGCATCACAAATTCATCATCGGAGTGGTATGAGTACCACCTCCCAAAATATTATAAATTTGGCATGAAGTTTTTATTAGTTTCTAGCTAGTGGAATGAATATTAGGCGAGCGAACATAGGACATGTGAACTAAGCATGGTGCTTGCGCAGCCACGTCCTACTGTCTGCCGGTGTCATGCGAGCGAAGGTAGTACCTTTGGCCAGAGGGCACGGCGAGGCGGCACGGCCCAGCGAGGCGGCGAGAGGCCGGCCAGCGTGGAGGCCAGCTCGCGGAGGCCAGGCCGGCGCGGGAGTCCCCATGGCACCCTCGTTCCTCGCCGGAATCGGACGCGCGGCGGCCAGGAACTGGCGCGGCGGTCGGTATCGAAAGCGTGGTGACCGGAATTGGGCGCGAGGCGGCCGGCATCAGGAGCGGGTGGCCGGAATCAGGCGCGCGGCGGCCAAAATCGGTCGTGCGATGGCCGGAATCGGACACGCAGCGGCCGAAATCGAGCTCAGGGCTGAAAAAGAGCTTCCGAAACGGCTGGAGATGGCCGAAATGCCACCGTCGGAGATATTTTCGGTCCCCTCGCTTCTGCTGGCGTCGGGTGGTGAAAGATCTAGGATCTTACAGAGTTTAGTGTACATTTTCAGCGTCTAGTATTGGTCTTGATCATGGTGTTCTCCGAATACAATTAGTCTAGTTGTTTCTTTGGCGGTGTCATGGAGCGGAGAAAATTGTGCTCTTGCAAATCCGATTGTTTAGATCTGATGAGTTTATGTTGTTGTGTCATGTTATTTTCGTTGGTTTGATTCCTTCTGGAGTTAGAATCTTTTCTCTACATTATGGTGAATTTTTTTGTGTTGCGACGGCTTGCACTTTTAGGAGATTGTCCCCGGCCCAAAAAAATTCGACGCTCATATTTTCCCATCTTTTTGGATGGGCAACGTAAGGGGCTTTCAAAAACATTTATCTATCTATACATCTATATCTATACATATATAAAAGTTACAAGCTTTGACAGCCTATTAGCTATGCCAAATCAGATTAGGGTACTGTAGATGAAAAACTTGCACATCTACAGTACCGTGTCGGCGGTCGTACCTTGCGTGATCGTAGTCAAAGCGGTGCATGAACCATATCTTTATGCTTGGTTGTTTTAGGGGCAGCATGCCTTCTTTCCTCATGACTCCTTAATCCTCTAGCCTCCTCTGCTGACCTCCCATGGCCTGCCCAATCTCCTCTTTTCCCTCCTCTCCATCCCATGCCGACTTAGAAGAGGGAGAGCCCATCTCCATCTCGCTGGATGTCTCCCCGTCCTTCAGGACGTTGGCCACTCGCGTGACACAGCCG
Organism: Dactylis glomerata; assembly: GCA_007115705.1. Lineage (NCBI taxonomy): Eukaryota > Viridiplantae > Streptophyta > Magnoliopsida > Poales > Poaceae > Dactylis > Dactylis glomerata. The sequence continues at coordinate 87,739 of QXEO01001086.1, read as the reverse complement.
TGGGTCTCCTTAGCTGACCTCCCTCCCTGCCGTGCGTCCTCGGTGGCGCGGCCACCAAGCCGGAAGTCGCCTCGCCGTCTATGGGCAGGCCTCCCTCGCTGCACGCCCATGTCTCGACAGGGTTGGCGTCGTCTGCAGCTTGCGCGACGCCGGCTTGTGCTTGCGTCTACAGGTGGAAAGAATTCCACGGGTATGCCTTTTCCTCTCCCCTTTCTCCTTTCTCCTTTGCCTCTGATCTTATCCCTTCTCTGCAGTGGCGGCAGTCGGCAGGCAGCCGGAGATGGAGATAGATGGGAGGAATTGGAGGAGGAGGGAGAGGAGAGGCGGATATGGAGGAGGTCAGGAGGATGACAAGGCCGAAGGAATGGGATAGGACATCTCGACGGACGCTGACTCCGTGACTCCGGCGGAGCGTCGGCGGCAGGAAGCTCCCTATCGAAGATAGGGATATGATGGCGAAGGATGAACTTGCACGGGTCGCCGCACGAACGCCGCCAGCCCGATGGCGTGCATCCACATGCAGCAAGGGCGGAAGGGCACCAACCAGGACGTCATGGTTGTCTGGGAGATTTGCTGATGGCAACAACTGATTTCCTTTCTTTCCTTGCGTGCTGGTTTGTTCCAGGATTCAGAGTCCAGCGGCGACTCTCGGGGCAAGCCTGATGACAGCTTGAACAGAAGGTAGTCTCACCAATTTTGTGACATTGGTTGCGTTGATGATGAGTTGCTCTCCATCTATGCCGCTTCTTTTAATGACCACACGATCCTGTGTTTTTAATCTCTGTTTGAGAACTGATTTTATTCCATACTGTCTATTGGTTAATATTTGTGGGTATGTTAGCTGATTGATGCCATGGGCTATCCGTGTGCCTTTGGTCGCTGGCGGACTGAATTCATAATTCAGAGTGGATGGTCTGACCCAGAGTGAGTTGTCCCTTGTGGGATTTAGCTTTCTTCTCTATGATTATATCCTGTATAATATATAGCATCTGATTCATCCAGGCATAGTTTGATGTAGATATTTATTAAGCTCTTGGGGTGACTAATCGATCCTTTGTTAGTAATAGCACAAGTAGTAAGTTCATAATTCAGAGTAGATGACCTTCATCAGGACGTACTTGGCTCCATGTTTACCTCTGGCCGCAGGCGCGTCCCTGACTCCACTATCAGCTTCGGGGGTAAAAAAAGCAGCGGGTTTCCGGGGGGCACCGCCACACTCCCATTTCGGAACGGGATCCTCTAACTTAGCCTACCCTAACTTTGTGTCACTGACAAGTGGGACCCACCACGTCTGGGCCCACTTGTCAGTAACACAAAGTCAGGAAAAGTCAGGATTGCAAAGTCAGAGGATCCGGCTCCCCCTATTTCAAGGTTGACCAGCGACAGCAGGTTAGTGCCCACAACTGAACTTTCTTCTCCTTCTCTGATTTGTTTCTAGATTAATTTTTTGAGCTGTGTCATTGTTCATGTACAAATCCCTGTGACGAATATGGAGGCCCTTTTGATTTAGTGATGATCACCAAAATTCAGAGCAAAACATACCGCTGCAATTATTGCCACTACTCATCTTTTTAAAGGGCCTTTTGGCTAACAAATGAGATCACCAAAATTTCTATGCAACATCTTTTTTACACTTGAATTTCTGGTTTACAGCAAGTCTTAATAGTTATATATATGCATAATAATTTTGGTCTTTGCGGAGCCACAACGACCGTCAGTGATCAGCTATTGCTGAAACTCAATTCAAGAGGATGATATATGTACTTCATATCTTATTTGAGGCAACCTGGTAAATGCAAAGTTATTATCACGGATGAGAGATCAAGGAGATCATTCGAGGAAAAACACACCTGGCATGGATGATCTTGAATGGTCCTCGGTATATATGGCAACACCCGCAGCAATACAGTCAGTACATACAGTTGCACTGCATCGTGCTGTGGCGTGGAAATAACACCAAATGCACTACAGATCAAAATGTTGCCCTTGCATCTGACGGTTAACTCAGAACTCTATGGATGGCACCTGGAGGTCCTTGATGCTTTTTTTTTGTATATATCTTTAGAAGCTAATGCCTTCCCAAGTATGGAATACTCTGTCTAAGTTGTGCTTACTTTATGTGTATTATGTAATGGTTGTTGAAACTACGCGGTAGCAGGGTCTCTTGCTTTTTTTCTCTCTTAAGATCTTGCTGATCCTTCTGATTGTAATTGAACTGCTAAGGACTATCCTCTGTTCACTTTTTTTTTTTGTCTCACCATGCCCTGTACTAGAAAAATTGAACTGAATAATCAGTCCGTCCATTATTAATTTCCTTTTTTATTGCTTTGTCGCTATGGGGACAAAACATACAAATTTAGAATTTGTAGCCATTGTATGTTGCAAATTTAGGCCAGGATTCTACAGATAGTATGTTGCAATTTGGGCAAGGATTGAGCACTGAGTTACTTCGTCCTCTGTCGTTCAATCCTTCCTCTGCATCCTGATATTTGTCAATTCAGTTAGCAGATCGACGAGGATTGAGGACTGGTTTACTCTATCCTCTGTGGTTCAATCCTTCCTTTGCATCCTGATATTTATCAATTCAGTTAGCAGATCGGCAACCAAATTTAGGTTGTCACGTCTGTCTTCGTTGTGTAATGTTTCTGTTCGTTATTTTCTTGGTACACTAATTTTGCTTAGTGCATACGCAAGACGGTCTGATTATCGAGAATTAATTACAGAGGCAAAAGAAAAGAGCCCAACCGACCAAATGGTCACCGTTAGATTATACAGCAGTCGATCTACCTATTTCATACTCTATTACACCACTTACTATAGCTACGTTCCCTACTGGACTGAGAATCACTTACCTCAGATAACTCATATACTCACATCTAATCTTCGCTCTTGTCCATGAACGTACACTCCAAACAACATTATTTTGCAACGCTGCTACATAACTCCCTCAAAACATCAATATTATCTCAAGGGCGCGGCGTGCCGCCGCGCCAATACTTTCTAGTTGTTAATCAAGTTCGTGTAGGTCAGGAAGTTACACTACTGTTGCTACAGTCCTATTTTAATCTATTTACAGTATTTCATTTTGCAAAGATCGATACCATGGAGAAGATGTGTTTTTATGGTCAACTAGCCATGTGGCCCTCGCAAATGCGAGGATATTATCTTCAATCTGGTGGAAATAATTGAGACCGAAATTTGTAATTTCTTGAATGTAATATTATTTTATAGACATCCATAATGTAATGCTAAATAAATTATCATGGTCTAATTATTACCGTCATCGCAAAATAAGTGGTTCAATTTTATCTAGATATGAATGTATCTAGACACATTTCAATATATAGATAGATACATCTGGATCTAAAAAAGGTTGTGTTGCTTATTTGGGGCGGAGGTGTCATTTGAAAAGACCATATATACCACAAACCGTACATATCATGGGTATGTGATAATTGAAATTGTAAACTAACACAATATTCACAAGTTTTCAGGATATATTTCATGTTCATCTTACCTCTGCCGGTCTGCCCCCACAACATCATTTGTATTTGTTTACGCTAGATATTTGCTTTCACATATAGCATGTTAGCGTATATCCAAAAAATTCTTGTCCATGTTATACGTGCCATATATTCAGTCCTTATTATATTTGATTTTTCCCTAATCAACCACTCATCGACTATTTTCATCCATCATAAGCTATGCAAGTCTCACAGTAGATTTGTGCATGCATCTGATTTTCTCTGTTGTACTCTCTTGAATTTCCTTCACAATATATATTTCATTCCTTTTTATACATCTGAAGAAATCATATATGTTGATACATCGGAGCCATGTTCATACATATCCATTGCGTATTGGATATTATGTGTTACTCTCTAGCACAATTACCATGCATTTGTGGGAATATTATTGAAAATATTGTTAACTTACGCATTCAATATATCACCTCTAAGATGCTAGTGTTATTACTATGTCATTGTATTGCACCTGAAAATTATATGGATTTTTATTAACATAAATATTGATTTTTTTTATCTTGGACTATTTTCCACGTCATTTATTCATGTAATGACAACTATTATGCTATTTATTTGATCAATATGTTATTATTCTTATACCATTGTGAGAATTTTCATTTTGAGAGAATATGATTGGAGCTATGGAGAGAACTCATATAATGCAGTGCATTCGACTGTCAGTATGGATCTTGTCCGACTATGTTTTTTTATAATTGTATTTGTTCTTGTGGCTTGTCTTATAAAATCATAGACTTTAATTGACAATTACAATCATTGTTTAAGACTTTCCTTCTACTCCACATCCCCTCATGTTTATTCTTCTAGCAATTTTATTTTATGATTTTTCTCACCAAAAATAACTCAGAACACACTAATCGCTTACTTGAGAGTTGTACTTTTTTTCCTTTCTATAACCTGCGTTGGTTGAATTATATTTGTTCTTTTATTCTTAGGGCAATCTCAGCTCTCAAAATGGTTTCAAACCTACATCTTACTTTAGGTTCATGATGTCGTTTATACATGCGAAAAACTGAATCAACTACTTATGCATATTTCTTGGTGAAGTAATATATAAATTGATTGTTTCCTTTTTTAGTAACACCTAAGCATTGGTCAAATTACACTCGCTCCCTCACTTAGTGTTGTGTCTACACATTGTTGTATGCCTATGCATTTTACGACAACTGCCTTTATTTCTTTGGTGCACCATCTAAAAATGGGTCAAAATACAAAAAAAAAATTGTGCACAGTGCCCTTCACTGACATCAATGTTGTACCTTCCTCTAGACAATAAGCACCCGAGGAGAACAGAGTCAATCACGAATTATCTATTGGAGTATAATTAATAATTACATGTGGGTGCACGGTAGCGTATAACCACGTCTAGGACAGAGGCGAGGGAGGCAGCCAAAGTAAACCTATCTAGGGTTTCTGTCCCCTTCCTCGGCAGTGCCGATGATCCGCTCCGGCTCCGATGGCCTTGGAGGTGTGGCAAACCATGGCTCCACACAGGCGGGAGGGTTCTCGTTCTTTGTTTAGGTTCCTTTCATTGTTTTTTGGGGATGGTGAGGCAGCGGCTACATCCTGAAGTCAAAGCAAGGTCCTTCCCGCCCTATCCTCGCTCCGATGGTGCGCGTGGAGTCGTGTGTCATTAGAATCTATTGGTACCTGATCAGTTTTTTTGTTCGTTGGTGTGGTTTCGGGTCAGTCTCTTTCGATTTACGATTGTCATTATTGGTGATGGTTGTTGCTCTGGTGCGCTGGTCCTTAAGGCGTTAGCCCGACGGCTTTCCTTCGATTGCCCGGCTCCAGTAATGGCGTGCTAGTGTCTCTAGTCATTGCTAGCTGGTTCAAAGACCTATTTGTAGGTTTTATCACTTTCGCGATTGTCTGTACTCCTATTGATACTTGTTAATAGATCGCCGGATTTATCACATTTTTTATTGCATGCCTGTATTACCTCTTTGGATCCGTTTGTGGAATTCTATGGGCACACGTTTCCTTTTTTTTCTTTTGAATTTGAACGTATACGTGCCAGTTAGTGTTCTCGCATGACACGATTCCCTAATTTCCTTTAAAACTCGTTCCCTTTTTTCTGTTTAACATATACAAACTTGTTACGTGTCAACTTTCAGTTTTTAGTTTACGTAACTCTTGGATCTATTCAATCTTAACCATTAAAATTAAAATCAACGGTATATTTATTTCTAGCCTATGTGGATTAATGTGGTGGCTCTATTTTAATCTTTTGTATTGTGCTTTTAGTATATAATAGATAGATAGATACTCCCTCCGTTTGGAAATATAAGATGTTTTAGGTTTATGAAGTGAATGTATCTAGACATCTTTTAGTGTGTAGGTTCGCTTGAATCTATACACTAAAATATGTCTAGATACATTAGCTTCACAAAGCTAAAACATCTTATATTTCTAAACGGAAGGAGTAGATAGATAGATGGGTAAGATGTATCAAAGAGATTTCACTGGAATTCTTGGATATGGGAGTTACGTTGAATGATTTTGGATAGTGGATCGAAAGCAGTGCAACCAGGGGCGAAGCTCCCAGTAGGGCAATGTAGGAAGTCCGCCCTACCTTGATTTTTGGGTAAATATTTCATATGCGCATGTTTTTTTTGAACAATTTGAATGGTCATACGTAAAAAATGAACTCCGTATATGAAAGTTATTTTTTTTTGAAACAAGGCAAAAGCTTTTCCTTTTCAATTAATTAAGAAGAAGAGAGTTGCCCGGTTAATTAACGGAAAACCGGGCTAAAACCGATACAACAGGGGCAAAGCTACAGAACACCACCCAACCAAGACGACCTCCTACTAAGCCGGAGAGAAGACGCCGTGAGAGCTGTGGGAGGAGCAAACACGGGACGCTCCAACGAAGATGAGAAGTCAACCCTCTAGAAGAGCTGCGCCACACGACGCCAACGACCAGCATCGAGACAACCTCGTCGCCCACATAACACGAGGTCTCGATACACTCAGCACTGAGAACCTTCGGGGCCGCCGGCCTGACATCCAACTGCTCTACCACGCCCGGCAGACCACCCACACCACCTTCCGGGACCGCCGTCCCGACGTACCACCACTCGAACTCGAGCCACAACGCCGCACGACCTAGCTGCCCGCAGCCCAAGCTGCACAGGGCAAACTGCTCGTAGACCACAGCCGCCGCACCCACATCCGGGGCCGCCGCCCCGGCCTAAAAGTCAAGACCGTCTCCTCTGAGACAGCGTCAACCGAGCCGACAGCCTCGCCGCACTAGCGACTGATACGTCTCAAGCGTATCTATAATTTTTGATGCTCCATGCTTGTTTATACACCATTTTCTTTGTGTTTTGTTACACTTCGTGGCGTTTTTATGCATTTTCTGGAACTAACCTACTAACGAGTCGCCACAGTGCTAGTTCCCTGTTTTCTGCTGTTTTTGTGTTTCAGAAAAGCTACACAGGAAATATTCTCGGAATTGGACGAAACAAAAGCCGAACCTCCTATTTTTCCCGAAGCATCGCGAAGTCCGAAGATGAGACGGAGGGGGGCCAGGACCTGGCCACACCCTAGGGCAGCGCGGCCCTGGCCGCGCCACTAGGGGGTGAGTCCACCTGGTCCACCTCCTGACGCCGCCCTTCCGCCTATATATTCCTGATGCGGCACGGTGTTGATGATGTAAAGCACCGTCCAGTTGGGAACCCCAAGAGGAAGGTATGATGAATATAGCAGCAAGGTTTTCCCTCAGTAAGAAACCAAGGTTTGTCAATCAGGAGAGGAAGAAGCCAATACTCCAGAAGGTGATGCTTGCTAGTCTAGTGACACTCCAACAAGGGCGCCGTTAACGATATAACGAGTTAGCGCGTCTTCAACTAGTAGCAACGTGGAACCTGGACACAACACAACCAAACACATTGCTCCCAACTTACGATGAGGTTGTCAATCTCACCGGTTTGCTGTAAACAAAGGAATGAGCGTATCGAGTGGAAAACAGTAATAGTATGCGAGTAAAGTAAACAGTGCGAGTAAAGTAAACAGGTGATATCAATATAAAAGAAATAGGACCGGGGTCCATAGTTCACTAGTGGTGTCTCTCCATAAGATAAAATAACACATGCTGGATAGAATAAAGACAACGTGATATGTCAAGAGGATCACTATGAGATTTACTCTGGGCATTACAACAAGATACATAGACCGACATCCAACTGCATCTATGACTAATAACCCACTTGTCGCGAATCAATCCGAGAACTCCACAAGTATTATGTTGCGAACAACAGATAATTGCATTAAGCAAAGTGTGTAATATAAACAAAGCATATGCCCTCGAGCATATGAATGTTGTTTTCCCCCTAGTAGCAACATCACATCTACAACCTTAGAGGTTTCTGTCACTCCCCCAGATTAAATAGAGGCATGAACCCACTATCGAGCATAAATACTCCCTCTTGGAGTCACTAGCAACTACTCAGCCAAGATAGCTACTAACAACGGAGAGCATGCAAGATCATAAACAACATAGAGATATCATAAGATAAAATTTAGTACTTCAACTCAATCATAACACCAATATTCATCGGATCCCAACAAACACAACATGTAGAATTACATAACAGTGATCTCGATCATGTAAGGCAGCTCACGAGATCTAAACATGAAGCACATGGTGGAGAAGACAACCATCTAGCTACTGCTATGAACCCATAGTCTAAGGTAGACTACTCACTCATCGCGCCGGAGGCAAGCATGGCGATGAAGAAGACCTCCGGTGGCGATTCCCCTCTCTGGCAGGGTACCGGGAAGAGCTTCTGGACCCTCCCGATCTTGGGTCGATGACGACGGTGGATCGCGATGTGTTTCTGGAAAACTGATCGGGTCTTTAGGTTTTTCCCGTCGGGGGGTCTTTATAGGCGAAGGGGTGTTGTCAGAAGTGGTCCTGGTGGGGCTCACCACAGGGGGGCGCGGGCCAGCCCGAGGCCGCGCCCCCTGGTGGTGTGGCCCACCAGTGGCTCCTCTCCGTCTCCTCTTCGGTCTCTGGAAGCTTCGGTAAATATCTGGACGTCTGGCTTTTGTTTCGTCCAATTCCGAGAATATTTCCTGTGTAACTTTTCTGAAACACAAAAACAGCAGAAAACAGGGAACTGGCACTGTGGCATCTTGTTAATAGGTTAGTTCCGGAAAATGCATAAAAATACCACGAAGTGTAACGAAACACTAAGCCAATGGTGTAAAAACAAGCATGGAGCATAAAAAATTATGGATACGTTGGAGACGTATCAGCATCCCCAAGCTTAACTCCTGCTCGTCCTCGAGTAGGTAAGTGATAACAAAAGAAATAATTTTTGAGGTGACATGCACCTACACAATATTGATCATATATGTAAGCGTTGTGCGCTGGGATCAAAAGAACTTAAAACATGGGCATGAAAGACATAATCTTGATAAAAGAAACTTAGCAACCATGTTATAACATGAAAATGAACACAAACAAAAGATCATGAAAATGAAACAATGAAAGTCAAACGTGTGTTCAAATCATAAGGAAAAACATACAAATGGTTTTCAGCTTGTCCTTCATGAGAGAGCAAAACATAAATGCATAGGACACCTTCAAGTTTAAGAGGGCGACTAGATACAAATAATTTAAGAACAAGTGAAACCAACATCATGGATCAATCAATAAAAACTTTGGGACAATGCACATTATACTCAGAATGACAACTATGCTCTCTTAGATGGTGCATAAAGATAGAAGGTGGTGACTCAACATAAAAGTAAAAGAAAGGCCCTTCGCGGAGGGAAGCAATGATTGCAAGTTTTATAAATCTTCAAAAATTATCGTACTTACCGGCTTTGAGCTCTCATTGCCCCCATCATAGGCATCTTGAATGGTTAAAGTTAATGCGAAAACACTTATGGTGCATATGCTTGACAAATCATAAGTTGAAAACCTCGTGTCCCGTGAAGTACGAATACCCAAACCTCATGCTACTTGACTTAGAGTCCCAAGCAAGCTCTTGTCATTGTAAATATATGTGACGAGGGTTAACTTGACAAATGTCCTAGATGAAGGACTTAGGATCGGGGAGATAGGGCGTCGGATGAACTCGAAGGTAAAGTTAGTCGAAATAGGTGTCTATCGAAAGTAAACTTGGGTGTTCAACCTGGCTTGCTTTCAATCTGCCCCACACCGTCCCCTCCTGTCCCCTATATATAGGTGGCCAGGTCTCGAGGATCGGGTAGGGTCCGATACAGATTACAAATATCGACATACAGTAATAACTCGTATTCGACTATCATTACAATTGGGCCTAGCTTAACGGGCCTCAGGGGTACTCAACTAACGGGCTCTATTAACTATACCCTTGTGAGTAGCCCCTGAGATTCTACCAGAATTGCAGATTCAGGTTGAATCTCTAATCTTCAAATCTTCGACTTGATCAATTCTTCGACTTCTTTACATCTTCAAATCTTCGACTTAGTCTTTTCGACTTATTTTCATGATATTCTTTCGCAAGGGGTTTTGATGAGCAAGCCTGACAACTCTGACGGATCAAGAGGTCAGTTAACTGCCGGAACAGATACTTGTCACCTACTTCAAATTCAATCCCCTTGGACTTGAATTCGGGATACCGGTCAAATCCATCCTTTTGCCGCATTTAGGACTTACAAAGAATGAATCCCAGTGGTTCTCAGGGTACCCAGTGCGTCCACCAGGATTTTCTTCGCGTCGTAGACACGGATACATACCAGCAGAGCGCATCCATGTGCGTATACCAGGCCACACAGGACGGATCCCGGGGTCTTACCTTCGTGATAAATCACGGCATTCGAGTTTCGTTGCGATAACGCAACTCGAGTATTTCATATTCGCAGCCAAATTTTTTAACTGATAAACTAAAGAATTTCGGATTTTAAATTAATCTTCTTCGCTCCCGATGGGAGTAATCTCTCTTCATTTTGTCGACTACGTAGTCGAAGTTTGTATGCTTATCCTTCCGCACCTTCAATATTGATTATCTCATCTCTATCGGGTGCGCGCTCAGCGCTCCCGATGGGAGTAGCCCCCGAGGCTATGTTTGGCGACTTGTAGTCAAGCATAGGCTCAAAGTTGAGCTCTTCTTTCTTCTGTGAACATCTTACTATTGACGAGCCCCCGAGTCCAAGTCGAGGTTTTCATATCGCATAATCTCCTTTTCTTATTCTTCTTCTTTGATATTATCGTCTGCTGTGCGCAGAATATAACTCCTGTTGTAAATTATGTTCGCGGGCTTTGCTGTAGCCCGAAGGCCCAATAGTACGTGCTTATAAATAAAGCGCCTGCTGATTAAGGTAAAAACCCTAATCAGACTCCTCCTCCGCCGCATCATCTTCTTCCTCCATCTAGGGTTTTTTCCGAGGGTTTTCTGTTGTGCTCATGGCTGATGCTGAAGGTTCTCGTCTAACCCTTGGCTCCTCGGTGGCGCCACGAGGTCGGGGTCGCCCTCGTGGAAGTAAGAATAAGAGCACCATGCTGGCCGCCGCAGGAACTTCTTCGGACGCTCCGGCTAAGCGTCGCCTCGGCCGCCCCCCTGGTAGCAAGAACAAGCCCAAGGTGACTGGCGCTGCTCCAGGTCCTGCTGCTCCTCCTCCTGCTGCTCCAGCTGCTCCTGCTGCGCCTCCCGGGATCTTTTCCTTCCTTTGCATTGCCATGGCGCAGTGCCGTGAGATTCAGCGCCTGCCGCTGAATTTCACGAAGTTTATGGATGGCCACGAACTGCGAGAGGCGGTTCTTCATGAACAATCTGGCGGTGGCCTCCCATACGAGGTGGAGGTGTGGTATGATGGCGACGGCGAGCAGTACTTCAGGGGTGGTTGGTCGCAGTTTGCTGAGGACCACGACATCCATCAAGGCTTCTTCATGGCCTTCGACTTCCATATCGGTACGTCAAAGTTCGACGTGAAGATCTACGATGGCACTCTTTGCCACAAGGAGTATGAAGCTTGAAGTCCGCTTCCATTAGGACTTGATTTTTTATGTAATTTCATTTGATCATGTCCTTGCTATCATGCTTATCTGTAATGAATATTCGTACTTGGTGTCGATGTCTTTTTTGCTAGTACCATGAGAACAAGTCATGTTCTGAGGTATGTTTTCCATATGTCGGGCTCTTTGCGAACCAAAAAAGGTAGGAATAATATCGGGTTCTTCTTATGAACCAAGTTATCTCAATATTCATCGGGTTGTCTAAATCAACCTTACAATGAAGAAAAAGCCTCCAACTTGCCATAATAATTCTTTTCGTACGACCCAGGGGTTGAAGCCCCCGAGCGGAGAAGTAACAAAAGAATTGTACAATTTTGTCGAGTTCAACCCAAAGAACCCGACCTGTGGCCTCATGTTCTAGGTTCAGAAGGCTAACTCGAATATATTGACACCTCTATATTTAGTCTACGCGTAAAAACGTCGTAGCTGTTCTGCATTCCACGGATTGCTTTCGTTCTTCCCAGTCTTCTTATCTTGTAGTCGATATGCTCCTCCTGGTATTACTTCGGTGACGATGTAAGGTCCCACCCAAGGGGACTCCAATTTCCCGTGGCTGTCTTGCCTGAGTCGCAAAACAAGGTCTCCCACCACGAAGGACCGTGGACGAACTCGACTACTATGGTAGTTTCGTAAGCTTTGTTGATATTGCGTAGCTCTTTCTAATGATTTGTCTCTTGCTTCATCTAGCGCATCGACGTCGTCTTGCAATGCTTTTGTCGATGTCGCCTCGTCATACGCCGTCACTCTTGGAGCCTCGTGTGTAACTTCGACTGGAAGCACGCCTTCTGCGCCATGGACCAGGAAGAAAGGAGTTTCTTGAGTTGCTGCATTGGGCGTAGTTCTTAGGCTCCAAAGAACGGAGGGTAATTCTTCTACCCAAGCGCTCTTGGCTTTCTCGAGAGGTGCTAAAAGCCTGTTTTTTATTCCACTACATATCAGGCCATTGGCCTTTTCGACTTGCCCGTTCGTCTTCGGGTGCGCCACAGATGCGAATTTGAGCTTGATCCCCAATCCTTCGCAATAACTTTTGAATTCTTTTGAAGTAAAATTTGTCCCGTTGTCTGTGATGATGCTATGTGGCACACCAAAACGAAAAACTATCGACTTGATGAAGCTGATTGCTGTTGTAGAATCTTGAGTTGTTACTGGGGCCGCTTCCACCCATTTGGTGAATTTATCGACTGCCACCAACATGTAGACATGCCCTCCTGGCCAAGATTTGTGTAACTTTCCCACCATGTCAAGGCCCCATTGTGCGAAGGGCCAGGATAATGGTATTGTTTGTAGCTCTGCTGCTGGTGCATGCGGTCTGGATGCAAACCTTTGACATGCTTCACACTTTCGAACTATATCTTTTGCGTCCTCGATGGCTGTTAGCCAGTAGAATCCCGCTCGGAAAGCTTTCGCTGCTATTGCTCTGCTGCTAGCATGATGGCCACATACTCCGCCATGTATGTCTTTCAATATTGCTTGCCCTTCCTAGGGTGTTACACAGCGCTGTAAAACGCCGGTAATACTTCTCTTGTATAATTTTCCTTCCAACACGACAAACGCTTTCGCTCTTCGAGTTATCCTCTTAGCCTCCACTGCATCTTCTGGTAGTTTTTTATTTATCATGTACGCAAGATATGGCTGCATCCATGTTTCTTCTATCATCATGACCTCCTCTGGTTCTGTCGTAGCCCCCGAGCCTGCTGTGGTAGTCGAACTTTTAGCACTTCTTATTGATCTTTCCACTATTTCTTCCCAAAATACTCCGGACGGCACAGGTAAGCATTGTGATCCGATATTTGCTAAAGTGTCGGCTTCTTCATTGCTGTTCCTGCTGATGTGCGAGACTTCGCATCCATCGAACGTTCCTTCTAGGTAATGGTACAAATTCTTGTAGTCCATCATGTTGTCATTGATTGTGTCACACCTGTTCATAACTTGCTGAACAACAAGGTTAGAATCTCCAAATATTTTTAGGCGAGTTGCTCCACAAGCTTTAGCCATCTTCATTCCATGCAACAAAGCCTCGTACTCCGCTTCATTGTTAGAAGCCTGTGGAAAGCTCATCCTTAAGACATATCTTAATTTGTCGCCATGAGGCGATATCAATACTACTCCTGCGCCTGCGCCTTGGACTCGCTTAGAACCGTCGAAGTACATTGTCCAGGTACTCGATAAATCTGGTGGTCCCGTGCTTTGCAGCTCGAGCCACTCTGCTGTAAAATCTGGCAAGATTTGCGATTTGATCGCCTTCCTTTTTTCGTACGTGATGTCCATGGGAGATAACTCGATTCCCCACAAAGAGACACGGCCCGTCGCTAAAGGGTTGTTCAATATGTTCGATAGTGGCGCTTCATTGACCACTATAATTGGGTGCACAGTAAAATACTGTCGTAGTTTACGTGCAGTTGTGAAGACACTGTATGCCAACTTCTGATAATGCGGGTACCTTTGTTTGGTTGGAGATAGCACTTCACTGATGAAATATACCGGTCTCTGGACGCCATGAGCTTTGCCTTCTTCGCTTCTTTCGACTACTAGAACTGTACTCACCACCTGATGGGTTGCGGCGATGTACAACAACAGTGGCTCTTTTTCTCTAGGTGCGACCAGCACTGGTGGCGTGGAAAGCACTTTTTTCAATTGCGCAAACGCTGCGTCTGCTTCTTCTGTCCACTCAAATTTGTCGTCTGACTTCTTCATAAGTGCATAAAAAGGAAGCGCCTTCTCCCCTAGTCGAGCAACGAAACGACTTAATGCCGCGACGCGTCCTGCCAATTTCTGTACGTTGTGGAGTTTCGTGGGTTTCCCCATTGTTAGAATTGCTTGAATCTTCTCTAGATTTGCCTCTATTCCTCGTGCTGATACCAAGAACCCCAAAAGTTGCCCTGCTGAAACTCCAAAGGAACACTTTGTCGGGTTCAACTTAAGCTTGTACTTGTTCAGGTTGTCGAAGGTTTCTGCCAAGTCGCTTATTAAAGATTTCTCCTCTCTTGTGGTGATGACTACATCATCAATGTAGACTTGTATGTTGCGCCCTATTTGGCTCCCGAGGCAACTTTGCATCATCCTTTGATAAGTTGCTCCTGCATTTTTTAGGCCGAACGACATCACTTGGTAGCAAAACACCCCATACGGTGTGATGAAGGCCGTTTTTTCTTCGTCTTCTTTCTTCAGTTTGATCTGATTATAGCCAGAATATGCGTCCAAAAAGGAAAGCCTTGCGCATCCCGCTGTTGAATCGATTGTCTGATCGATGCGGGGTAAAGGGAAGGGATCCTTTGGACAATGCTTATTGAGAGATGTGTAGTCGACACATACTCTTTGTACGTCTGTGTTCTTCTTGGGTACTATTACTGGGTTCGACACCCAACTCGAAGTTTTGATTTCTTTGATGAATCCAACATTTTCTAATCTGTGTAATTCTGACGCTATTGCCTTCCTCTTAGGTTCATCGAATCATTGCAGTGGTTGCTTGACTGGTTTTGCCTTGGGATCTACATTTAGTGCGTGCTCGACGAGTTCCCTGGGAACCCCTGGCATGTCCGATGGACACCAGGCGAAGATTTCCCAGCGCTCACGGAGGAACTCGACGAGCGCGCCTTCCTATGCGGGATCCAAGTTCACCGCAATTGATGTCGTCTTGTTTGGATCCGTAGGGTGGACCTGAATTTTCTTTGAGTCCTGCGTTGTGTCGAAAGCCTTATCTGGCAGGGATCGTCCAACGTCGGGTAGCACATTATGATCTGTTTCTCCTTTTAACCTCTCGTATTCTGCTGTCATGCCAAAGGTTTGCGCCATCTTGTTGAATTCTCTGTCGCATGTGTTGGCTACTTCAAAGCTTCCTTGTACTGTAATTGTTCCTTTGGGCCCTGGAATTTTTAACGTGAGATACGCGTAGTGTGGTACTGCCATGAATTTTGCAAATGCTGGTCGTCCCAGGATTGCATGATATTGTGACGGCCAATCCATAACTTCGAACTCCAGTTTCTCTCTTCTATAATTTTCGCTGCTGCCAAAGCAGACATCGAGTTCTATTCTTCCCAAAGGGTAGTTCGCTGCTTCTGGTACTATTCCGTGGAAAGAGCAATCTGTTGGCTTCAGACTCGTCAGCGAGATGCACATTGCCTTTAGTGTTCTAGCATATATTAAATTTATGCCGCTCCCTGCATCCATGAACACTCTTCCGATGTCGTACCCTCCTATTTGTGCTTTTAGAACCATAGGCGAGTGGCCCGGCCTGGGAACTTTCCTTGGGTGGTCTGCTCTAGTGAACTTGACTGGTTGCTCTGACCATCGCAGGTACTCTGTGGTAGCTGGTGGTGACGATATTGCTAGGTTTACTTGCTGGATATGCTTTTTCGCTCTTTCTTTGACTTGGGCACCGGTTGAATCATGGCTGATATGTATACTTTCGACTCTAAGTGCTTTACTAGCCTTTGCATTTGATGTCCTTGACTTCTATGTCTTTCTTCTTGCCTCCTTTCCTGGCTTGAGCCCATGGCGCTTTGCAACCTTAAGAATGTTCTGCAATCCTTCATCTGGTGATTTGAAACCCTTTTTCCGTCGAGATACGCATAGTGGATTCGACAAGGTCCGTATAGCATATCCTCGGCTGAGGGGCCGGAGTATCTTGATTTTTCTACTCCTTTTGCCTGGAACTTCCTGCTTTCATACCCTTCCTCTTCTTCTAGCCTGTAACCCGCGGCTACCTGACTTCGCCTTCCTTGATTATCCCCGCTGCGGTATCGCCTCCTTTGTCGACTTGTTCTGTCGACTTCTGGCGCTCGCCCTCTTTTGTTGTTATACGCGTCCTCTCCATCAGCGAATTTGTTAGCTTGTTCCATTAGCTCCGCTACTGTCGTAGGTCTTGTTCTTCCTATTTCTTCCACAAGATCTGAGCGACGAAGTCCTTCCGAAAAGGCGTCTACTGCTCGTTCGTCGGAGACGTCTTCTGCTGAGTTTTTGATTATACTCCAGCGTTGTATATAGGAGCGTAGCGTTTCGCCTTTCTTCTGCACACATGCTTTAACTTCTTCCAGTGATGCTGGGCGCTTGTAAGTGGAGCGAAAATTTCTTGTGAATTGACTTTCGAGTTCCCCCCAGCTTCCAATGGATTCATCGGGTAAGGTGTTCAACCAGGACCGTGCGGCGCCGGTGAGATGTAGCTGCAAACTTTGCATTGCAGTCGCCTTTGTTCCTCCTAGTATCTGTACTGCCTGTAGATAATCTGATAGCCATAAGGTAGGTTCTTGTGACCCGTCGTACTTATTCTGGTCGTGTGGTAGTTTGAATCCTTTGGGTACCCGCGTTTTGCGAACCCTGCGGGTAAAGCATAACGCACCCATATCTTTATCATCGTCTTCGTAATTTTCTTCCCTCCAAGCATGTCGCGATTTGTTTACCCGAGCTTGTGCTATTATACTTCTTGCATCCTCCTTCTTTTTCTGCTGCTTTTTCTCTTCTGATAACTCGCTATAGTCGTTGTCTGCGCGATTGTATCTGAACTTCTCCTTGTGATTTGTCGACTTCGTCTCTGGGCCTTGTTCCCTGATCTTACCTTCTACTATTCCGAGGCTTCGTATCGCGGCTCGGTGCATATCTTCTCGCGGGTCTCCACGCTCTGGTCTTGTGGCTAGTAAATATGCTTGTGCTGCTGCCAATGCTGCCTCTGGCGCTCTTTGTATCAAGTCATCTTCCTCCTCTTCTAGCTGCGGGGTGGGGCTCCTTGAGTACCCTTCTTCTCTGCCGCATGCTGTCGCCCCCCTGTTGTGTTTTGGATCTCCGCTCCTCTCTCTGCTATATTCTAAATCTTCACTATAGTCTTCCCAGTATTCTTCCCTTGATATACTGTTGTTGTCTTGAAACATCATGTCTCTTTCCTCCCTTAGTTTCTTCTTGTGTTGGTATAGTGCGTACTGATATCCCATTAGAACTTCTCTTCTCGATCCCTCGGGTACTTCTGTACCATGATTAATGGCTGACGTAATCATTCTCCATTCACCAGCCGAGACGTGGACTTTCTCTTTTTCCTTTTTGTTGTGATCTTTCATTTTGTCGACTTGCCTGTCGACCTTTTTACTTCCTTCGCTGTTGTTTCCTTCTTCTGCTTCAGTGATAATGACGCATAACTGATGTACTTTGGAGACGCCGCTGTTTCCTACGGCGAAGTCCTTTGCGTTGTTGTGCGTCTGACACGCTTTTTCTTCTGAGTCGAAACTTTCCTGAATTTCGTCGCTTTCTGCGATTGATGCTTTTCCTAAGCTGACCGGCGAGTTTACCTCACTGGAAGAGCCTTCTGATGACTCCAATGCTTCCTCTGTTTCGGGCTTGCTTGCCGACGGATCTGGCTTCTTCGAATCCGAGAGGCGGGATGAACCCGATGGCCCGATGAGGATGCTCAAACTTCCAATTGTTAGTTCCACCTCTTGACTTCCGTCGACTTCTGAACTGCTGTTGGCTAAAAGCGAAAAAGCCGTCGAATTCATGATTCCAACGCCCAGAGTCCCCACGGTCGGCGCCAATTGACGAGGGTTAACTCGACAAATGTCCTAGATGAAGGACTTAGGATCGGGGAGATAGGGCATCGGATGAACTCGAAGGTAAAGTTAGTCGAAATAGGTGTGTATCGAAAGTAAACTTGGGTGTTCAACCTGGCTTGCTTTCAATCTGCCCCACACCGTCCCCTTCTGTCCCCTATATATAGGTGGCCAGGTCTCGAGGATCGGGTAGGGTCCGATACAGATTACAAATATCGACATACGGTAATAACTCGTATTCGACTATCATTACAATTGGGCCTAGCTTAACGGGCCTCAGGGGTACTCAACTAACGGGCTCTATTAACTATACCCTTGTCAATATGTGTATCATCGAGAACCGCCAATGGGGTACCTCATGTCTGATGACATGGAACAAGCCCACATCAAAATGACAAGACAAATAGACAATGAATACCTCGACATCTCTTTTATTTACCATTGGTATAGCTTTTTATTTTGAGATGCGTCGTCGAATGTCCACTATGGGCATGCTGTAAATTTCCACCATGAATGATGCATGGCTTAGATTAGCGGCCCAGGCGTTTCCCTAACATATATAAAAACTCCATGATCCCGCAAGATTCCTAACTTATTTCACATCGCGAGTATCCATAAACAAAAGATCACGATATCAACTCAAATGAAAGATACTGCAATGTTGAAAGCTTGCCCCATGATGGCACGGCTGGGCTAATTTCCAACTTACAACTTGCAAGCATAACAACTCAACATAAGAGAGCCACAATGTCAAAATTTTAAAACGAGAAAAGTAAAGTGTGCCATCAGGTTCGTGAGAGCTTTACTCACCAATTTTCGCATAACACCAAAAAGAGTTAAATTTGAAGGATAGATAAAAGCAAGTCAAATGTACTTGGAATAGCAAATTGCTAATAGGTATATATGGTGGACACTTTGGAACAACTTGGTTTTTAGGAGTTGGATGCACGAGTAGAGCTCATACTCAGTACAAAATGAGGGCTAGCAAAAGACTCGGAGCGACCAACTAAGAGAGCAATAATGGCCATAATCATGCAAAGCGACAAAGCGACATTAAAATAAGCATAAGATGGTATCAAAAGTCAAAAACTAAATGATCATAGAGTCAATGGCGACTTTGTATGAGTCTAACATGTGTGAGCATGCGCCAAGTCAACCCAAATAAAGCATCAAGGAGAAAACCAAAATAATGCTTCCAAATAATTAAAACAACGCATGATTTTTTCAAAGGCTCATTACGCAATCTCAGTTAGTTGAGACAAGTCATGCTACAGCAAAACCACTAAGCATGCTATCAAAAAGACATCAAGCACGACATGCAAAAGCATAGGCTGCAGTCTACACAAGCTCCTTCTTGTACCACTTTTTTGCATAAAGTTTTTTCTCGTTTCCAACACCATTCGAACTTTTTATAAA
The DNA here is from genome assembly GCA_007115705.1 of Dactylis glomerata. Lineage (NCBI taxonomy): Eukaryota > Viridiplantae > Streptophyta > Magnoliopsida > Poales > Poaceae > Dactylis > Dactylis glomerata. The sequence goes on along the minus strand of QXEO01001086.1, from coordinate 68,241 downwards.
CAAATCTTTTGATGAAAACCAATATGTACCAGAGGCAAAAATACACCTTGATGCAAAGATATAACAAGATCTGAACTCAAATCAAGGTGAAAATCGAAAGCTAAACGCAGTTCTAGAAAAAGAGAACACTCGTTGAAACGAATAGAGTAAAAAACGGAGTGTTCTTGGCAAATGAAAAGCAAGGCAACTTCTCCAAAAAGAATTTGTTGGGGTCCAACCATTTATTGCAGCAAACAAAACTAAACAAAACTAAAAACTAAAAACAACTGACGCTCCAAGAAAAACGCATAATGCATGAAGCAATAAAAATATAGTGCGTTGAAAGGTGACCTAATTTTTGCCGATGAAGAAGGGGTGCCTCGGGGGCATCCTCAAGCTTTGACGCTTGTACTTCTTGGATATTTCTTAGGGTGCTGGGCATCCCCAAGCTTGAGCTTTTGTCCATTCTTCAACTCATCTCGTCATTCTCCAATCCCTACACTTGAAAACTTCCTTCATACAAAACTAAACACAAATCTATTAGCAACATTAGTGTAAGCATAACATTGAATCAACCCCTTTTTGCTTCAGGTTTCAACTCAAAACCACCACATATAAAGTATATACTACTGTAGCAACTTCCCCAAAAGTTCTGTGATCAAAAGAACTCAAAAAGAAAGTGATAAAGCGGCAAACACAAATATTGGCAGGAATCTGTCAAAACAGAACAGCTGACAAAGGTTGAATTTTTAGAGGGTTTTCTGTTGCTCAAATCAAAAAGTGTTCAGCTAATGAAAGTTTGGATATAACCTGGGGCATATGCACAAGAAATTGCAGGTCCAAAATATATACAGAGAATTTTCACGAATTTTTACGGTGTAGCACCGAAAACTGTTTCAGGACAGCGACATCCCCAAATCTTACCTCGCTCAAAATAGAGGATTCTCTTGGAACAAAAATGAAATAAAAAGGATAAGGAGAGGTTATTACAGTAGTAATAACTTCCAAGACTCAAATAAAAGAAAAAGAACTGAATGTAAAAACATTGGGTTATCTCCCAAGAGTGCTTTTCTTTAACGCCTTTGAGCTAGGCGCAGAAAATACGAATTAAGTAATATCAAGTGATGAAGTGCTAGGATCAGCGGGTGCCTTACGTCTTCCTTTCTTACCTTTGCTCTTGACTCTAGAAAAGACGTGGCTATTGCAAGGTGGAGAGATAAATCTTATATTGCCTTTTTCCACATCTATAACGGCGCCCAGGAGCTTCAGTAGGGATCTTCCAAGTGTGATTTGTCCTTTTCCTACACATTCAATAACAAGATAATCAGTAGATATCATTCTTCCTAGGACTTTTGTAAAAACTCCTTCAGTTATTCCAACGGGAAATATAGTGGCATTATTAGTAAGAGAAATTTCTTCTCCCCCCTCAGAAAGTTTCCAAAGACTCAAAGATTCATAAACATCCTTTGGCATGAGACAAAATTCAGACATAATATCACAACGAGCATGAAAAGTTTCACCACCAATGGTGCTTTTTACCGTAGGATACCAACTCGAAGGTTCAGAATTTGTTGGCACATAATCAAAATCCTGACGTAAAGTACTATAGCAAGCATTCAAACTAGCAGTGTGAGTCTCAAGAGTATTAAGTCTATTAAAAATGCTCACAAGAGAGGAATCAAGATCAGTTGGCATGCTATAAATTGTAATCAACTTTTTTTATAATATTGAAGGCTTGATCTCCATTACAATGAAGGAAATCCCCTTCTGCAGTAGCATCCAAAGCATATCTATAACGAACAGCAATCCAAAGTAAAAGAAACTAAGAAGCAAACTCAAAGTCATTTTCGGTTTAGTTTTTCCATGCAAATTATAAATTCTAGACCAAGCTTCCTTGAAAACTTTCCTCATTCTTTTGCTTGAAAGTGAAAATCATATCCTCGGGCGACATAGTAGTAGCAACTAAACTAGATATAATAAACAACTATAAAGGATACTAATTTTTTTATGTTTTTGATAAAACGATGCAAGTAAAAATAAAGTAAAGCAAAACTTAAAACAAAGTAAAGGATGTTGATACGTCTCCAACGTATCTATAATTTTTGATGCTCCATGCTTATTTTTACACCATTTGCCTATTGTTTCGTTACACTTAGTGGCACTTTTATGCATTTTCTGGAACTAACCTATTAACGAGTTGCCACAGTGCCAGTTCCCTGTTTTCTGCTGTTTTGTGTTTCAGAAGTGATACACAGGAAATATTCTCGGAATTGGATGAAACAAGGTCCTAAAGTCTTATTTTACCCGGAAGCTTCCAGAGATCTGAAGGAGAGTAGGAGGGGGGCCACCAGGGCCCCACACACATGGGTGGCGCGGCCAGGCCCCTGGCCGCGCGGGCCCCACGTGAGGGCGCCTGGCTCCTCCTCTGACATCGCCCCTTCGCCTATAAAGACCCCCCGACGGAAAAAACCTAAGTACCCGATCAATTTTCCAGAACACATCGCGATCCGCCGCCGCCGTCGACCCGAAGATCGGGAGGGTCCAGAAGCTCTTCCCGGCACCCTGCCGGAGAGGGGAATCGCCACCGGAGGTCTTCTTCATCGCCATGCTTGCCTCCGGAGCGATGAGTGAGTAGTCTACCTTGGACTATGGGTCCATAGCAGTAGTTAGATGGTTGTCTTCTCCACCATGTGCTTCATGTTTAGATCTCATGAGCTGCCCTACATGATTGAGATCACCGTTATGTAATTCTACATGTTTGGTTTGTTGGGATCCGATGAATATTGGTGTTTATGATTAAGTTGCTGTACTGAATATTATCTTTTGTTATCTCTATGTTGTTTATGATCTTGCATGCTCTCCGTTGTTAGTAGCTATCTTGGCCGAGTAGTTGCTAGTGACTCCAAGAGGGGGTATTTATGCTCGATAGTGGGTTCATGCCTCTATTTAATCTGGGGGAGTGACAAAAACCTCTAAGGTTGTAGATGTGCTATTGCTACTAGGGAGAAAACAACATTCATATGCTCAAGGGCATATGCTTTATTTACATTACACACTTTGCTTAATGCAATTATCTGTTGTTCGCAACTTAATACTTTTGGGGTGTTCGGATTGATATCCCCGGGAGTGGATTATTAGTCATAGATGCAGTTGGATGGCGGTATATGTATTTTGTTGTAATGCCCAGAGTAAATCTCATAGTGATCTTCTTGACATATCACGTTTATCTTTATTCTATCAATTGCCCAACTGTAATTTGTTTACCCAGCATGTGTTATTTTATCTATGGAGAGACACCACTAGTGAACTATGGACCCCGGTCCTATTTACATCATATTGCTATCACCTGTTTACTTTACTCGCACTGTTTACTTTACTCGCATACTTTACTGTTTTCCACTCGATACGCTCATAATCTTTGTTTCAAGCAAACCGGTGAGATTGACAACCTCATCGCAAGTTGGGAACAAAGTACTTGGTTGTGTGTGTGCAGGTTCCGCATCACCTTCAGTCGTCATTGTCTCTCCTCTCCTGACCGATATTAAACCTTGGTTTCTTAACTGAGGGAAAACTAGCTGCTATACTCATCATACCATCCTCTTGGGGTTCCCAACGGGCTGGTTATCCACCACGCACAAGGACAGTCTGCTCCCACGTCAACCACACGCTAGCAGCCTCTTTTCTGGCGCCGTTGCCGGGGAGGAAGAGAAGACTTCTGCGAGGGGAGTTTTCGCACATACATCATTTACTTTGTTATTGTTTTGCTTTACTTTATTTATTTTACCTGCATCGTTTTATATCAAAAACTCAAAAGATTTAGAATCCTTGGTAGTTGTTATTTCTTTACTTTAGTTTATCATGTTGATCCCTAACTATATTCTGGAGGACCTCTCAGTAGGTAGTGGTTCGATTATTGGCAAAAGTAACATTGAGGAGTTCTTTAATCACATCAGTATACATGAGGAAGTTGAGGAAAAATCTTTGGTTGAGCTAGCTCCTAGTTATGAAGTTGCTTCTGCTTATTTAGTTCACATGTTGGAAACTAGGTTTGCTAGTCTTAATCCTTTTATGCAATACATGTTCCTTAAGCTTCATGAAATTGAGGATCCCGAAAAGAAAGCTTTTATCTTAGAAACTTTGCGCATAGAATTTAAAGATGTTGCAAGTGAGGCTAGGAAAGTTTTTAAGAAGTTTAATAAGCTTGGCTTGCCTGTTGAAATTGTTGGTACACCTAATATTAGAGTACCAATACCTTATGAACTTATAGGAATTCATGATGCTTGGGAAAAGAATTCCAGTTGGATTTGCCCTGAAAATCCTTTCGATGAAAGTAGTTGTTGATATTGTAATTTGGCTAGCTGGTTTATATGATCGGCCAGATTAAATTGATAGTCGATCAAGCTAATCAATTGGTGTTTTACTTAAGAATTTCAACAGGCATTTGCATGGATTAGAAGATACATGGGACAAGTTCTAGCCGGCTTCGGGTGCCAGGATGAAGAGCTAGTTCAGTAAAATGTTGGATCGGTTGATCTGGATCAGACGTAGCAAATGCCAATATACGAAGCTTTACATGGTCATAGGAAGAGCCAAAAGAGTAAAATCAAGTCTAGATGAGTATGCACGATATGCAAAATGTCTTTTCATCATCTGTTGTGATTAGCATCTTGCCAGAATATTATATTATTCTTTTGTAGGCCCAAGTTTATGTATACGTGACATCATCCATGGTTTAGTACTTGGAGCTGCTACGCACTATGTACGTACCAGATTTTGTAGGTACAACTTTACACATAGCAATAACCGAATTGACAAGAGGAAATCCAATTCGGTTTATCTTCTGGTGTTTTGTTCCTGTACGGCAAGTTACGCAAAGTCCTGCGCCATATAAAGGTCCTGGCCGATTGACGAAAGGAGACAATCGATCTATTCACAAAATACACATCTACTTTTTTACGTACTGTTTCTTTATCGTTCTCTCTTTATCGTTCTTATTTACCATGCCCTAGCTTCCCTAGGGTTTGGTCGATCTTTGCCGTTTTGTCCTGAAAAACGGTCGGTTCTCCTCCACGAAAGCGAGGGGATCTTTGTTGCTTTGCTCGGAAAGCACCCGTCCGTCGTCACGAAAGCACGACAACTATCTCGGTGTTGCGCGGCAGTTTTGCGTGCCAACACAATTGGCGACTCCGCTGGGGACGAAGCATCGACCGGTCTCCGGCCCGTTCCTGCTACGTAGAGGGCGTCATCAAGAAGCTGTAGTCTACAAGGGTAACATGAATTCTCAATCTTCTTTTGTAGATGCAAATAATTCTTATGCTGAAGTTGCTAGATTCTTTAATATGAGTACTGTATCGGCTAGCCCTAATTCTTGCTATGTGCAAACGCCGATTCAAAATAATCTGCATCCTTCAACTTGTTATAATTTTAACAATTTGCAACATGTATATACGAACTCACATGCATCGGCAACCCCAGAAGTTTATATGCCGATGAATAACGTGATGAGTTCAGTTAACCAATATGAAGCATCCAATGTTATAAATTTCAATAGCATGCAAAATAGTGTTTCACCCTTTTATTCATCGACAAATAATTTGCAATATTTTGGTTCACCTTCTCACATGCCGATGGACCAAGCAATTGATCATGCTATTAATTACTCTCAACCGTCACATGGTACATCTTATGTTACTAACTTTTCAGCACCATATGCAACTCCAGACATTCATTATTCGGCTGCGCACCTTCACAATACTTACAGCCGAATAAGTAAAAATTCAATAGAAGCTCATGTGCCTTCTTCTAATACTGTAGCATATGATACACCCCCTAAGCAGTTGCAGAATTTCGGTAACACCCAAGTATCATTGCCGAAAATTATTGAGAGATCCGAGGAGCAATCATCAAAGGAGTGGGCTGAAGATCTTGTAGAAAAGGTTCTCGAAGCCATAGCTATACAGCGAAAAAATGGTGACTCAATTAGTACAGCTAATTCGGCTAAGGCCGTGTTAGACAATACATGTGGCAGGTCAAATCAACAAAATGAAAATATAGCCGAACCATCTTCGGTTAAAAAGGAGCATCAAAGTGAAGAAGCAAAAAATCCAGAAAATAAGGAAGACAAGAAGCTGGAAAATCATCAAGAGGTGGAGCAAGATATTGTTCAGGTTGTGCAACCACCGTACTCTCTAAATGTGATCGATTTTGACAACAAGAAAATACTTATTCGGTCAGATCAGACCGAATCTACCAAAGGGAAAAATGTTGTCATTGATGATAACGCTGCACCAAGGATGATCAGATCAAAAAATCCAGATGTAGGAGTACAGAAAGTCGATGAAAGAAATAGAAAAACAGGTACAAGGTCAAAGCCGACTGATAAACAATTGTTGGACAAATATACTTCGCGCAAGGCCAACAACGTGTTTAGTCGGCTTGGAGGTACTAAACGTCTTAAGTCCCCATCTCGACCCGGGGGGCATGAGCGCCAGCCAGGAAGCTCATATGACCAGCATGCCTATTTTCCAATGAAGCCTACATATTGGAGTGGTGCACTTCCTGTATATCCACAGTTTCTAACGTGGGGCTTTAATCACTGCGAGCCATATCTTACAAGGCTAGCAGGATCTTGCACTCTGCGAAGGAGATACTATGCAGATGACAAAAATTATAAGGATGACAACAAACAGATATGGGTGCCTGTGAAGCGTGCTAAACCTAAGATGGTAAAAGCTTCGGATGATTTAGATGCTGCTTATTGTCTTGGACCTGGGGAACACGAGCCAGCTGAAGGTGTTTTGAATATTACAGAAACCAGTAGCACTGTTGAGAGAAAAGGTGATGGTATAGAAAAGAAAGATTTGGATACTACAGTTGCATCATTGAGTACAAGTCTGAATGATGAATCAGATAGCATGCATACTGGTTCAGCCATGAGAGACACTAGTTCAGGAGCGTCCATGCGTTTCCAGCCAATGGTTTTTAAAAATAGTGCTAGCATATTTACACAACGTGGAGACTCAAGCAATAGAGATAGCCAGAAATTTAGAGTTGGTAACGCATCTGATCAGCATAGAGTGTTTTCGGCCAAGGAAAAATTATTTGCCCTGCAAACAGCAGTAAGTCAGTACAGGCCGAGAAACTCGGGGGGCAGTATGATTAAGTCAGTAGCACCAGGAACAAAACCACGACCTCAGTGGTGCCCGACGGGACTTACACATACTCAAAAAAGGCGAGTGCAACGGCTGCGAGCACTGAAAATCATGGAGAAGATCACTGAGAAGAAGCGCGACAAATGGTTCAGTCGAGATAGAACAATGGTGCCTCCAAATATGACTTCGAAAGCGAAGCGCATTATAATAGATGAAAACAGAAATGTGGATGACATAGCTGCTGCTCAGAATTCCATAAATAGTAGAGATGCATCTCTTGATGGGGATGTTATCAAGGAGGATAATCCGCCATGCTCATGCATCACTCTGACAGAAGCATCGGTTGATTTGCAACACGGTGAGATATTATGTTTGACCGATGCTACTGTTAAGTGGAAGCAAAGATGTACCGAAGATTATAATTCTAGAAAGAGCGATACGCATGCAAGAATACAGCGGGAAGGAGTACGTCCTTGCATACTTAAATCATCGTTTGCTCAACACCGAGACTCGGTATGTGTTTATTGCAAATTTATGCTTGTCTTTATCTTTATATTATGCATGTACCAAGTTTTAGTCTTAGCTACTTTATAGTACATGTGTATTAACTTCCCAAACCGATGTGACCAAAAATATGTTACAACAACCGATTCTTAGTGTTAGGATTAAGAGGTGGCTAATAAAATATGGTTTAACATATGAATTGCTGCTTGCTATGAGAGGTCAAATTATTGCCAATTTTAGTGTTGATCATAGGGTTAAGAGTGACAAAATTAGTGTTGGTTCATGAAAACTTTATTTTAATGAATCGGTTTGAGGAGAAGGAAAAGGCATCGGTAATGTTTTAATTTAACCAAACAATCTTGTTTATGAAATATCGGTCCGCTTAGACATGCGGGCAAAGTATATAGATGCTTTTGGTGATTCGCCTATGATGGTGCAAAAAATGAAAGGCGAATTTCAGTGTTTTGATGAGCTCCTATATAATTATTTGGACCGATATTTGGATCTTTATATATGTTCGCTATCTATCATATACCTAGGGAAGAAAATTATAGAACTAATTGCTTAGCACAAGGCATCTGGTCATTATGTTAGAAAGGGAAAGTTTTTTATATTAGAAAGGCCGCTGCTAGCTATTGTATAAAGCAAGACCGATCTTCTGGGTGTTAGTTCGGTGCAGAGCATGGTACAACTCGTTCTGATTCAGTTCAGCAAACATCAGTATAGTGCAAGTGAAATTCGGTATAGGAGCCACAATAAACAACCGAATTAGCAAGTAATTTAGAGGCATGTGATTGGAGAGTTCCTCTTATTGTTTATTTTAAAAGATCCAAGACAGACTGGAGATAGGGATATTCGGCGACAAGCTTTAAAATATACTTTATTGAATGATGAGTTGTATCACCGAACAATAGAAAATTGACTTTTAAAGTGCTTGGATTCTGATCAGTCTATAATAGCTATGCGGGATACATCAGTCGGCTCATAAAATATGATGGTATTGAAAAGAGCGAGTTTTTATTGGCCGACTTTGTTATAAGATTGCTTCCGGCAATAAAAGAAGTCCGAGCTATAGGGACTAAAGATACAAAATTCGGCAAATGATCGCCGAGTTGGGAAGGCCTATATACAATTGTAGAGATTGTTCTTGGAAATTCATATTTTGTACAATCTTGCAGGGAGAGAGGTTGTGCAAAGCTCTCGATTATTTTAAAAGGTGTTATCCTAGCTAGCGTGTGCCAGGCCGATACATTGTTTCAAGTATCGCCCTAAGCAAAATTTGGCTGGTATATATTCAAAATATCGTCATAAGAGAGTATGGCTGATGAGTTATTTAGACATCACCATAAACAAAAAATTTGGCCGATGTGTTCTTTGAACATCGCCCTAAGAAATTATATGGCCGGTGAAGTTAGTGGCATCGTCCTAAGATTTTGCAGATGTGTTTTTGGTCAATTCAATCGTACCAAAAACAGGGGGGCATGTGTTGATATTGTAATTTGGCTAGCTGGTTTATATGATCGGCCAGATTAAATTGATAGTCAATCAAGCTAATCAATTGGTGTTTTACTTAAGAATTTCAACAGGCATTTGCATGGATTAGAAGATACATGGGACAAGTTCTAGCCGGCTTCGGGTGCCAGGATGAAGAGCTAGTTCAGTAAAATGTTGGATCGGTTGATCTGGATCAGACGTAGCAAATGCCAATATACGAAGCTTTACATGGTCATAGGAAGAGCCAAAAGAGTAAAATCAAGTCTAGATGAGTATGCACGATATGCAAAATGTCTTTTCATCATCTGCTGTGATTAGCATCTTGCCAGAATATTATATTATTCTTTTGTAGGCCCAAGTTTATGTATACGTGACATCATCCATGGTTTAGTACTTGGAGCTGCTACGCACTATGTACGTACCAGATTTTGTAGGTACAACTTTACACATAGCAATAACCGAATTGACAAGAGGAAATCCAATTCGGTTTATCTTCTGGTGTTTTGTTCCTGTACGGCAAGTTACGCAAAGTCCTGCGCCATATAAAGGTCCTGGCCGATTGACGAAAGGAGACAATCGATCTATTCACAAAATACACATCTACTTTTTTACGTACTGTTTCTTTATCGTTCTCTCTTTATCGTTCTTATTTACCATGCCCTAGCTTCCCTAGGGTTTGGTCGATCTTTGCCGTTTTGTCCTGAAAAACGGTCGGTTCTCCTCCACGAAAGCGAGGGGATCTTTGTTGCTTTGCTCGGAAAGCACCCGTCCGTCGTCACGAAAGCACGACAACTATCTCGGTGTTGCGCGGCAGTTTTGCGTGCCAACAGTAGTATGCCAAAGCGTGATCATAAAGGGTTTTCAAAAACTCAGTTGAACATATTTTCCTTCATTGTTGAAAAGATCTCTACTGTTAATCTCAATGCTTCTTCTGATATTACTTGATTCGCAATTTTCTGCGCCTAGCTCAAAGGCGTTAAAGAAAAGCACTCTTGGGAGATAACCCAATGTTTTCTTTTTAGCACTTTTTCTTTTATTTGAGTCTTGGAAGTCATTACTACTGTAATGACCGCTCCTTATCTTGTTTATTTCGTTTTTGTGCCAAGAGAAGCCTCTAATTTGAGCGAGGTAAAGATTTCGGGATGTTGCTGTCCTGAAACTGTTTTCGGTGCTGCACCGTAAAAATTCGTATAAATTCTCTGTTTATCTTTTGGACCTGCAATTTCTTGTGCATATGCCCCAGGTTATATCCAAACTTTTGTTAGTTGAACACTTTTTGATTTGATCAACAGAAAACCCCTCAAAAATTCGACCTTTATCAGCTGTTCAGTTTTGACAGATTTCTGCCAATATTTGTGTTTGCCACTTTATTGCTTTCTTTTGAGTTATTTTGATCACGGAACTTTTAGAGAAGTTGCTACAGTAGTATTTGCTATATATGTGGTGGTTTTGAGTTTAAACCTGAAGCAAAAAGAGGTTGATTATATGTTATGCTTGCACTAATGCTGCTAATAGAATTGTGTTTAGTTTTGTATGAAGGAAGTTTTCAAGTGTAGGGATTGGAGAATGATGAGATGAGTGAAGAATGGACAAAAGCTCAAGCTTGGGGATGCCCATGCATCACCCTAAGAAATATCCAAGAAGTACAAGCGTCAAAGCTTGGGGATGCCCCCGAGGCACCCCTTCTTCATCGGCAAAAATCAGGTCACCTTTCAAAACACTATATTTTTATTGCTTCATGCACTATGTGTTTTTCTTGGAGCGTCAGTTGTTTTAGTTTTCTTAGTTGGTTTAGTTAGTTTGTTTGATGCAATAAGTGGTTGGACCCCAACAAATTTCCTTTGGAGGAGATGTACTCGTTTTCATTTGCAAAGAACGCTCTAGTTTTCACTCTTATTAAAAATCGAGCGTTCTTCTTTTTCTGCTACTGCTTTTGGTTTTCGTTTTCTCCTTGATTTGCGTTCAGACCTTGTCATATCTTTTCATCAAGGTGTATTTTTTCCTCTGATCTTTATTGGTTTTCATCAAAAGAGGTGTCTTTAAAAATTTCAAATGGTGTTGGAAAAGAGAAAAAGCTTTGTGCAAAATAGTGGTACAAGAAGGAGCTTGTGTAGACTGCGGCTTAGGCTTTTTCATGTCATGCTTGATGTCTTTTTGATAGTATGCTTAGTGGTTTTTCTGTAGCATGACTTGTCTTAAATAACTGAGATTTCTTAATGAGCCTTTGAAAAAATCATGCGTTGTTTTTATTGCATGGAAGCATTATTTTGGTTTTCTCCTTGATGCTTTATTTGGGTTGACTTGGCGCATGCTCACACATGTTAGACTCTTACAAAGTCGCCAATAGCCTTCATGATCTTATAGTTTTTGACTTTTGATGCCATCTTATGCTTCTTTTAATGTCGCTTTGTCGCTTTGCATGAATATGGCCATTACTGCTCTCTTAGTTGGTCGCTCCCAGTCTTTTGCTAGCCCTCACCTTGTACTGAGTATGAGCTCTACTCGTGCATCCAACTCCTAAAAGCCAAAGTTTTCCAAAGTGTACACCATACATACCTACTAGCAATTTGCTATTCCAAGTAAATTTGACTTGCTTTTATTTTCTCTTCAAATTAAACTCTTACCAGTGTTATGCGAAATTCGGTCAGTAAAGCTCTCACGAACCGGAAGGCACACTTTACTTTTTCCTGTTCTTAAAAATTTGACATTGTGGTCTTTTATGTTGAGTTGTTATGCTTGCAAGTTGTAAGTTGGATTCTAGCCCAGCCATGCTGTCATGGGGCAAGCTTTCAACATTGCACTTCTTATTTGAGTTGATATCGTGATCTTTTGTTTATGGATGCCCACGGTGTGAAATGAATTGGGAATCTTGTGGGGATCATGGAGTTTGTATATGTGTTAGGGAAACGCCGGGCCGCCAATCTAAACCATGCATAATTCATAGTGGAAATTTGCAGCATACCCATGGTGAACATTCGACGACGCATCTCACAATAAAAAGCTAAACAAAAGGCAAATAAAAGAGATGTCGAGGTGTTCATTGTCTGCTTATCCTGTCATTTTGGTGTGGGCTTGTTCCATGTCATCGGGCACGGAGGTACCCCATTGGCGGTTCTCAATGATATGCATATACTTACAATGAAAAGAGCCTTGCTTGGGACTCTAAGTAAAGTAGCATGAGGTTTGGGTACTCGTATTCACGGGGCACGAGGTCTTCAACTTATGATTTGTCAAGCATATGCATCATAATTGTTCTCACATTAACTTTAACCATTCAAGATGCTTATGATGGGGGCAATGAGAGCTCAAAGCCGGTAAGTACCATAATTTTTGAAGGGTATAAAACTTGCAATCACTGCTTCCCTCTGCGAAGGGCCTTTATTTTACTTTTATGTTGAGTCACCACCTTCTTTCTTTATGCACCATTAAGAGAGCATAGTTGTCATTCTTAGTGTGATATGCATTGTCCCAAAGTTCATTGATTGACTCATATTGTTGGTTTCACTTGTTCTTAAATTATTTGTATCTAGTCGCCCTCTTAAACTTGAAGGTGTCCTATGCATTTATGTTTTGCTCTCTTTGAAGGACAAGCTGAAAACCATTTGTATGTTTTTCCTTATGATTTGAACACACGTTTGACTTTCATTGTTTCATTTTCATGATCTTTTGTTTGTGTTCATTTGCATGTTTACAACATGGTTGCTAAGTTCTTATTGTCAAGATTATATCTTCATGCCCATGTTTTAAGTTCTTATGATCCCAACTCACAAATGCTTACATATATGATCAAGATTGTGTAGGTGCATGTCACCTCAAAAATTATTTTTTGTTATCACTTACCTACTCGAGGACGAGCAGGAGTTAAGCTTGGGGATGCTTGATACGTCTCCAACGTATCTATAATTTTTGATGCTCCATGCTTGTTTTTACACCATTTGCCTATTGTTTCGTTACACTTAGTGGCACTTTTCTGCATTTTCCGGAACTAACCTATTAACAAGTTGCCACAGTGCCAGTTCCCTGTTTTCTGCTGTTTTTGTGTTTCAGAAGTGATACACAGGAAATATTCTCGGAATTGGATGAAACAAGTTCCTGAAGTCTTATTTTACCCGGAAGCTTCCAGAGATCCGAAGGAGAGTAGGAGGGGGGCCACCAGGGCCCCACACACAGGGGTGGCGCGGCCAGGCCCCTGGCCGCGTGGGCCCCGCGTGAGGGCGCCTGGCTCCTCCTCTAACATCGCCCCTTCGCCTATAAAGACCCCCCGACGGAAAAAACCTAGTACCCGATCAATTTTCTAGAACACATCGCGATCTGCCGCCGCCGTCGACCCGAAGATCGGGAGGGTCCAGAAGCTCTTCCCGGCACCCTGCCGGAGAGGGGAATCGCCACCGGAGGCCTTCTTCATCGCCATGCTTGCCTCCGGAGCGATGAGTGAGTAGTCTACCTTGGACTATGGGTCCATAGCAGTAGCTAGATGGTTGTCTTCTCCACCATGTGCTTCATGTTTAGATCTCATGAGCTGCCCTACATGATTGAGATCACCGTTATGTAATTCTACATGTTTGGTTTGTTGGGATCCGATGAATATTGGTGTTTATGATTAAGTTGATGTACTGAATATTATCTTTTGTTATCTCTATGTTGTTTATGATCTTGCATGCTCTCCGTTGTTAGTAGCTATCTTGGCCGAGTAGTTGCTAGTGACTCCAAGAGGGGGTATTTATGCTCGATAGTGGTTTCATGCCTCTATTTAATCTGGGGGAGTGACAGAAACCTCTAAGGTTGTAGATGTGTTGTTGCTACTAGGGAGAAAACAACATTCATATGCTCAAGGGCATATGCTTTGTTTACATTACACACTTTGCTTAATGCAATTATCTGTTGTTCGCAACTTAATACTTTTGGGGTGTTCGGATTGATATCCCCGGGAGTGGATTATTAATCATAGATGCAGTTGGATGGCGGTCTATGTATTTTGTTGTAATGCCCAGAGTAAATCTCATAGTGATCTTCTTGACATATCACGTTTATCTTTATTCTATCAATTGCCCAACTGTAATTTGTTTACCCAGCATGTGTTATTTTATCTATGGAGAGACACCACTAGTGAACTATGGACCCCGGTCCTATTTACATCATATTGCTATCACCTGTTTACTTTACTCGCACTGTTTACTTTACTCGCATACTTTACTATTTTCCACTCGATACGCTCATAATCTTTATTTCAAGCAAACCGGTGAGATTGACAACCTCATCGCAAGTTGGGAACAAAGTACTTGGTTGTGTGTGTGCAGGTTCCGCATCACCTTCAGTCGTCATTGTCTCTCCTCTCCTGACCGATATTAAACCTTGGTTTCTTAACTGAGGGAAAACTAGCTGCTATACTCATCATACCTTCCTCTTGGGGTTCCCAACGGGCTGGTTATCCACCACGCACAAGGACAGTCTGCTCCCACCTCAACCACACGCTAGCAGATGTTCGTGCGAAACTCCCCTTGCAGAAGTCTTCTTTTTCCTCCCCGGCAACGGCGCCAGAAAAGAGCTTGATGCGGCACGGTGTTGATGATGTAAAGCACCGTCCAGTTGGGAACCCCAAGAGGAAGGTATGATGAATATAGCAACAATATTTTCCCTCAGTAAGAAACTAAGGTTTGTCGATCAGGAGAGGAAGAAGCCAATACTCCAGAAGCTGATGCTTGCTAGTCTAGTGACACTCCAACAAGGGCGCCGTTAACGATATAACGAGTTAGCGCGTCTTCAACTAGTAGCAATGTGAAACCTGCACACAACACAAGCAAATACTTTGCTCCCAACTTACGATGAGGTTGTCAATCTCACCGGTTTGCTATAAACAAAGGAATGAGCGTATCGAGTGGAAAACAGTAATAGTATGCGAGTAAAGTAAACAGTGCGAGTAAAGTAAACAGGTGATAGCAATATAAAGGAAATAGGACCGGGGTCCACAGTTCACTAGTGGTGTCTCTCCATAAGATAAAATAACACATATTGGGTAAACAAATTACAGTTGGGCAATTGATAAAATAAAGACAACGTGATATGTCAAGAGGATCACTATGAGATTTACTTTGGGCATTACCACAAGATACATAGACCGCCATCCAACTGCATCTATGACTAATAATCCACTTGTGGCGAATCAATCCGAGAACTCTACAAGTATTAAGTTGCGAACAACAGATAAATGCATTAAGAAAAGTGTGTAATGTAAACAAAGCATATGCCCTCGAGCATATGAATGTTGTTTTCCCCCTAGTAGCAACGGCACATCTACAACCTTAGAGGTTTCTGTCACTCCCCCAGATTAAATAGAGGCATGAACCCACTATCGAGCATAAATACCCCCTCTTGGAGTCACTAGCAACTAGTCGGCCAAGATAGCTACTAACAATAGAGAGCATGCAAGATCATAAACAACATAGAGATAACATAAGATAAAATTCAGTACTTCAACTCAATCATAACACCAATATTCATCGGATCCCAACAAACACAACATGTAGAATTACATAACAGTGATCTTGATCATGTAAGGCAGCTCACGAGATCTAAACATGAAGCACATGGTGGAGAAGATAACCATCTAGCTACTGCTATGGACCCATAGTCCAAGGTAGACTACTCACTCATCGCGCCGGAGGCAAACATGGCGATGAAGAAGACCTCCGGTGGCGATTCCCCTCTCCGGTAGGGTGCCGGGAAGAGCTTCTGGACCCTCCCGATCTCGGGTCGACGACGGCGGCGGATCGCGATGTGTTTCTGGAAAAGTGATCGGGTCTTTAGGTTTTTCCCGTCGGGGGGTCTTTATAGGCGAAGGGGCGTCGTCAGAAGTGGTCCTGGTGGGGCTCACCACAGGGGGGCGCGGGCTAGCCCCAGGCCGCGCCCCCTGGTGGTGTGGCCCACCAGTGGCTCCTCTTCGTCTCCTCTTCGGTCTCTGGAAGCTTCGGTAAATATCTGGACGTCTGGCTTTTGTTTCGTCCAATTCCAAGAATATTTCCTGTGTAACTTTTCTGAAACACAAAAACAGCAGAAAACAAGAAACTAGCACTGTGGCATCTTGTTAATAGGTTAGTTCCAGAAAATGCATAAAAATGCCACGAAGTGTACCGAAACACTAAGCAAATGGTGTAAAAACAAGCATGGAGCATCAAAAATTATGGATACGTTGGAGACGTATCAATTCCCCTCGACGGGAAAAACCTAAAGGCTCAATCAATTTTCCACGAAACATACTGCAAGCCGCCGCCATCATCAACGCGAGATCGGGAGGGTCCAGAAGCTCTTCCCGGCACCCTGTCGGAGAGGGGAATCCCTGCTGGAGGCCTTCTTCATCACCATGGTCGCCTCCGGAGTGATGTGTGAGTAGTCTACCTTGGACTATGGGTCCATAGCAGTAGCTAGATGGTCGTCTCCTCCACCATGTGCTTCATGTTTAGATCTTGTGAGCTGCCTAACATTATCAAGATCATCTTTGTGTAATTCTACATGTTGTGTTTGTTGGGATCCGATGAGTATTGGTACTTTGTCAAGTTGATATGCTGAATTATTATCTTTATGTTATCTCTATGTTGTTTATGATTTTGCATGCTCTCCGTTGCTAGTAGATATCTTGGCCAAGTAGATGCTAGTAACTCCAAGAGGGAGTATTTATGCTCGATAGTTGGGTTCATGCTTCTAGTAATCTGGGGGAGTGACAGAAACCTCTAAGGTTGTAGATGTGTTGTTGCCACTAGGGAGAAAACAACATTCTTGTGTTCAAGGACATTTGCATTGTTTACATTACGCACTTTGCTTAATGCAGTTATCCGTTGTTTGCAACTTAATACTTAATGGGTGCTCGGATGACACCTCGAGAGTGGATTATTAGTCATAGATGCAGTTGGATTACGGTCTATGTATTTTGTCGTAATGCCCAGAGTGAATCTTATAGTGATCCTCATAACATATGTACGCTATCTTTATTCTATCAATTGCTCAACTATAATTTGTTTACCCAACATGTTGTTATTTATCTTATGGAGAGACACCACTAGTGAACTGTGGACCCTGGTCCATTCCTTTTACATTGCTATTACCATTTTACTTTTACTCGCATTATTTACATTCTTGCAAACTATTACCTTTTACCACTCGATACGCTCAATCCTTTGTTTACAGCAAACCGATGAGATTGACAACCTGATCGTAAGTTGAGACAAAGTACTTGGTTGTGTTGTGTGCAGGTTCCACGTTACTGCTGGTGCAAAGCTAAGCCCTGGACGAGGCGCCATATAAATTGTCCAGAGCTATCGTGAAGCTAGCGAGCATCAACCTTCTGAAGTTTGGCTTTCTCCTACTGATTCGATAAACCTTGGTTTCACAACTGAGGGAAACTTGCTGTTGTGCTCATCATACCTTCCTCTTGGGGTTCCCAACTGGGTGCCTACTGGGCGCCATCAGCGACACAAGACAGTCACCCAAGTCATGCAAGCAACTGCTCTGCCTCATGAAGCATCTGCTCACCATGTATCCCGAGGCCGCCGCCTCGACGCACATCCACCATCCGGAGCCGCTGCCCCGACGTCCACCGACCCCAACGTAGGAGAAGCCACACAACTGCCAAAACTAACTCTCCAAGACGACGCCCACAAAAGTTATGCTTGTTCTAGTGAATGTTGCGCAAAACCGATTTCACACCAAAAACAAAGACCATATCTATTCTAGTAGAAAACAAACACACAATTGAAGACTTTACAGATTGTCAAAATATTAAAGACTTTAGATATTATCTTGATATTTGAGAGGCACATTATGTTTCATACGGTTTATCAGCTCATTGAGCTAGCATTGATTTTACTGGTGGCAACGGCAATTGTTGAATGGGTTTTCTTACCGACAAAGAGCATCAAGACCGAGTTGCACAACAAGATGTCCGTGGTGTCTTTAGTGGAGAAACTTCAACATAATTCTTAGGCGGGCCATTAGCTACACCAAAGATAATTTACAACATAATGGACATACATATAAGGCTCTACTTAGTGTAAATTACAAAAAAAAAATGGCGGTCATGGTTTGGTTTTGCTTCAACATAGCTCCGCCTCTGGATGATTTCTTCATAACATGATGATGTGCTATATCAAGTGATGTATATTTAAAAGTCTTAAACAAAAATGAAGATTATCAAAAACGGATAGAGCTTTGGCATTGCCTAGGACTTCTATGCTACGTCATTAAAGGCCATTACTCATATGTTTCTAGCTTCTAGTTATATGCAAGTATGTTTCTATATTTCTATTGCACTAAGTGATTGTGTCGCCCTACCTCAAATTCTTTCGTCCTTCGCCGCCGAGTGCAACTGTAATGACTGCTGAGTGTGGATAAACAAAAAATGCAACAGTGGTTATGTCTGCATGCGGCCTCGTCAACTTTGTGATCTCTGAAGCTTTACATCCACCTCTTCCCATACCGGCGACTGATTTTCCAATAGTGCAATATGCCGACGACACACTCCTGATAATGCAAGCTTGTTCGCAGCAACTACTGGTGTTAAAAGATCTACTGAAAAGATTTGCTGATGCTACTGGCCTGAGAGTGAATTACTCTAAATCTTGCCTTCTCCCGGTAAACATTGATGCATATCATCTACAATTCTTGGCCAATACATTTGGTTGTGCTGTTGGGTCTCTCCCATTTTCCTACCTAGGGCTACCGCTGGGAACATCTAGGCCAACAATAAAAGATCTTACCCCAATAGTAGATCAATTGGAGCGAAGGTTAAATGGAAGTTCAAGATTTCTAGACTACGGTGGAAGACTTCAATTGGTTAATTCCATCCTATCTTCACTTCCAAACCACTACTTGCCATCCTTGAAGCTGCACAAGACAATTATTAAAATTGCAGACCGATCGAGAAGACATTGTCTTTGGGCAAAAGATGAAGACTCTACATTAGTGAATTCGCTTGCAGCCTGGTCTCTATTTTGCCGCCCAAAAAAGAAAGGGGGCTGGGAGTTATAACTTTGAAATCCAAAACCAAGCATTACTAATTAAACAGTTACACAAGTTTTATTGCAAAGCTGATATACCCTGGGTGAATTTAATCTGGTCATCTTATGATACTTCCAAAGCACCACATGCTCAACCATTACGTGGATCTTTCTGGTGGAGAGACATCTTCAAGCTAAATGGAATTTATCGAAGCATTACTCAAGCAAAGGTGGGGGACGGTACATCTATTCTTTTATGGAAAGACTACTGGCAATCAGAAGGTTTACTCTGCGAAAAATATCCGAGACTATTTTCATTTGTTATTGAGGAAGATGCAACCGTTGCAGATTTAATCAATCAAAATATTTTAGAAAACCTGTTTGCCCTACCATTGTCAGCGCAAGCCTATGATGAACTACAAGAAATCCAGAACAGTTTCCAAACCCTACAACTGAATGACACTCTATTGGACTCCAGAACTTTCTGCTGGGGGAACGCGCAATACACCTCTGCAAAATACTATAAATTCATCTTCGATGCAATTCCTGAAGACAAAGCCCTGACCTCAATTTGGAAATCCAAATGCCTGCCAAAACTAAAAGTCTTTGCATGGCTACTTTTTCTAGACAGACTAAATACCAAGGATTTAATGCATCGTAAGAGCTGGGAGATTGAAGATGGAACCGAGTGTGTTCTATGTGACTCGCATACTGCTGAAACAAGGGAGACCATCTTTTTTTTGGAATGTGCATATGCCAAGAAGTGTTGGGAGATAGTAAATATAGTCTGGGACCGCTCACGCCCAATATCATCCAGATTTCTCCATGCTCAGGGGAACTTCTCGGGACACTGCTTCACAGAAATTTTTGTTTGCGCGGCGTGGAATATTTGAAAGGACCGCAACGACCTGATCTTTGATGCACATCAGCCACGCACCAACAAATGGAAAATGAGATTTCGCTCAGATTTGGAACTACATAAATACATAATTAAGGCTCATTTGGTGCAACCTCTCCTAGATTGGATCCACGCATGTATAATTTAGGGAAACTTCTCTTGGCTTTCTTCCTACTTTTCAACTTTATCCCCTTTGATGTATTCCTGATTTTCTTCTCCACCCCCTTTCACCTGTATATTTTACGCCCTGATATCTTTTATATTTAAATAGGAGCCCCCCACTATCCTATTTCTCTAAACATGCAGCCTATCCACCTCATTAAGCTGCCACATCAGCATTTTTATCCAATTTCTTTTGTTTTTTCTACGAGAAACTCATGTCCCGTCTATTTCAATGTTTAGCAGAACATGCGGCGCATTACTATCCTCTCCACTTCGTCTTAACGACAAGGCACATGTGTCCTGTACACTTCGTCTCCCACTAGCACATTAGTAATGCCTCTCATTAGCACACCATTAATGCCCCATGTCCTTTTAGAGACACCTCCTTTTGGCATTGTCAGCCATCATGTCTATACTCCCTCCGTTCACATATAACCTGGGCTCTAGCCAAAGAACGGATACCAAAAAAAACCTCTGAACAACTAAATTATGGAGAAGTTGGACTAATCTAACTCTGATACAGTTCACCTCCTGCGTGCTGCCATAGTATCTACTAGGTAGGGTAGCCGCGCGCTTGCCCTTCTAACGGCGAGCAAGCAAGCATAAAAAGCGCAATTCATAAAAGGAGGGACCAAAAAAAATTCATAATATTATAAATATTTATAATAAGGGTGATGAGGAAGAGTGTGAAGAATTTAAAGAAAGAGTTGCGAAAGTAGTTATTTTGCATTTGGAGAATACGATGTCAATATGTAGGGTTGATACGAATTACAATTAAAGGTCATGCTTATAGATACTTGTTGAGGACCAGTGTTCCAATGCATCACAAGCCCCAACACTCCAACAACATGTTGCCACAGTATGCATCACAAGCCCCAACACTCTCCACCTCTACTTCCTAGGCACCCATTGTTTCATGACCGATATTTTGCCATTGTAGGTATATGAATTAATTCTAAGAACGGTCCAATTTCGTATGAACTCTGAATTCGATATTGATGGTTGCCTCCATTGGAATAGTGGTCCTCTGACCTTATGTATGATCAGGTCAACAAATCGTTTTATTATCGGAGGTGTTCAATATAGTATTAGATACAGTGACTACGGCATGAAGCAGACAATTGTATATAGTTGATTATACTATCAGATAGGAAATAATAAGAAGAGCAGCATTTTTTTGGTCACAATGCAGCAAAGAAAACAGTAGTCACTAAATCGTAATGAATCGCAAAAAAAATCTTAGAACTAATCCAGAGAGTGTACTTTCATCAAATATAGCTAAGTGCATACATAGAAGCTAGGATCTAATGCGTTTATCATAATATATGTTATAAGGAAAATGTGCAGACGGCAGAACAAAGCAATAGAGCCAAAATGACATACGACTAACCTGGGGAAGACCCTTTCTGAGCAGTTCGTCGTCCATGGAGTCCTGAGATACGGTCATGGCTGTTGTGTCAGGCTCAGTGTCCATGCCAGCGGCGGTCACCAGCAGAGGAGATCAGGGCGAGGGTATCTCCTATTGAGAAAGAGGAAAGGAGATCGGTCTGGGAATAGTACCTAGACACAAATGTTATAAATAAATTAAAGAGAACCATGAATGTTATCAAATGGAGCTCACGCTCCATTTGAGGTTGTCTTCTAAAACTTAGTGTTACATAGTTGGGTAAGGAGATGCTCGAAGGTAAATACAATACGACTGGTCTTAGAATGTTTGCCCTTTTCTCAATCCAGAAAAAAATATCACAGGTACTTAAATCTGTTTGAGGCAATAGCAGCCAGTTCACATGCATATTGTGACGCAGACAACACAACTTCTTGTTAGTCAGGCTAGGTGGTGAATGCACCTGGAGATCTTCCCAAGAATATCATGTCAGCCAACAACAACTGGATTTTAATAGAAAGCAAACTAATTTACATTGTTTTTTCTAGAGATAACCAAGTGCAGAGGGCCCTCTATAGTTCACATGCATCTGAAGTTGACACCAAGGATGATTTCTAATGCTTGAGTATTGGTAATATTTGCCGCAGGTAGGAAGACGCGGCTTGCCGCGCGCTTGCCCGCCTACGGCGGGCAAGCAACTATAAAAAAGTCAATAAAATATGCTTTTGGATTTGACATTGGATTAGCAAGAGAAATTCATGTGTATTTAGAAAATTGTGTCAAGATATTTTCCGTTTAGTAGTCCACATCATATTAATAAAGTGTGTAGGATAACTTAACAGTTCATGGATATTGGCAGTGCACATACATACATTGGAACAAGGGTAAATACATTATTATGGCAAACTAAACTGATTTTTTCAACAATTTTATTCTTTTGCACCACTGCTTGCTGCACAATGACCAAATACTATCAATACCAATATTGCCAAGGAACATATAAATTACAATGCACAATACCGGGTTCAGTAATAAGGCAACATAAAAGTGCACTAATATATAGATTACAATACCAGGTTCGATAGTTTGGAAACATGATCTACCATGCGTTCTTGCTAAGTGTAAGATATATAACATTTTGTTCACTACAGACACATCGCTTGCTTTCTTTGTATTCACTGAATTATATTTGTTCCACCCTACTTCACTGTGGCACAGAAACAGTTTGTATAAGAAATTAACACCTGAATAACTTGGCTTGCACAACCTAGAGCGGAACACATACAACAATCCTCAATATTAAAAATCCTAACAAATGAAATCCAGTACTTTAGCTGATACCAACCAATATAAAAATGAAACATACAAGTGACATTGCCAAAAAAATGTATGAGTTCACATCTCCTTTCTCTCACCCCCTTCCACATCCAACAAGCCAAAAATTGAAACATACAAGTGTAAGAATCTCAGAAAAGCAGTTTCAGTTACTATCATCAGGCAAGCCATAATGCAGAGGATTTATCAGTGCTCTGTGCAAATTGCCAAAGTTGTTATGACCAAGAGATGCAATTTCCAATTCTTTGTGCAAAACGGTGTGATTTAACCTGGAACTCAGGGAAAAGAGCAAGCCAGGACAGAACAAAAAAAGGTAGCTCGGAAACTTAGCTCATCTCACTATTGATGAAAGAATAAAGACACAAGATATTTTTCTATCGTGTGAACTAAGATGCCTATCTGTGGTGACCTAATGTAGTGAAAAGGAAATCAGTGTTTGACTGAACCTGTTTGGCCACACGAATAGAACAGTAAGCAAAGTTGTAAGAACAGATGCATTGCTCAGAATCAGCACAAAGACGGTGCTTCTTTTTGGCCAGATAGCAGATAGGAATCAAGTGACATGTACCTCATATTCACCCTGCTAGAAGCTTGTTGAATGTGAAGCTGATAATTCATCTATCAATCACTGAAACTGCAAACAAGAGGAACAAATTTTCAAATAGTGGAAGTACACACAGAAAAAGGACCGAGCCTACAGTGAAATAGTTTTAATTGAATGAAGCACTTAGATGCAACATAAAAAAATTATTAGTGAAGACAAAGCTGAATTAATTCAAACATAAATCTGGATAGTCACAGGTAAACAAATAGGAAGTAACAATTAACATTACAGAAATCTGAACATATATATTGATAAACTTATGCGAAAGAAGTAAGAGAAGGTAAAAGTCACACCAAGAGCGTAGTTGGAATACCCCACAGATGCAAGGGGCACATTTACAGAAGGTAAAAAGACAAGTTTGCAAGTTCACCTCAGAATAATTTCCTTCAGTAGACATGGAGCCTATTCAATCATGTTGCCTAAAGAAGATTTTATATCAGGTGATACCACACCCAACAAACAATACCATGGATTGGAGAAAGCGTGCCATGGTCCATGCTCTCAACATCTGTCCCGCTAGCCTGCAGGATATGATCATTGGTCAAAGCATAATGAATCATTTGCATTTTCAGCCCATGACACCAGAGAGGAGGAAACTAACAGGAAACAAAAGCTAGGT
The DNA here is from genome assembly GCA_007115705.1 of Dactylis glomerata. Lineage (NCBI taxonomy): Eukaryota > Viridiplantae > Streptophyta > Magnoliopsida > Poales > Poaceae > Dactylis > Dactylis glomerata. The sequence continues at coordinate 44,125 of QXEO01001086.1, read as the reverse complement.
AACACACGACTTTGCAGAGATGCCAATCATTAGCTATACCAACTAAGAAATAATAGTACTATTTGAAAATGAATATACACAAATGATGATACAATCTGCATAAAGAAAAGATAACCCACTTCAGAAAAACTAAAATCTTTAACCGCCCAAAACGGCTAGGTGATCTAACATGGGAGGGGAAGAGAACCTGTAAGCATACGTGATGTTTTTCTAACCCCTTTGAAGTAACAAATGATACCTGTAGATAGCAGAAAGGCCTCCAACAGACCATGATCCATCAGGTCGCTAGGAAACAGAAGACAAGAGATGAATAAGAGAAGAAGAACCAAAATAAATTAGCACCCCTCTGTGGAAAGCCCATACCTTAATCAGCCATGCCCCAGCCTCTCTCCGGAACACAGATCAGATGAATCGTGCTGCATAAAGGGGAAGAACATGAGCACCTTGTATCTATGTGAGAAATCAAGCATGCAAAGAACGATGGGGCGTGCGGCTAAAATCATGAACCGATGCCACGAGCCATGGTTGATCTCTCATCCGGCCTCTGCTCCGAACATCCAGAAGGCGACAGACTATGGTCAGAATTGCTCTAGATTCCCGGAACTTGGGGTGGAGTTATTTTCACCGCTGATAGCAACAACACCGTGGACAACGGCAGCGTTTTCCACCATATCTGGCATAGTCGGGCCATCAGAGCAGCCCATCGGCATGCAGGTTCCCTGCCAGTTCTTCCTTCCCACTTCAAGGTTGTGATGCATGGCCTAGCGTAACGGGCTAGCCATCAAGACTCTGATCCCTGTCTCATGGCCGTTGGGCGCCCTACACATCGAACCAGAGGAAGTATGAATGGAGGTGTCATAGCAATAGTTTTCAATAAAAATACCGAAACACACATGAAAAAGGGGAAAATTCAGAGACATATATTGCATCAGCATAAAATTATTTGAAACTAAATTCATTGGTTAAACATATCAACTGAATCAAAATATAAAATACCTACAACTTCAATCCCTTTATATATGAAACTCAAGACTGCATGGAAAACACATACTCAAAGGATAACCAAGCATGACACTTTTGACCATCTAATCATTACCTAAATGAAACCAGTAGGTGCCACCAAGATATCATATTCATTTGATTTTCTGGCTCAATCAAATTACAGGAACCAAAAACTCAATGAAATAACAAAATTGGATTATGACCGCTTGAAAAGAAACTGAGGCAGAAAAATGAATCTTGAGTTAATGCTAAAGCAAAGCTACTACACTTTTAATTAACTTAATGCACTCATATCAACTGAATTCAATGGAGAAATGCTGAAATAGGAGCACTGCTTGATGAATGTTAGCAAACAAAAGTGCAAAAATGAGACCGAGATCCTTAGTCCTCCCTGAAGTACTTCCTAGAACTCTAGCTGACTATTTACTTTAGTCCAGTTGTCACAAATTACAAGAGTGTTTGCACCCATATTATATGGCTATCTTCATTGTCTCGATAATATTCTTTGTAATAGATGACAAATCCTTTTTCTGGCTGAAATTGAAAAGATGCTGTAAGACACATTTGCATGGTTGACCAGCCATAGCAAACATAATAATAATAGATATGCCTAGCAGTGCAGAGAAACATTGTAGAGCTTCATAGGGCCAACCTAATCAAAATCCATTATCTCTAGAATAATTATTTACCATGAAATGGGAGTGCGGCTAACACACCTTTACCTGAATAGAATTTGTACAGAGATGGATACTCTAGTGAAGTAGGTATTTGCACATTAAATCCACATTATGGATAAAATCCACAAAGCATGTAATTGGATGAACCCATACCAGATGAAGATAGAACTAAACAAATTACCTGTGAATACAAGGGGAACAAAATAGATAGATGATGTGATTTACCATTAGGGATAATCCTATTCACAGATGGCCCAACCTACAGACGTGTGCACAAATATAAACTTCAATGGCATAATATATAAATTATATGCAAGAGAACCATAATATATAAATATTAAAGATGAAACTTATGTAGTGTGGCTACCAGTAAACTGCCACAATCCCTCTCAAGATTTATAGATGGCAAATTCAAAGTCATTTTAGTACTGGATATATTTCAATAAATAATTTTTTTTCCCCACTGAAGCACAAACTTGAACATGGTACTACTGCTATCCAACATGAAACCATTGGAAGAAAACACCAGGAAAAGAAAGAACATATTATTCTCTAGAGAATAGCATCCCCTCCTCTCCTTTTCTTTGTACTCAATTAATTTCTTAAATAGGAGAGTAGCAGGCAAATGGGTTCTTCAATCTTCATTTGTATTACAGGAAAGAGGAAGCAATTAAGTGCGATTTTTTATGAATGTTTGAACACCGAAAGGTAACTTTGGTATTACTTTCTTAAAGAAAAGCAATGGAAATTACCAAATATCCCTAATACCATGAATGAGATGGAACAACAAAATCTAGCAAGAAAGCAATCATGTAACATATTTAATTCACACATAATGGCATGCTCGGCCTATACATGGTCCAGGCAAGAAAATCACGTCAGAGGGAAATGACATAGAAAAGAGCTGAGGCTAATACTCTATATCTTCCGGTACAACAATGATGCAGTCTCAGTTTTCAAATCACTTTATTTTCTACAAAAATAAACAGATTTAAGCAGAGTTAAGGGGAAGAAAATGTAATCATGCAAGCATAATACCTCATCACACTTTGAATCAAAATAGGCTACAACAGGATGAGCATTCAGACATGTACGTAGTGCTCCATGAAAGAAATCAAATCAATAGATTTGAAAGAAATCAAATCAATAGATTGGCTCCCTTCAATAGATGTACAGAGGAAGAAATGAGAACCTGTGGGCTGCTTAGAGAGAGAGGAGGTGAGACGGCATTCAGACATATACGCAGTGCTCCATGAAAGAAATCAAATCAATAGATTGGCTCCCTTCAATAGATGTACAGAGGAAGAAATGAGAATCTGTGGGCTGCTTAGAGAGAGAGGAGGTGAGACGGGGGAGAGAGAGAGATCAGACACGGGGCAGGAAGAGGACAAGAGTACCTTGAGCGAACGCCGCCGCCGGTCGCCATGAATCCGAGAACGCATCAGCGGAGGTCGATCTCGTTGAGCCCCTCAACAAGGAAGCCACTGTGGTCGCTGCCGGCTACCCTCCATCGCTGGCCTTCGCCTCCGGCCCCTGCTCCACCTCCGCCCCTTCTCCATCTCCGGTAGGGTTTGGGTGCCATGTTCGTGGTAGGGGAGGAGCTGCGGCGGCTAGGGTTTCAAGAAAGGGAAGAGGAGGAAGAAAGTGAAGAGGGCACAAGAGTGGTGGCTAGGTCCGACCCTGCTCCTCTCTCCATGCCACGCGAGGACTTCAGCCATGCCCACTGTGCCCCGTACCCGGCGACGAAGAGCAGATCGCCACGGCCGTCCTCTCCACAGTCATCCAACCAAAATGAGAGGTGAAAATACGAAATTGCCCCTTGCGGGCAAGGAAAAATACGGGCGAACCACCGCAGCACCTTGGCCGTCTGACCTGCACGGTAACGGCACGTACCCGCAGTCCCCGACAACCGGGACCCGGGCGAAGCAGGCCCACACATCAGTGACAGCGGTAGACTCAGAGGACCCTCCAAAGCCTGTCCACGAAACGGACGGCTCGGACCACGTGAATAGGGCACCGGTTTGGATCCGACGGCCACGATCAAGGGATCGGGAAAACGAACGGTAGACAACATGCCACATCACCAGAACGAACGGCTACGATTGTGAGGCTATGGATAGACCAGGATTTGCCCAAGAATATTTCTTCTAGATGCATGCATGCATTGGCCGTAGACGCACCGCTCCTAGAAAACTGATTTCATGAGTAACTTCAGCATTAATGTGGCCGCCTGTCTCGTAGATTGCATCGGCCCCTAGTATATGGTGGTGATGCAAAGGATTTCTAATGTGGCGCTTCCTTTTGGGCTTTGGCGATTTTATGCAGCATTTACCTACTGTTCCTTTGATCAATGGGATCCGTATGTTTCTGATATTTTTATCCATACCGGCAAGTTCGAAGTAGGCTGGTTATTATTTTACTCTTCTTTTGGTTCTGCGGCTCTGTGTCTGCATTTTTTTAGTTCACCTATCATTTAGCCATAAATCTCCACGCATAACTGATCAGTGTACTGCTCCTAAAATTTATTTGTACAGCTTTAACTTCTATGCTTACAAACGCTTTCAAGAGGAAATGATAAATCCTCATATGAACGTTGTTTCACGGATATTCATTTCTCCATATTCATTTGTTCTTTTCTCCCCTTCATCTGCTCTCTGCATAATATCAGATTTTTTCTGAATGAGGGAAAATATAATATTTTGGATACTAAGCTATGATTGTACTAGACTCACTACCCATTGCAGTTTCTCCAATGAGTATATGATATATTTAAAATAATTAATATTTTATGCATCAAATTACCGCAGCAACGCGCGGGGTACCATCTAGTTTAATAGAAAAGCTATACCGTAGGGGTCTCCCTTACGGTTTTCATAGTAAAAAAAAAAAAGCTTTGGTCTGCCTCGAGGGTACCAAGGCAATTCTGGTTGATGGTGAATAACCAGCTGTGAGTTTGATTCTGCTGAAGTTACTCATGAACAGGCGGCCAAAGAGGGTAGCATACATGAAATCTTCTACATTGTTCGGAAGTAAAACACATGCTCCAAAGTTTGCCTGATTATCTTTTCAGCGGAATTAATAGGTGTGCTAATCATGTCGCCCATGTTTCGGCAAGTTCGTGTCCGTGGTGGCGTGTTAAGAGCATCCACTCGCCCTCCCAATACGGCTTCCGGCGGAAGCGATTCTTCGGGCGAGGGGGGGGGGGGGGGGGGGGGGGGGGGCGCCGATTTTTGAGTCGGGGGCGGCGGTTTTTCAGCCGTGCCCCCATCTTACGAACTCGGTGATTTTTAGGAAATTTTATTGAAGTAGGTAGTTTTTATATAATACGGCGGAATTTAACTAAACATGCCTAGATCTAAAAGAGGACGTTGTCCTCTGAGTCCTCGTCGGCGGCGTCAGCGCCCGATGCGCCTGATGGTGGTGGTGGAGCGTTCGATGGGCCAGCGCCGTCATCGGACCGGCGTGGGCGGAAAACCATCCAGCGGCGGCGATGGTGCTCCTCCGTCACCCGCTCGCGGCGGCGGCGCTCGGTGTCATCGAGGAAGGAGGTGAACGTCAGCCGCTCCTCCTGGCGCTCATGCCATGGCTCATAGGAAGGCAGGGGTACTGGTTTTCGCGGCGGTGGCGCGCCTCCACCATCGAGGCCAGCCTCCCGCTTTGATCCGCCTCAGCGAGGCGTTGTTTAGCCGCCGCCATCGCCGCCCTGGCCGCCTCAAGGTTGCGTCGGTGAGTGGTGGCGCGGCCGGTTGCCTGCATGTCCGCCAGCCTTTCCGCCGCCGCCCTCCTCTCGACATGTATGAAATGCCGGGCCGCCTCATCGCGGCGTTACATCTCGAATGACGCGAGCAGGGCTCTCTGGCCTCCTCTGCCGCCGTGTCGTCTGGCAGGCCAGCGTGACCTCCTCGTCGTAGCCGTCATCCTCCTCGTCCGCCTAGGGCGGCGCTGGCTCCTGCGGTGGGGGCGGTGGTGGTGGCGCACCGCTTCCGCTATGAGGGAGCATTGCGTACATCGTGATGAGGCGGCGAGGCATTTTCTACCGACAGTGGGACTCTGTGAGCCCGTAATGGCAAGGCGTCAAACTTTTTACAGCCGGAAGCAGGCGGGAAAACGAAGGGGAAAGGGCGCGAAGCAGGCGGGATTCGTGGCGCGAATTTACGATGACGTGTGCTCCTACACGACGGTTCACTGCGCCGCTGCAAGGGTGTCATCGGTGCAGCGCCATTAATCGGCATGGGAGACGAGGTGGAGACAACGAAGCGTCGGTGAACTCACTGATAGGTGGGCACGCGACGCGCTAAGTGTCCAGCCGGTGCCGCCGCTTGCCTTCTCCCGTGGGCTGGGTTTGGACTGGGTTCGCCGGACGAATCTCAACGTCACGCCGAATGAAAAACAAATTTAAGAGGCGCAACCGGGCTGGATTTTCTGCGCTGGCGCGTCAAACGGCGTTTGGGAGGCCGTTAGGGGCGGCGAGTGGAGATGCTCTAAAGGAGCATGCTCTACAATATGGACGAATAAATTGCAAAAATATAGTTTATGTTGAAGCTATTGATATTTCTTTGGTATTATGGTATAGTAGATATTCATATTTCTATCATTACAATTGGATAAACTTAAAAGATGTCGATTTTTTTCTGAATTTATACGCCTTATTATATAAAATTGAGAGAGCATTTACTCAAGTGCAGGTTTTATTGTAGTCGAGTTATGTAGAAGATAACCGCCTGCATCAATGCACAGATGATATATTTGACGTGTTGTTACACTCCTAGCTGACACTTTTGCAAGTCCTTATGTTAAGACGTTACCACTAGGCACCACACCAGGTCTCAGAAAGAGAAAGTACACGAAAACTACACCGAGGCAGGAGCGAGCACTAGTTTGCCGGTGGATGGACGACAGCCGGGACAGCTCCCAGTGATGTTCCTCGGCGCCCCGGCGATCCTCGTACCGATTCGTCGGTCAGCAAGCTGGCCCGGCCCTAATCAGACGCGCGACCTCCTCTTGCCGGGAGCTTGACAAGGCCGGTCCAGGTAGCTCATTGTTGTACCCCCGTTGTGCTGGCCTTGCCATGGCACCACGGGCCTCCCCGCAGGCCAGGGGCACAGACCGTCACATGAAGCCTTTTTTGTAAACGGGGTCACAGGAAGCTTAGCTCCTTCTTTCTCTTGCCTAAAAAAAAACTCCTTCCTTCTCCACTCAAAACAGAAAAACTTTATCATAAAAAAAGAGAGAGAGAAAAAAACTTCTTCCCCCGAACTACTCCCTCCGATTGGAAATGCTATCGGATTATTTATAATAAAGTATAAAGTTGTACTAGCTTATCAATAACTTATTCTGATCAAACTGAGTATAAATAAAATGTCACCAGTTTATTAAAATTTTGTTCTAAATTATTCAATACTTTGTATGGATCGGAGGGTGTAGTGGAGACTTTTATATAAATTTTGATTATTTGCGAAGTGACCACCACATGTTAGTGATATACGGTGTGATAAATACCAAAATTATAAAGAACTTATAGATAACTCTAAAATATCCTGAAAACTCTAGACTCGGCAAGATCCAGAATAGACGAATGTGTAGTACATGAGACATCATAGCTAATTCCATCGAGTGTCAGCCTCGCTTCCCTAGCAATTAGTTGTAATTTCATTCCCCCGTGTTGGTCCTGGTAAAAATGATGACCCAACCTACATTGACACAATTTACGAATCGGCCAGTCAATAATCCTAGCATTGACCCTTGCCAAACCAAAATTAGACCAGAAAGTAAGCATAGGGGATTATTCCCGGGATTTGGAGTCCACTGATCGATTCTAATATCTATAACTTTAGGGGTTATTTTGGACTTTTAGCAAACAAGTCAAAAGATGGCTTGCATGGAGAAGAAATCAATAGTTCTTCTCTAACAAAGTGCTATTACCTTTTTTCTGAAATGCAAGCCTTTTTAAAAAGCTAAATTATCTTTTAAAAAAGGCTTATAATATTTTAAAACAGATCACAGTACCCTGAAAATATCCAGCGAAATTCGTAATACTACTCTGTGCCCAACAAGCCGTGCACCTGTGCCAGTAGTATTTATGTATTTGGAACAGACGATGACTCCAGATCGTCGTTCAAAATCTACAGCGTCCTTTGTATACTTTCCTTCTGGCCACGGCATCTCCCATTTTCCTGGCGAGCGCACCAGTGGTATCCTGCCAGCTCACTCGATCTGGTCGCCCGGCGCCCCGGCTAGATCCAAAGTCCCCATCGCCCCACGGGACAGCGTTTTCGCACCGAGCATCTCGGAGAGCACCGCGTCACGTGGCCTGCTCTCGGCCGCACCGCCGTCGCCGTTGGTCGCCGGGCACCGCGTCAACGACAGACAATCAGAGCACGGTGGGGCCGAGCGCACGTTGCCCCCCACCCCGTTTTGCTGGAGGAGAGGATAAGAGCAAAACTGGTCCCGCTGATACGAGCGCGAGCTTACCGGACTACCGGCGCGGCGGCGCCCGACGTTCCTTGCGCGTTGCCAAGCTTGTGATCTGGTATCACCGGCGCGCGCAATGCCCTTCGTCCCCCGCTTTTTTTGTTCCTCCAGTCTGGTGAGCGTCGATCTGCTCCACAGCCACAGGTATGGCCAGACCAGCAGCAAGAGGAGCGTCCCTGAATCCACGATTTCCTAGAAGAAAATCAGCGCACGTAACAGCGGAATGGCGTGTAAGGTGAGGACTGATTGGCCTGTGACTCACAGTTCCTATCTGCACGCCGTTATCATCATCATCACGAGCTCTCTCTTCTAGAGTTTTAAGAGGAGTTCATGGTAACAGCTCTCTTCCTCGATCGCCAGGCCACACGTTCAGTCCACGGACGAATTGAACAAAACTGTTCTTTTCGTCTTCCTGTCGCTCGTACACGGAATTGTACCGCGCCACTCGTTGCTGGTTCTTCTCTCTAGCGACCCCCATGTGGCTCCATCCAGCTAGGAGGAAGCCATTTCTGCCGGAAACTTGCCGCGTTCTATGCTCCCGTGGACCTCGCGATCAGCAGCTCGCCGCTTGGCTTCGGCCACACGCGCAACGGCGTCGGCTTCGGCGGCGGCGGCTCGATCACCGGCAAGGCGGCATGATACCCCGCTTCTCGACGGCTGGGAGGAGCCTTGGCAGCGCCGCTCCGTGCGGGAGGATGCTCTCTGGCCGGACGGGCAACGGCGGCCGACGACTCACCACGGACGACACCGGTGAGTTGAGCGTGCTAAGTTTGAATTTTGTTAAGGCATGTCTGTTTCTCAGGTCCGCGATTCGCACCATGGTTCGACAGCTAGTATCCTTTTTAGTTCATTTGAATCTAGCATCCCTCGTGTTACTACTTTCACCTGGCAAACCGTACTTTGTACAGTAATATAACATCACTTGCACACTAAGGCTAGCCATAGTTATCTTAGGTAGTATCATGCAACCTAGGTCCATAAAAATGATGATGTGGCAGGTAATTAAGGAGGAGAGAGCTGATTAGAGTATCATATGTAGATACTACTCCCTCTGTCCCAGGGATTAGGGCATGAAATTTCTAGCGCGATTATTTAGGCAGTGATCGATGGAGATTAAAAATCGGGATGTTTCCGTTTTTGCCCCTCCATGCCCGCGTTAACTTCGCTCGCCTCCTCGTTTCTCGCACGCCGACGCCGCCATCGCTAGCTGTATCCTCCCCCTCGTTCTTCTCCCAGCGCATGTGCTTTGAAGAAAATTGGTGATCCATGGCAACAAATTGTCCCCAATCAGAGGGGAAAAGGATCAGCAACCATTGAGGAAGAAGCGTTGCCACGGATCACTCTGAAATCTCACGGTGGAGATCAAATTGAGAGGGTTAGATTCGGTGGAGATCAAATTTATCGAGCTCCTATAAGAGCTTCGCGCCATGGACGCCCAATTCTTCATCTTCTCCATCAGGTTCTTCCTCCTATTCACTCTTTGTTCTTCTTCATGGCTGGCGTTGATTTGAACGAGCCAATAAATTGGGATGAACTTGAAGATTTCGATGGGGAAGCTCGGGAACTCGCTGGCGATTTTTTCTTCGAGGTGGATATCGACGAAGGTTAGTTTTCTTGGTAGATTCCGTCCAATGTTTCACTGATTCATGATTTGATTCTTACCAGTTTTTGTTTTGTGAGCAGATGACAGTAGCGACGAGGAACACCCACGACGTACTCTCGGCCTCACTGGTCTACGTTCTGCCCAAAGATGGACTACGAGGGAGTCGAGCGGCGTCGGGCTTGGCCGTCGCCCGCTGTTTGTGGGCGAGTCTAGCACTGCTGGAGCAAGCTGTGGCACGGGAGAAGGTAGCCGCGATGAAGATGGCCGTGGCACGGGAGAACCGAGCCGAGACGATGGAGATGGTCATGACCAAGGCCGAGCCGACGATGGAGATGGCCGGCCACGACGACGATGGAGATTGACGTGGCCAAGGCAAAGACGACAAGCATGAACTCGTTCGTAGAGGGACAGGGAGAGTGACGGGAATAGGATCTCTACCATGGGTGGCATGATCTTGTAGAGGGACTGAGAGGCGGCGGCTCTGATGGCGCACAGGAGTCGATGAGAACGACGATGCCCAGCACGCGTGCGTAGGAGTCGAAGGGAACGGGGAAACGAGTGAGGAGGGGTAGAAGTGGAACGGTACCCATCCAATATCCCCTGCGCCTTATGCCTTGAGTAAAAGTAGGAAAAAATTTCACGCCCTAATCCCTGGGACGGAGGGAGTATATCATAGCGCATATTACGATAAATATTAATGTTAAATATATTTTGTACACAAGTTTACATTCAGGTTTAAAAAATAATAAATATAATTAAAATATGATACTACTTTATGATATCACCCGCTATAGAGATAGTATCATACTACACTAGTATTATACTGATACTCCCTACTATAACTAGCCTAATCCCCATGAAGCAGTGGACCTAATCCAATCATACAATACTGTTCATGATGCGCTGGTAAAGCCAATCGACTCGATAAGACATGGCCCATGTGTCCTTACCGCGGTCCCAGGAACCAAAAAAGCCACACGGCACCCGTTCCAACATCTGCGGAATCCGACGGCCAGGATGCTCCCACCGCATCCGGACAGAGGGACAAAGCGCCATTCCCGTGCACACTTGCACGCGCCCACTTCCCCTCTACTAATATAAATAAAATAAATTTAATCATCGACGTTTCCGCCGCTAAACGGCTCAACGACCCTAGTTTATTACTCCTCGCCACCGCGCCGCACCGCCCGGGCCTCGGTTTCTCCGTCACATCGCCGTCGCCCCCCTCTCCTCCGCCTCCGCCTCGGCTCCCCCGTAAAAAGCCTCGGCCATCGCCGCGCCTCTGCTCCACCCCTTCCTCAAATGCCCGAGACCCCTGCTACCAACCCAGCATCCCCACCACATGGCTCCCGCTCTCCTCCGGCCCGCTTCCCCGCGCGCGCCGGCCCCCTGCGCCGCCGGCTCCGGCCGGACCCGCGGCACCGTGTCGGTGAGTGAGGTTCCCCGCCCGCCCATTTCCAGAGCTTCCTGGATTCGTCCCGATCCCTTTTGCTTATTTGTGTTGCTTTCGTGGGCGGCTGGCAGATCGCTGACTCCAGAGGGCGCGGCGTTGCCCTGAGGCTAGGAGGATCTGGACGGTGAGTTAACCGATCTCAGGCTTGTACTACTTTGTAGCTCTGTTAGTTTGGACCAATTACCAACCCGACCATGCAATTATCTCTGCCTGTCTGAAATTCTGCTCCGATATGACCTTTTGTCACCCACGGGTGGTGCGAAAATTACAAGTTCGCAGTGCTGTCTTTGATTTCTTGTTCGAAGCTGTTTTATCTTTGCCAGCTTGCATGCAAGTGTGTTTATGAGTTAATTTTCAGCTGCTTTCTCATTTCTCGGTGTCTTTAAGCAAGTGTCCAGCATTCTGTTCTTATTTCGTTTGTGCTGTCTGGCTACAGAAGACTGAAGAAAATCCCCTTCATAAAAAGACTGCAGAAAATATACCCAAAAGTTGGGAATAATAAATCTTGGAATGTGCAGTTTTTCAAGGAATACAGCGGTGTAATAGTGTAAATGGTTTATGTCACACTGATATGATCCAAATTGTAACTAGTTTATATCCATTATTTTCCTATAGAGCATAGTGCCCTCCCTGTTCATCATAATACAAGATTCATACTGTAGCATTTAACCATGGATTCCTATTGTCAATATGCTAATGCCTGGTTATGTTTTAGCTTTCTATGGTACCGGTTGTACAAATAACATCTCTCCTTCACTCTGTTATATCTAGCATCGGTGGGCACGGTTTTTCCTGTTGAGAATTCTGGGCTGGTTGATGATGGATTATGCTTACAACTGTGTAGTGCTATGATGGTGTGAAATGCTAATGTATGAACAATGTAGTAGGCCTCAAATTGACACTTTGTCAACTAAACATAGCGCTGGAAAACACCAAATTTTACGACTAAATCTTCATTTTCTGTGGTGGGGAAGTATTTTGTTATTTTAGTGTATTATGCATCACAAAACTAAAGTTTATCATCTCATGTAGTACAAAGGCCTCAAGAGATCATTCTGGCTTGACCCGGCAACTTCTAGATTTTCAACATGGTACAGTAAATGAGGCAGATGGGGATTATGATCCGTTGGGTCAGCTGAAAGCAAGGTTCATGGACTTCAAGCAACGGAACTATGTGTAAGTCGACCATGTAGTATATAATGAATGTTTCGCTTTGAGATCTTAGATGAATATATTTACTTATTGACATTGTTGTATTTGTAACGGTGCTCAGGGAAAATTCTACTAAATATCAGAATCTCGCTGAGCAGCAAACACCAGAGGTACATCACTGTAATGTTAATTCCATGTTTTTGTAATTTTCAAATTACTAATCTGGTATTACTGTTTTTTTCATGTTCCTGTGTCCAGTTCATGGTGGTTGCATGTGCTGACTCCAGGGTCTGCCCCACAAGTATTTTGGGCCTTCAGCCTGGGGATGCATTTACTGTTCGTAACATAGCAAATCTGGTACCACCATATGAGGTATTACGAAATTAGCACGTCTTTATGTTTTGTTGAACTTCTAAAGCAATGCAGCTTTTACTGTGGAAGTTCTAATTGTAAAAATCGCTGCAATATTAGCATGGAGCTTCAGAAACTACTGCGGCACTAGAGTTTGCTGTTAACACACTTAAGGCAAGAATCTCTTGTGACATGGCTATCATTTTTCTTTGCTCCCATGCATGTGACAGAATATATGCAGCAAGTAGGTATCCAGTATTGATGCAATTGGCTTCCTTTGCTCAGGTACCAAATGTTTTAGTGGTCGGTCATAGTCGCTGTGGTGGCATCCAAGCACTGATGAGCATGAAAAATAAGAAAGATGATTCAAGTTCTAGGTAAAATGCCCTTCCCAGTTCCCCCTTTCATGTTCTATTTCCGTACATTTACATGATGCAAGTCTTATTTGTTTTTATTGAACAGAAGCTTTATCAGAGACTGGGTCTCTCTTGGGAAGAGCGCCAGATTAAGCACTGAAGCAGCGGCTGGAAATTTGAATTTTGAATCACAGTGCAGACATTGTGAAAAGGTGATTTGTTCATATCATTGTGATGCGCGATAGTAAGCACTGAAAATAGTGCTTCCAGAGTGCTTTGGATTAGTCTCTTCCATGTCCTTATTTATTCCAAGTCATCTCAGGATTTTAGGCAGTAAACACGCCATCAGTTACGTGCTTCTTGATTGAGTTCATATGCCTTCAAATTCTTCAAGTTTTGGAATTAGATAGAGTGGTTTTTTTCTCACACGTCAAATTTGGCTTCATATGCATGCTAGATGCCAACCGTTTCTTTTCTTTCATCTCTGTAAGGTGTCATGAAATTTGAGCATGCCAGATAGTTGAACATAGAGCCATATTATCTATTTATCTGAAGTGGAACCACCATCATTGTCTAACACTGAATAAGTTATTTGGTGCAGGAATCCATTAATAGCTCACTTTTGAACTTGTTAACATACCCATGGATAGAGGAAAGGGTGAAGGAAGGAACTTTGAACCTTCATGCGGGGTACTACAACTTTGTTGATTGTACATTTGAGAAGTGGACATTAGTGTACCGTCCAGGGCTGGAAGGTGGCAGCAAGTATGCCATAAAGAACAGGTCTACCTGGTCTTGATCAATGAACATAGGTAAAGTTCACTCTGCCCCTCATTTTACTCTGCCATTCTTCCATTGCAACCTACTCCAGTTGGTATTGATATAAAAACTTTTTTCAATGCAGAAGAATACTCCCTTGATGGGGTAAAGTGCAGCACAGAGAACAATATAGTATCATAGTAAAGTTTGTCAAAATCCCCTGGGACAAAGTAAATTCAGTCCAATTAGCTATGTGTTGTTTTCTATCTTTGAATTACCAAACAGCGACTCAGTGAACTGCAAAACCATAGTCAAACGAAACAATGTACAATGCTGACACATTTGACTCAGACCTTGTGTTGTTATAACATCTGTATCATTCAGTGTATCATTGTAACAATAAGATACAGCTTTGTAATAATTTGTGCTATCAGTGTATAATTATTTTGAGTACATGTTGAACTCAGAGAAACAAAACTGCCCTGTAATGTCATTTTGTCAGACCATAGCATCATAAATTTTAGCTCTTTGTAATCCCCATATGTTCGTTTGAAAGGTTTCTGTTATCTGAGCCCACTATATCTTACCACTTTTTCGTTAGTTCTGTACTGCGAAGATTCAGATTGTTCTAGGCAACTGTTACCTCACATTTTTTCTTCCTTGAGCATAAGGTATGAACTTGGTTTTATTAGTTTATCATTCACAAATTTCTTGCTTGAGCAGAATAAATTGTGAAGAGGAACCATCATCATTATTTGACAGCGAATAAGTTATTTGGTGCAGGAATCAATTAATAGATCACCATTGGACTTGTTAGCATACCCATGGATAGAGGAAGGGGTGAAGGATGAACTTTTTTATTTTGAACAGAGGGAGGCGCTGGAGACGCCAAATTTTCATTCAGCTCAAACACAACTTACAGTGTGCAGTACAATTCCCTTAAAAGAGAAATTTTGAAAAGCTAGTACTATAGGGCAATTGCCAGGCTGATGAGCTAACTAGAGCAAGCATAGACGAAATTTGTCTAATTGGCTGATGTGTGCAGTTGTGGCTACACCATTGATATCTCTTTTGATGTGATAAGCCTGATCCTGCATGTGCCTGCAGCTTTCCTTGTAATTTGCTACATATTCTCTTATTTCCCAAGGGACATGAGCATCTGTTGTTCTTTTTGCTGCCGCCGCTCTTGCAAGGGTGAGGCTGTCTGTGAGAAATTTGAACCTTCATTCAGGATGCTGGTATACTCCAACTTTGTTGATTGCACATTTGAGAAAAGGATATTAGTGTACCGTCCAGGGTTGCAAGGTTGCAGCAAGTATGCCATAGATACTAGGTTCTACATTGTCTTGATGAAAATAGGTTTTGCTTACTCTGGTAAAGTTCACTCTGTCCCCTGTAATTAAGCATGGTTTTACTTTGCCATTTTCTCATTGCAACTTACTCCAGGTGGTGCTGATATAAATACTATTTTCCCTGAAGAAGAATAATACAGTAGTGCAATGGAGTAAAGTGCAGCACATCCAACTATACAGCACCACAGTAAAGTTTGTCAAACCGCTGGGGACAAAGTAAGTTAAGTCCAATTACATGTGTGCCCTTCTCCATCTAGAATGGCCAAACAGTCACTCAGTAAACTGCGAAACCACATTCAAACGAACCAGTGTACTATGCTGCCACATTTGGCTTGGACCCTGTGTTGTTGTAACATTTGTATCATATAATTACTTACTGCAACAATAAGATACAGCCTTTTATTATGAGTGTAGAATCTTTTGAATGTAATGCTGTCACATTTGGCTTGGACCCTGTGTTGTTGTAACATTTGTATCATATAATTACTTACTGTAACAATAAGATACAGCCTTTTGATGTTTTGCGTTATGAGTGTAGAATCTTTTGAATGCAATGCTGCCACATTTGGCTTGGACCCTGTATTGTTGTAACATTTGTATCATATAATTACTTTTTTGTAACAATAAGAAACAGCTTTTGAATGTTTTGTGCTATGAGTGTAGAATTATGAATACATGTTGAACTCTGACAAACAAAACTGTGATGCAATGTCATTTTGAATCTGCACTGCTCTTTTGTCGGATTTTGGTATCTGAGACCACTATATCTTACCTCCTTTTCATGATGCTAAGATTCAGACTGTTCTAGGCGACCGCTGATTTCACAATTTCCTTGCTTCAGAATAAGGGAGGACATGTGTAGTTCTGCTTTATCATGTGTATTATGCGGCAGCACCAAAATGTGCTCTCTGTAATGTACTGGCAGAGAAATAGTAGTTGGTTGATGTGTTACATCCAAAGGATAGTGTACCGTCATTTATCTGAGTGCTTGTACTTCTTCAGTGTCATCTCAGAACCTGAACGACAGAGTTAAGTGATTGCAAACTCACCGTGTTGATCGAAGTTAATTCTGTGACATATACTCCACAGGATGATACATTTGAAAATAAAGCATGCTACATAGTGCTCATCATGAGGTCACCACTCACCAGCTACCTTGAACCTTGGGAGATCAGCGCCGAGAAGCATTGCCTCTTGTAGCTCTCCACGGCGAGCAGCTGATCCTCCCGGCTGAGCAGCACGGCACGGAGAGCCGCCTGCAGCGCCGGCCGGGCCGCACCGGCAGTCTGCCCGACGTCCAGCTCCAGGACGCTCCGTGTCCTCCCGCCGACGGTGGCGATCTCCGCGCGCACCGCCCTCGCGCTGACTGACCGCACGGCGCGCCCCAGCTCGGACATGAGGCTCGGGCGGTCGGCGCAGCACACCCACGCCCTGACGCGCTTCGCCCTCTCCCGGCCGTCCCAGCGCTCCTCCTCCACGCCGACCTCGTCGATCTCCCCCGGGACGGCCACGCCGGCCATCGCGCCGCCGTCGGCGTCGCCACGCAGCTCCCGCACGTGCCGCACCACCTCACCGAGCAACGCCGCGTTGTCCATCTGCGCTGCGCACACGTGAGGACGTACGCGTCAGATGTGCTCGGCTCAGCTGGCGTCGCCGACCATAGCTGACTGTCACGAGCATCGAGAGCTCACCTGGGAGGCTGACGGGAGAAGGCTGCGCAGCGTGGAGAGGTGGGTGTTGATGCGCTGCCGCCGCTTGCGCTCCGCCTCGCTGTGGCTCCTGCTCGTCCTCGCCGCCGCTGCGGGCGCCGAGCGCTCGACGCCCATCTCCATCCCTGCCTCCTCCGGGTCACCGCTCCGTGTCGGCACCACCACCACCATTGTGTCTATGTCCTCGCCTCTCGAGCTGTTTAAAACGACCAGGAGGCGGGAAGCCGGTCGAGCCGTTAAATAAGGGGAGGTACGTCAAGTCGTCGACAGACACCGACGCCGACACGCGCGGCTTTACCGCGTCGGGAGCGGTCGCCCGCGACGGTGTCCCGATCTGCGGCGCCGGTCGGCCTGTGAGGAGAAAAGTTGCTTCTTGTGGTCTCGCTGACCATGATCCTTGTCCTTCGGCATGCATGCCTTTGTAGTTCAAAAATGCTAGACTTACGGGCTCCCAAGTTACGGACTGATGTGGTTCCAGTCGATTAGTGTATGTCCTTTTACACTGAAAAGAGGAATGGTAAAAACGATCGAAACGACAGCGGCAAACTGCAGTTCACGTTACATGTGGCGGAGCCAGGACATTGACCTTGTCTCGTCAATTTCAAATTGTGTAATTAAATATATGTATTTGTACGATTTCTCTCTATATATGTTCGCATATTTTCTACCTGTATACCAAAAAACTACGTAGTCAATTGACTTCACAGCCAACATGTGGCTCCGCCACTTGATGTCGCCTCCGTGCTGCTAGATGTAAATTTGGGTAATACTCCCTCCGTTTAGAAATATAAGATGTTTTAGCTTTGTGACGTGAGTGTATCTAGATATGTTTTAATGTATAGATTCGAGCACTATAACATGTCTAGATACACTCACTTTACAAAACTAAAACATCTTATATTTCCGAACGAAGGGAGTACTTCCCATCAAAGTTTTCAGCGACCTCCTATACTTCAGGGCATCGTGGAGCTCGCACATGACTGTTGCTCCGTCTTTGGCTCATGTGCTAGCGCTGGGTAGCTTGGGTGGCCTAGGCTACGACCTTCGCAAGAGTCTGCATGGTCTGGGTGGGAAGTACCAGTGCCAGCGCCGGAGCCGCCTATGTACCGGCTGCCACCTCCCGTGGAACCATCAACCATGGTTGTGGTCGCCGCCGGTGGTCATCCACATCGACGATGATGAGGACACGTAGGAATGCCAGGGCCACACAATACTCTAGATAGCTAGGGTTTCTATTTAGTTTTTTTATTATATCCTTTTTCATTTTTTCGAAACGAGGCAAAAGACTTGCCATTTTCATTAACTAAGCGGAAGAGGGTTGGACAGTTAATTAGAGAGAAACTGGCCAAAAACCAATACAAATACACGAATATCGTCATGGAACACGACTATATTGGGCACCACCACCGGCCGATCTGGCCACATGCCAACAGTCGGCCACACACGCCAACGAAAGCAACTCCGACTTTGACGATGAGCATCGCAAAGGAAATATGTTGGGCTTGCGCCAACCGAACCCTCCATAGAAGCCACCGGTTGCCCGTCATCGTTGCCGCAGGGACATCTCCACCGCAGCTCTGACTCCAAAGCGACATGGCGAGCACAAGAGAACATATTGGGCACGCCAGAAAGATCGACTACCGAAGCCCGAGCCGTGACCCAAACTTTGCTCGAAGCATTATCATTGCCAAACTGCACGCAGCACCCTCGGAAAGCAACCTCGGCAACATGCCAACCTTCACCGGTCCCCAAGCTGAAGTTGGCTCTGGACAATGCCCCCAAGGAGGAGAAAGACGCCAATGACGCCTCCATCTCCCAATCCCGAGGATCTAAGGTTTCCCCCCGGAGAAAAAAACCACGGAAGGTAGAGAATCACAACTACACAATGACGCCTCCAGCAAGGTCTGTGACGCCAACGGGCGTCACCGTCGCCAGTTTCAGCAGAGCAGGAACGAGAATTTCTTCCAGAGATGCTACCAAAGCCGCCCATGTCAGCCAACCTCGAGCCTCACCCAACGCAACACCTCCCCTGCCGAGGTACCTCTATCACCACCTGCAAGCCGATCTCACCGAAGGCGAAATCGCCCATCACCCGCCAGCTTCAACGTTGCCCTTGTACCCGACGAAGTTGACACCGGCACCGTCTGGAGCCACCGCTCCAGCGTCCGGGAACCACAGCGGTCCTAAAACCGGCGAGCCCCCACACCACACGAGCAGAGGGCCAGCCGCGAGCCGACCAGGTCCTAGAACCGTCGAAGCAGACGTGCGCGGAATGCAGCCCACAAAGCTCAGATTGGGCCCATGCGGGCCCGCGCGACCGCCACCGTCACAGGTGGTCATCGCCGCAGTAGGCCAACTTGACCACTCCGCCGCACGTCACCTCTGCCACGGTCCCAACAGTCGCCGTAGTGCTGCGCCGCCCATCCTTGCTCTTGGGAGCGCCTCTGCGTCCACCGCTATTCTCCTCATCCCCTTTGGAGGCGGGGGCCACCGCCACGCCACCGCCATGGAGCCGGCGGCAGCGGCGGCGAGAGGGATCTGGCTGGGAGGCTCGAGCGAGGGGGCGGCTAGGTTTCCCTGGGGTCGCCCACGAGGAGCGACGCGAGGGACGGGAAAGAAAATCCTTTTTCATTTTTGGTTATATGTAAATTATAGGTTTAGGGATGAAAATGTTAATGGGACAAAAATGAGTCGTGCCGCTGAGTTCATCCCGACCCAAACTGACCATGGGAGGACAAACAAACCTTGTACATCCGTGGTTCGATCCCATATTATGGATTACAAGAGACATAATAGGTGTGCGAAATAGATCGGCTCACTGGAGTTGTTCTGAGCGACTAAGTACTGCTCATCCTTTTGGTGTGCGAAATGGATCACAAGAGCAATTCTATTGGAGTAAAAAAAGCGTCGGCGGTCATGGTGCTGGCTGGCCGGCGAACTGCTCATCCTTTTCTCCAGTCGTGCAGTACGTGCTACACCATCAGGTAATGATGTGTTGGTTCCCTGTATGTACGCACCATACCAATGCAAGTATACTGTATACACGTTCCTGACCGTGATCGATCGACCCTGTGCGATGTACTCCGTATGTCGGAGATGGACAGCCCGAGACGAACCATGATTCCCCTCTCTTCTCTTCTCCCCCAAGGGATGACCACAAGCAAAGCGATGCCGCCATGCCGGGTCCCTCCTGAAATGAAACCCCAGCAGTGGTCGAAGGCCCTCAAGCTTTCCTCGTCCATTCCCCCTACGTTCGGTAAAAACGCCCAGCAAAAGCCATGGACAGGTGATGATCACCTTCTTTGCTTTAACCGTGTCCTACACCACGGGACGTACGTGCTCCCTCCCGCCGTAACAACGTGCGCCCCCTTTAGGTTACACAAAGCTACTACACACTGCTGAAGAGCATGAGAGGCTGAGCCCGGCTCAGGTTCTCATCCACCACCACCGGCACCATGCGGCGGCACAGTGAGCACTCGTGGTTTTCTCCGGGGTCCGGCCGGCCGGCGAAAGGCACGAGAAGGGAACAGCCGAGCAGGACCTCCGGCTCCGTTGGGCCCCAACCTTGCCTCCGCGCTGGGGCGACACGCCGTCGATGTAGCGGAACAGGGACGACGTGAGCTCCGGCTGCCTACCTTCAATGGCGAGCAGGATTGTTGAGTATGAACTGTATGATCGGTCTGCACGGACGGACGTAGGAGTGGCGTCATCCGGCTGCCGACCGACAGCCTGCTTGTAATTTGCAATCGGTGATCGTCCAAATCGACAAAACTGACCCATTGGACAAACTTCAGCACAAAATGAACCTAGTTTCAAACTATTTCACGAAATAACCCTTTTCAGTAGCGCCTGCGGTCCCGGCGCTATGCTCCGATGCATAACACCCTGCACTAGGGCGCTATCATCCTGGCCACGTGGCTCAGCGGGCCCCGCATCTGGCACCATAGCGCCTGAGCCTGGGGCGCTATGCCCTTAATGGGCCGGCCCACGACGTCTGCGCCGGTGCGATGCTAACCGAGGTGGGAGTTTAGTCCCACCTCGGAAGCTGACGGGAGTTTACACCAGTTTATAAGCCCGTGTGTGAGAGGGACCACGAGCTCCTCTCAACACACACATATGCAGGCTGACCCGTGCAGCCTACCCCTCTCTGCCCTGTGGGCCCGCCTGGCTGGGCGTGCTGCTCGCTAGTAGGGTCCACCCCGAAAACTTGTGGCCCTAGCCAGGCTAGGCGGGCTTTTTTTGCTGTTTCTTTTGTGGGTCCCACGGTTAGGTAGCGCCCCTGTGGCCGGCGCTATACTGCTGAGGGTAACACCCTGCTCGCCGGCGCTATCTGTTGGTGTTTAGCACCCCAGCTGGCGGCGCTACCTGACAGACCTGGGTATAACCAGGTCCGCTCCCAGCCCGCACCAAGAACTCCAACTCCACACAGTCGACCAAGCAGAGGACCATGGCGGCGGCGGTTCCTCTCTCCTCCCCCATCTAATCTCCAACAGATCTGCAGGATTCCGGCCGGGATTTCGTTCTCCACCCCTCCCTAAAGGTATTCCCCTAAGATCCCCTTAATTTCATCCACAAAATTTGTCACATTTGCCCTCTATTTGAAACCCTAGTTCATCCCCTATTTACGAAATTTGGGTTCCAATTTGTGAATGAAAATTCATGATTCTTGTATCTATAGCCCTCATAGTTGTAGAAGTTAGAAGGGATTAATTCGAAATTTGTATTTTGGATATTGTATGGATTGTGTATTTTCGGATTTTGTATTTTGTTTAGTCATGTGAATATGTGAATCCCTAATAAATTTTTGTTGTATCCTACTGTATGTAGTATAATTTTTTTGTATGGGCTAGGTGGTAAGAAATTATTTGATGGTTGGGATAGGTGGTAAGAAATTAGTTGGATAGGTTGTAAGAAATATGTTGATGTTTATAGTTGAGATGCAATGCTCTATAAATATAGTATAATTATTAATTATTGAAATATGTTATAAAACATGTCACGGTTCATGATATCATTTTCCATATCCTCTTGCATACAATATCCATCTAAATCACCGATTCCATTGTTGTACATGTAATCCTCAGGGTCATCTCCCCCATGCTCATCATCCTCCTCTTCCGGTGGTTCACGTTGGTGAGTTCTACTTGGGCTCAATGGTAGCATCTTCGTTGGTTGAGTTAATTCATCTTGGGTTACCGGAGGTGGGCTCCCATCGTGGTCAACTAGAGGATCATTTGGTTCCGGACTCCCACCATGCAAAGGGGATGCACGACGGTTCAAGTCAAGCTCATACTGACAATTAATGTTCTTGGTGGCAAACAACTCGAGAGCCTTGTCTTGCGACTCGGCCACAACCTCCTTGTATGCAACCCAATGTTGCTCCGAGTTGAGGGGCATTGTCTTCCAACGAAGGTGCATTCCAAACCCTACATTATGCCGCCCTTCCAATTCAACCAAGTGAGTTGGGTCATTCCATTTCAATTGTTCCCAAACTTTGTCCACAACTTCCGCATACGTAGGACTACGATCAAATACCATCACCACTTCATCCGGGTCACCATCCAAATTGCCTTTTAGAAAAGCCTCCTTGCCGACAATGTGGACACTTACAATTCTTGCCATCTAAAAATATGGTTCAAACAACCAAATCCATCATAAATGATGTGAACTATATGCACATATCATAACCCTAACAAACATTAGGTGTACTAAACAAATAGCCTAATCCTACAATATATCTCACCCTAACAAACATTAGGTGTACTAAACATATCATAACCCTAATAAACATTAGGTGTACTAAACAAATAGCCTAATCCTACAAAATATCTAACCCTAACAAACATTAGGTGTACTAAACATATCATAACCCTAACAAACATTAGGTGTACTAAACAAATAGCCTAATCCTACAAAATATCTAACCCTAGCCATCACAACTACATCTCACACTTCATACCACCTATGGGATTACCAAACCCTACAAACAATTGGACAAATCCTATATAAAACTAAATCTAGGGTTACCAAGATCTAGATCCAATGTACAACAAAAACAACAAGTTCACAAGTTTCTAATTGGACAAATCCTATGTAGGTCATGGAGATTACCTTGAGGCACTTGGAGCAGTCCTAATCCTTGGAAAATAGGCTATGAATTGGTGGGGATTTGGGTGGGGGCGAAGAGGGGGAGAGAGAAAGAGTTTCGGATTGGAGGAGGAAGAAAACTACTGGTTCTAGCGGCCATGGGTTCAATATACATAACCAGACGATAGCACCCCAGAACCCGGCGCTACACTCAAGAGGATACAGCCCCGGACAGAGGCGCTACCTAAACGGGTTGTGGGCCCTTTTCCCAAATGTGCGGAGTAACGGTATATACCAAGGGATACGATGCCAGAGGGTAGCATAATCCATTTTTTCTTAAGTAATCCTAAGCATTAATACTCAATGACTATGCCATGCAAATGATCTACCCATCAATTATACATCTACGATCTATATGTAATCCTAAGCATTTTTTAGATCTATATGAAAATCTAGGATCTAGATCTAACCCATTCACCCAAAATTTGAAGATTCGGATTGGTCAAATACATGAGTGATGGGGGAGAGTACCTTGATTCGCTTTCCAAAGCCTTAATCCCCCACAAAAACTTCAAAATATGGGGAGATCTAGCAGGGTGGCGAAATAAGAGAGAGAGGGGTAGAATTTTGGGAGATTTCGAGGAGGTGGTAGGTGGGGGGCGGGCGCGAGTTGGTTTTACCCTGCCTGGGAGGTATAGCGCCGGCGAGCAGGGTGTTACCCTCAGCAGTATAGCGCCGGCCACAGGGGCGCTACCTAACCATGCGACCCACAAAAGAAACAGCAAAAAAAGCCCGCCCAGCCTGGCTAGGGCCACAAGTTTTCGGGGTGGACCCTACTAGCGAGCAGCACGCCCAGCCAGGCGGGCCCACAGGGCAGAGAGGGGTAGGCTGCACGGGTCAGCCTGCATATGTGTGTGTTGAGAGGAGCTCGGGGTCCCTCTCACACACGGGCTTATAAACTGGTGTAAACTCCCGTCAGCTTCCGAGGTGGGACTAAACTCCCACCTCGGTTAGCATCGCACCGGCGCAGACGTCGTGGGCCGGCCCATTAAGGGCATAGCGCCCCAGGCTCAGGCGCTATGGTGCCAGATGCGGGGCCCGCTGAGCCACGTGGCCAGGATGATAGCGCCCTAGTGCAGGGTGTTATGCATCGGAACATAGCGCCGGGACCGCAGGCGCTACTGAAAAGGGTTATTTCGTGAAATAGTTTGAAACTAGGTTCATTTTGTGCTGAAGTTTGTCCAATAGGTCAGTTTTGTCGATTTCGACTCGGTGATCGGGACCGGCAACGTTGTGCAAGGCATCGATCCCGTCGGCGCTCGTCAAAGGGAAGACAGCCTAGCACTAGCAGTAGCAGGTCCCTGGTGACATCGGCCCCCCTTGGCCTGGTAACGAGGGATTCTCATTCGTCCAAAGTTCGTGGGGCTGGTCGAGATGAGATTCGTCATTGCAAGAGAAGTTTTACAAGTGTTTCTGTTTTCGGCAGGTTCTCCTTATTAACCTCTTGGAAACAGGCTATTCCTTCCAAATTATAAGGTAAAGCCACATAGCTGAACCCATACAAAATAGTGTAAGAAGTAAGAAACCTCTCTTACACTACATATCAAAGACAAAACATAAAGCAGGAGTAATAACATCGCTCCAAGAACTTCCGTAGACAACTGACAAGATTCACCCAAACGACTACGAAACCATCGGAATTGCGCCGCTAGCTCCCCCAAATTTTGCCCACTACAATAAATCAGATCATTTTTTACCTTCTATTTTCCACTTATTACTTTTTGTGAACAAAATGTTTAGTCACTAGCAGTCTGGCATTGTCACGTTAGATCCTACTTGGCTAACCTTAGGTGACAGATATCCGACCAAATGGTTGTAAACCAAAATCAGCCTAATCTAGTTTAGCCGTCTACATGGGCAGAGCCTAAAAATCGAGCATTTTCTTTTCTAGGACTTCGCCTTATGAGAGTCCATATCTTTTAGGGACTTAATCTCTTTACAACAAATTCCTATTTTTGGCCTTGGCCTTTGTACAATTCATTTCTTTTTAGCCTCGGCTAAAAATAGGTCGTAAGCCGCATCATGTCGTCTATGACCATTTCATGTAAAGGAATGAACAACACGATTTTATGAAGTTTCTTGCCGCCGGCGCGGAGTCTATGACATCTTCCTCGACTACTACGCAGCATCGCACCGGCCCATAGACTTAGGTTTCAGTGGTGCGGGGGGTTCGCTGGAGTTGGGAAGGTGGATGGGTTTAGAGGAAGGCCCCAAGAAGCGACGGTCCGGCGGTGGGCGGCAGATGGGGCGGTGCAGCGAGGCGATGCAGGAGCAGCATTGGTCGTTGGTGGTGGAAGACGGCGGACCGGCCGGCGGTAGCAACAGAGGGTTGAACTAAGACGATGCGGGGGGTCAACCACAGCGATGAAGACGATGATGCTAGCTATGGTGGGCCAACCCACGATAGAAGTCTTGCGTGCGTCATGGTGTTTCCTGATACTAAACGCGTCAAACAAGACGGTGCCGCCTATATATCAAGTTGGGTGGCGCGGGGCGAGGCACCGCACACCCTTCTTGGGCCGGCTCACCATCTCCCTATCGTCTTCTTCCTCGCGAGTCACCGCCTGCCGTCGTTTCTTCGTTATCCTAGTCGCCCGCCGCCGCCACCCGCCACCGTTTCTTCCTAGTGCCAGTCGCCTGCCACCACCACCCATCGCCGGAGAAGAGAAGATCCATCTCCCCTGCCACTGGCACCGGCCGAACAGCCACCGACCACCACTCGTAGTCGGCGGCGCTCCCGCGCCGCCTTACCACCCTGCCCTCCTCAAATCTCCTCCTCCACCGGTCGACCGCCCCAGCCATCCCTTTAAATCCCCCATCCGACCGCCTCCATCTCCAGCACCGGCGAGCTCCCCACCTCCAACTCTAAGATCCCGACGCCCGCACCCCAAACCCTAAGTTCTAGGGCTTGCTCTGCCGCCTCCATCGCGGCCAGCCACGGCGTCGACGGCTTCGTGGCTCCGCCCCTCCCCGCTCATCTTTTTTATTTTTGATCTCCACCCGATTCACATGCATCTTCATATTCCTCCCGTTGCACGCTAAATGGGCCGGCCCACACCCGCCCAGGGTGTGCGGCGCGGGGTAGGCTCCACCCTGGGTGGAGCAGGGAGCTGCTATACCCCGCCCCTTGCGGGAGCGAATCGCTCCCGCCTGGGAGCGGTCTCCGAATGGGCCGACCGAATTTGGCCCAATAGGTAGGTTTTTTTTTCCGTTTAAACAAATTTTAGATGTGCATAAATATATTTTGAATATGAAATTGGAATAAATTACAAATTTCGAATAAATTTTAACTTTGGAACAAATTTCGAATTTGGAATAAATTTCAAATTGGAACAAATTTCGAATTTGGAACAAATCTCGACTTTGGAACAAATTTCGAATTTAGAAAAAAATTCGAATTCGGAACAAATTTCGAATATGGAACAAATTTCGAATTTGAAACAAATTTAGAATTTGGAACAAAAAATGAATTTGGAACAAATTTCGAATTTAGGACAAATTTCGAATTTGGAACAAATTTCAAATTTAGAACAAATTTAAATTTAAACAAACTCCAAAAAATAAACGGTTTTAAAACATATTTGAAATTTGAAAATTGTTTAGATTTCACATAAAGAATAAAAAGAAAATTGTGAAAAAATAGAAAGAAAGGAAAAAAAAGCAGAAAACACCTTACCTGGGCCGGCCCAGCTGGCGGAGGGACGTGAGCGGGGTGGATATCTGATGTCTACGCACGCGTCTGTTCTTGTAGACAGTGTTGGGCCTCCAAGTGCAGAGGTTTGTAGAACAGCAGCAAGTTTCCCTTAAGTGGATCACCCAAGGTTTATCGAACTCATGGAGGAAGAGGTCAAAGCTATCCCTCTCAAGCAACCCTGCAATTACGATACAGAAAGTCTCTTGTGTCCCCAACACACCCAATACACTTGTCAGATGTATAGGTGCACTAGTTCGGCGAAGAGATAGTGAAATACAAGTGGTAGTGATGATTATAAGTAGTAACTCTGACTTGAAGTAAATATCGCTGCGAGCAAACATGTAACAAAACAGGAAGTAAACGGTGTGCAATGCTTGGAAATAAGGCCTAGGGATCATACTTTCACTAGTGGACACACTCCCAACAAATATAACATAATTGAACCAATAGATGCTATCATCAATATGCAACTCAAACAATTCTCCAATGGAAAACATACAATAATCATGCGTAGGGCTACGAAGCACTCCTCAAAGTCCGTATGTACCCAAACTAGATTGTCTCACACTATCATCGTGAACGCACTAGATGGTTCCAACAAACACCACATTCATAGAGACATTAACCAAAAAGATACACATGATGCACACACTAGTCACCTTTACACCATGATACGAGGTATCTCCGAGAGTACAATAATAAAGCATAGGAGTAGCATAATATCTGAATAATAACATCTACCAATTCAACTAGATACAAAGCTCACGATCACATAAAGATCACATCATGGGAGAGAGAGGTGAACCACATAGCTACCGGTAGAGCCCTCAGCCCCGGGGATGAACTACTCCCTCCTCATCATAGGAGACAGCAAGGTTGATGGAGATGGCGGTGAGGTCGATGGAGATGGCGGAGACGGCGATGGAGACCGATGGAGATGGCTCTGGGGGCACTTTCCCGTCCCGGCAGGGTGCCGGAACAGAGACTTCTGTCCCCCGAAATTTGTCTTCAATGGCGGCGGAGCTGCGGAACTGTTCTAGGAAAAACGTCGACTCCCCTAGGGTTTTCCGTCCCGAGGCTTTATATAGGCGAAGGGGCGTCGTCAGGAGTGGCCCCAGGCCTCCTCACACCTAGGCGGCGCGGCCAGGGCCTGGGCCGCGCCGGCCTAGTGTGAGGCTGGCCTGTGGCCCCTCTCCTTCGCCTCTTCGGATCTCTGGAAGCTTTCGGAAAAAATTAAGACTTCAGGAACTTGTTTCGTCCAATTCCGAGAATATTTCCTGTGTAGCTTTTCTGAAACACAAAAATAGCAGAAAACAGGGAACTGGCACTGTGGCATCTTATCAATAGGTTAGTTCTGGAAATCGCATAAAAACGCCACGAAGTGTAACGAAACGCAAGGCAAATGGTGTAAAAACAAGCATGGAGCATAAAAAATTATAGATACGTTGGAGACATATCAGCATCCCCAAGCTTAACTCCTGCTCGTCCTCGAGTAGGTAAGTGATAACAAAAGAAATAATTTTTGAGGTGACATGCACCTACACAATCTTGATCATATATGTAAGCGTTGTGAGCTGGGATCATAAGAACTTAAAACATGGGCATGAAAGATATAATCTTGACAGAAGAAACTTAGCAACCATGTTATAAACATGAAAATGAACACAAACAAAAGATCATGAAAATGAAGCAATGAAAGTCAAACGTGTGTGTTCAAATCATATGGAAAATATAGCAAATGGTTTTCAGCTTGTCCCTCATGGAGAGCAAAACATAAATGCATAGGACACCTTCAAGTTTAAGAGGGCGACTAGATACAAATAATTTAAGAACAAGTGAAACCATGATCATGAATCAATCAATGAAAACTTTGGGACAATGCACATTATACTCAGAATGACAACTATGCTCTCTTAATGGTGCATAAAGGTAGAAGGTGGTGACTCAACATAAAAGTAAAAGAAAGGCCCTTCGCAGAGGGAAGCAGTGATTAAATATGTGCTAGAGCTTTTTATTTGTAAAAGAGAGAGATAAAAATTGAGTTTTGAGAGGTGGTTGCTTTTTTCAACGACTAGTAATGGGGTTCTTACTATCTTCCATACAAAAATGAAGCAAGTTTTTGAGAGAGATTGGCACTTTTGTGCTCCTTTATAAAGCTTGGCACTCCTCCCCACCTTTTTTTCTTTCTCAAACCATGGCTAACCGATTCCATCGGGTGCCCACCAACATTCACATACCATGGAGGAGTGCCTTTTTTCTTTTTTTTTTCTTTTTGGAATAAACAATATGAAAGATAGCAAATCCGACCACTACGTCCCCATGAGCTGAAAACAGTGGCACAAAATGAGAAGTAGTTGAAAGTTGTGAAAGGTAGCACATGCAAATTTACTTTGGAATGGCTTACAAATACCATGCATAGGAGTTTATAGTGGACACAATGGAAAACTTGGTTTTTGGGAGTTGGATGCACGAGTAGAGCTCATACTCAGTACAAAATGAGGGCTAGCAAAAGACTGGGAGCGACCAACTAAGAGAGCAATAACGGCCATAATCATGCAAAGCGACAAAGCAACATTAAAAGAAGCATAAGATGGCATCAAAAGTCAAAAACTAAATGATCATAGAGGCTATTGGCAACTTTGTAAGAGTCTAACATGTGTGAGCATGCGCCAAGTCAACCCAAATAAAGCATCAAGAAGAAAACCAAAATAATGCTTCCAAACGATAAAAACAACGCATGATTTTTTCAAAGGCTCATTAAGCAATCTCAGTTATTTGAGACAAGTCATGCTACAGCAAAACCACTAAGCATACTATCAAAAAGACATCAAGCATGACATGCAAAAGCCTAGGCCGCAGTCTACACAAGCTCCTTTTTTACCACTTTTTTGCATAAAGCTTTTTCTCTTTTCCAACACCATTCAAAAATTTTATAAACACCTCTTTTGATGAAAACCAATAAAGATCAGAGCCAAAAATACACCTTGATGTAAAGATATAACAAGATCTGAACAAAAATCAAGGTGAAAAATGCAAGCTAAATGCAGTAGCAGAAAAAGAGAACACTCGTTGAAACGATAGGAGTGAAAACTAGAGTGTTCTTGGCAAATGAAAAACGAGTTCATCTCCTCCAAAAGAAACATGATGTGATCTAACCATTTATTGCAGCAAACAAAGCAAAAGAAAACTGAAAACAAAAAAAACTGACGCTCCAAGAAAAACACATAATGCATGAAGCAATAAAAATATAGTGTCTTGAAAGATGACCTGATTTTTGCCGATGAAGAAGGGGGTGCCTCGGGGGCATCCCCAAGCTTTGATGCTTGTACTTCTTGGATATTTCTTGGGGTGCTGCATGGGCATACCCAAGTTTGAGCTTTTGTCCATTCTTCATCTCATCTCATCATTCTCCAATCCCTACACTTGAAAACTTCCTTCATACAAAACTAAACACAAATCTATTAGCAACATTAGTGTAAGCATAACATATAATCAACCCTTTTTTCTTTAGGTTTCAACCTAAAACTACCACATATAAAGCATGTACTACTGTAGCAACTTCCCCAAAAGTTCCGTGATCAAAAGAACTCAAAAAGAAAGTGATAAAGCGGCAAACACAAATATTGGCAGAAATCTGTCAAAACAGAATAGCTGACAAAGGTCGAATTTTTAGAGGGTTTTCTGTTGCTCAAATCAAAAAGTGTTCAACTAATTAAAGTTTGGATATAACCTGGGGCATATGCACAAGAAATCTCAGGTCCGAAAGATATACAGAGAATTTATACGAATTTTTACGGTGCAGCACCGAAAACTGTTTCAGGACAGCAACATCCCCAAATCTTACCTCACTCAAATTAGAGGCTTCTCTTGGCACAACAATGAAATAAAAAGGATAAGGAGAGGTCATTACAGTAGTAATGACTTCCAAGACTCAAATAAAAGAAAAAGTACTGAAAATAAAACATTGGGTTATCTCCCAAGAGTGCTTTTCTTTAACGCCTTTGAGCTAGGCGCAGTAATTTGCAAAAATGCTCATGTGGGCGCCATATAAGAACTTGAGGCAAAGGCGCCATATAGGAACTTGAAGCAATAGAGAGTATCAAAAATCAAGTATGGAACACATTTAAATCTAAACCACTTCCTATAAAAAATAGTCTTGTAAAGAGACAAGTCATAAAAGCGCAAAGCAAAAAGCATAGGAAGGCAAAACAAGTACAACTTCAAGAATTGCAACATAAAGAGGGGAAACTCAATATTGTTGAGATCTATCAAACCATGTTTCCCTCTCTCATAATAACTTTCAGTAGCATCATGAGTAGAACTAACAATATAACTATCACATAAAGCTTCTCTATCATAAGCCACATGCATAAAAGAATTAATACTCCCCACATGAACAATAGTAGTAGGAGCAGATTCAACATAATAATTATTCTCATCACCATAATCATCATAAATAGGAGGCATATTGTAATCATAACTAATTTTCTCCTCAAAAGTAGGTGAACTGAAAATATTATACTCATCATCATAACCATTATAGAGTAGAGGTTCAGTATCATCACAAGCTAAAGAACAGCTATTTCGCAAAGCATATTCTTCAAACATATCATCATAAGAAGGAACATCACATATGGGAGATAAAAATATTATCAGATCAAACTTTCTCCACTAAAGCTGGGGAACTAAAAATATCATGCCTAACAAAACCAGCTTCCCCAAGCTTAGACTTTTCTATAGCATTAGTAATAACGGTGTTCAAAGCATTCATACTAACAACACTATTAGCATGCAAATTAAGCTCCAAAGGTTTTTCAATTTTCTCTTCAAACACTTCATATCTAAACTCAGGAAAAAGACTACAGAACTCTTTGTTTTCCATTAAGCCTCACTAGTGAAAATAAAAACAAGAAACAAAAAGATATAATTGCAGAATCTAATGGAAATAACTTCGAGCACTCACACAGGAGGATGCGAGTACCTTTTACCTTACCTCCCCGGCAACGGCACCAGAAAAGAGCTTGATGTCTACGCACGCGTCTGTTCTTGTAGACAGCATTGGGCCTCCAAGTGTAGAGGTTTGTAGAACAGCAGCAAGTTTCCCTTAAGTGGATCACCCAAGGTTTATCGAACTCAGGGAGGAAGAGGTCAAAGCTATCCCTCTCAAGCAACCCTGCAATTACGATACAGAAAGTCTCTTGTGTCCCCAACACACCCAATACACTTGTCAGATGTATAGGTGCACTAGTTTGGCGAAGAGATAGTGAAATACAAGCGGTAGTGATGATTATAAGTAGTAACTGTGACTTGAAGTAAATATCGCTGCGAGCAAACATGTAACAAAACAGGAAGTAAATGGTGTGCAATGCTTGGAAATAAGGCCTAGGGATCATACTTTCACTAGTGGACACACTCCCAACAAATATAACATAATTGAACCAATAGATGCTATCATCAATATGCAACTCAAACAATTCTCCAATGGAAAACATACAATAATCATGCGTAGGGCTACGAAGCACTCCTCAAAGTCCGTATGTACCCAAACTAGATTGTCCCACACTATCACCGTGAACGCACTAGATGGTTCCAACAAACACCACATTCATAGAGACATTAACCAAAAAGATACACATGATGCACACACTAGTCACCTTTACACCATGATACGAGGTATCTCCGGAGAGTACAATAATAAAGCATAGGAGTAGCATAATATCTGAATAATAACATCTACCAATTCAACTAGATACAAATCTCACGATCACAGAAAGATCACATTATGGGAGAGAGAGGTGAACCACATAGCTACCGGTAGAGCCCTCAACCCCGGGGATGAACTACTCCCTCCTCATCATAGGAGACAGCAAGGTTGATGGAGATGGCGGTGAGGTCGATGGAGATGGCGGAGACGGCGATGGAGACCGATGGAGATGGCTCCGGGGGCACTTCCCCATCCCGGCAGGGTACCAGAACAGAGACTTCTGTCCCCCGAAATTTGTCTTCGACGGCGGTGGAGCTGCGGAACTATTCTGGGAAAAACGTCGACTCCCCTAGGGTTTTCCGTCCCGAGGCTTTATATAGGCGAAGGGGCGTCGTCAGGAGTGGCCCCAGGCCTCCTCACACCTAGGCGGCGCGGCCAGGGCCTGGGCCGCGCCGGCCTAGTGTGAGGCTGGCCTGTGGCCCCTCTCCTTCGCCTCTTCGGAT
This sequence comes from Dactylis glomerata, assembly GCA_007115705.1. NCBI lineage: Eukaryota > Viridiplantae > Streptophyta > Magnoliopsida > Poales > Poaceae > Dactylis > Dactylis glomerata. The sequence continues at coordinate 11,192 of QXEO01001086.1, read as the reverse complement.
CTCTGGAAGCTTCCGGGGAAAATAAGACTTCAGGAACTTGTTTCGTCCAATTCCGAGAATATTTCCTATGTAGCTTTTCTAAAATAAAAAAATAGCAAAAAACAGGGAACTGGCACTGTGGCATCTTGTCAATAGGTTAGTTCCAGAAATCGCATAAAAACGCCACGAAGTGTAACGAAACACAAGGCAAATGGTGTAAAAACAAGCATGGAGCATCAAAAATTATAGATACATTGGAGACGTATCAATATCCCTCCCGCTAAGAGCGGGAGTTAGGATTTCCTGGTGGAGCATAGGATTCACTGACAGGACCACCTCCGACGTCTTTTAGTTAATCGGGCCAACGAGCTGTGAAACATGCTAAACAGGCCGAGTGAATGTATACAGAGGGAAGGCAGGGCGGCGGTAGGGGAAGGGTGATTTTGTTTGCGGTCACCGAGTTCCTTGGCACAGGCTCACAGGTACCTTTGTTGCTTGTAATAGATGCCATTTGAAAAGTTGGGTAGGTAATTCCTCAGAGGGCTGATTCTGAACGAAATGAGGGCAAACCAAATATTGCCGTGACTTCTACCGTTTTGGGCCCATTGCGGTCCCGCATGTTAGTATTTCTTCGTTATGTGCCGAGCCAGTGGGTCCTGCTTGTCAAGAGTCTCTGTTATGTTGCCTCGTTAGTTGACAGTATGTCAACTCCACCTGCAACTCTCAGTACGAATAAATCCCCTTTCTTGTCCTTCCAACCCTAGACCCCCCCTAGGTCGGTGTCGAATTCCGGCGGCGGCGCATGTCTACCAGCAGGAAACGAGAGGCACCATCACCGCCAGGAGCGGCGATTGTTGGAGCTGCTAGCCAGGAAAGCAGCCAGAGATCTTGCAACAAGCCAGCAGCCAGGAGCAGCGAGAAGCGGAAAGCTTGCCCGACGGCGGTGGCGCCGCCGACCAAGCGAAGAGCCAGCCCGGCGGTGGCGCCGTCGACCAAGAGCAATCAGAGTGGTAGCCCTCCGGCGTCGGTGGCGCGGCGCTGCCTGCAGATTGGAGGGAAAGAACAAATCCCAAAGATGAACGAAATTGGGCCTTCTACTATCAGTGTGAGCGCCAGAAAGCAGAGGTGAATATTTCAGATCCCTCTCTTACATCCCGATAGCACTAGGATGTTTTATGGAACGGCAGGAGTAACTGTCAGTATCTGAACAATTGTAGAGAAGAAACTGACTGATTTTTGTCATATGTTTTCCAAAATTGTGGTATTATTTTGTATGCAAGTAATCCTCAATCTCTATCAAACCAACCAACATGCAAACCCAGATTTTTTATCTTATAGAAGTCATCTCAAATTATGTTCAGATCTGAAGGCTCCAATTTATCCAAAAGCAGAAAACTTACTTTTTATCTTATGTTTTTCCAAATTGTGGTATGATTAGAGAGAAGCAACTAATTTGTATCTTTTGTTTCCCAATATTTTTGAGACAGCGATGATTCAGAGAACACATACAGAATAAATGTCCTAGTGCATCCGTACATTGCTAGATTAGATTATGGCTTGGAGAGGTGTGTGGCTTCGCAGTCTGTGCAAATGAATGTGAATTGCAGTGAGATTGTGTCTGTTTTGCAGCTTATTGACATTCTTCACGCTAGGATTCCTTGGGGATTCAAACAGAAGGCTAAGTTTGTGTGGATGAACATGAATCAGGTGTACGAACAACTTGAGCACTCCCATCAGCTGTTGCAGATTTGGGAGAAGTATAAGGGTACTCGTCAGTTGGATCTCTTTATTATGGTTGATGATGTTGATGCACTAGAAGCACAGTTAGGTGCCAAAGGTGTTGATCCAGATGGTGGTGCTCCCAGTGGTATGGATGCTTGTAAACTAGCAGCTATTGACTATTCACAACTGTATCTAATTGCTTTGCAAGTGGATCCTTACACTGCAGTACTAGATGATGGCCAAGAATTTGTTGTGCAGAACGATCATATGGAAATAATGGTAGATCCCAGGATAGTTACTGTTGACTAGATTCTTGAGCAGCTAAAGCAGAGATGTCCTTGGGGCCCTAATCAGCAGGCACATTTACGTTGGTGGCACTTTAAGAAGAGAGATTTCATCGAAATTGTTAAAGATGACGATCTCATGCAGGTTTTCTGAAGGAAAAAATTGAGTAAGAAGGTATTTTTTGTTGTTGCAATTTTAGAAATGGTTGGAGATGATGAGACTGCTGTAGAGTTGTCATCTTGAAGTTTTGAGCTTCCCGCTTCATAGGTGATGATATGTTACAGTGAGAAGTGTAACCCAATTCTGGTCACTATTTGATTCATCTCCTTCATTCTGCATCACTCTGTAAATGTTTGTGAGTGTGTTGTAGCTGCTCCATGCAATAAGCTATTGTATCTTAGAAAATGTTGTATCTCATATTGTCTGCCTCAAACTTTTTCTGAAAACTAGTGTCAATTTGTAATTTTATTGTAGAACTATGTTGAGAGAATGTAATAAATTCATTTCTGGGATATTGAGATGTTGTAATATATTGACTGCTGAAATAATAAGCATTGTTTACATCACTTATTGTATTATATTACAAACAAATCATGTCGTGTATCTACATGCCTTGTACTGTGTAGATTCACATTTGTAAAATACATTTCAAATTTTGAAGAGTAAAACTATGCATAATTGAAATATTAAAAACTAAAAATCAAATATTATAAAAAATACCAACTAGTAGGAGATAGTCATTGTTCTGCATAATTTACCTGATTTATCCAAACTCAATTGCCAACTTATGTGTTGTTTTCCTTTTGAAAGCGTATAAATTATTTATTTCCACTGAGGCATGGGTAGTAGGCAGAACAAGATATTTATGTTCAAACTGACCATTGAGTCACTACCTCGCACGCCGGCTCTACCACCACCCCCTCTCTCTCCTTCCTCTAGTTCTACCCCCTCTCTCCTTCCTTCACCATGCCGTCTTGTAATGATGGCGACGATACAAGCTACGGCAGCGGCAGCGATAGCGGCAGCCTTCTCTCCGATTTCGACTACTGCCGGACCAATGTGAGTTCCTTTTGTTCGACATGTTGGTTTATGGGGTAAGGTTTATGGGGTTCGGAATTTAGGTTTAGGTTTTGTTTTAGGTGCCACAGACCATCTACGACCCAGATTGGGATGGTTTGGCGATTGAGAGGGAGGCACCATGTGACCATGGGTTGAAACTAAGGAAATTTGTTGCCTTCGAAGGCACTAACATAGGGAAAAGGTTTATAGGATGCGCAAAAGAGGTTTGGATTATTTATATTGCAAAATTAATGTTTGAATAGCGTTGTTATCTCTTCATTTCATAGTTTCTTATATTTGTTATACTATGCTGCTGATCATTAGGATGGTCCGATGTGTGGAATAGTGGAGTGGATTGATCCGGAGTGGCCTGACCCACTAAAGAAATGTTTGGTCAAGTTATGGGAGTTGTATAAATCGGAAAGTATTGGGAGAATTAGTGATGCTTGTGCTGCTGCTGATGAATGTTACAAGCTATCACAGGATAAGAAGGAGCTCGAAGAAATAAACAACATTATGGCCGAAGAACTCCAGAAAACAATGACCGATAGGCAGGTGGGATCCATTTCGAAAAATCTTCTAGATATTCAGATCTTTCTGAAGCTCAAGGCAGAAAAGCAGAGGGACCAGCTGAAGGAGGAGAAAAAAAGGCTGGAGAATTGCATTGCAGATCTCTTGAAGCAAGCAGTAGTTAATAAGGACAAGTTAGATAGATTGAAACAAATTTTAGATGAATAAGTTATGTCTATATAATTTAGCATTTCAAGTTATCTAAAAGCAATAGGGTACCTACAACAATTGCTTCCATATAACAGAGAGCATTAACGCAACATCATAGTTCAGTTAACATTTCACTACTAGTTCAGATAACATAAGATTCAGGCTAGTTAACTCAAAGTTTAAACATACAAGACGATGAAATGTAGCGCGCAGACTACATCGTATCTCCTCTTACTTGGAGGCAATCTGATCCTGCTGGAGGCGCTTGAACTCATTGATCTTGGCTTTCAGCATGATATTCTCCTTCTTAACAGCCTCGAGCAGAGCGGCTGCTTTGCGAGTGCTCTCGGTCATCATCTTCAAGAGATCTCTGGACTTGTCTCTGGCCTCATAGGCTACCACGGTCCTCTCACTCTGCTTGATCTGCTCTTTGAGGCCCTTGGTGATTTGCATATGAAGGTCGCTGCACGTGGCATTTAGCTTCAGATTTTCCTCCTCCAGCGCCTTGATGGTCAACCTATCCTTGTCTAGGAACATTTTCATCTGCTCATGCGTCTTCACAAGGTAGTCCATATGCCCCGATAGCAAGCCTTTTGCAGTCGTAAGCTTGTCAACCTTATGCGCCAAAGTTTGGGATTTCTCCTTCTCCCGATCCAAATGTGAGCCTAGGCTAGCACAGTGCAGCTCGAGGGAATGTTTCTCGGCCAGTTGGCTCTATATCTTGACATTCAGTGCGGCCACATCTGCCTCGATCTTCTCCTTCGCTTCCTGCACCGGAGTTTAGGGCATGCAATAAAAGAAATCAATGCTAATACTGACTGTTCACAAATATATAGTTATTTTTATAGTTTTCAAAGTAAACTAGATACGGTTAATAATGAGTGAATCTATACACTGAATCTATACAGATCTAAATGCGTAGCACCTAGCCGCATTGCCAAAGGCAGGTTATGAACAATGGTAAACGGGCTTGATCAGGAAGTAGACTAGATGGCATGCGATTACCTTGCTTAGCCGGGGAACGGGCTTGATCAGGAAGTCCATTGACGGGTCCAAGGTCTTCATGGGCAGCTTCTTATCCGTGGATTTTGGGGGCCTAAAAAATCAGATAGGTTACGAAGTTGGAAAGAACAAACAAACGGAAGATCAAGGCATTGTTAACCCACCAGGGGGAGACAACGTCCCTCTCGTCCATTGGTGCGCAGAAAGAGAGGACGGCTTCGGCCTGACTGATTAGGCTGCTTGCATGGAGATCTGCTTGCCGGCGGGTTAACTCCTTCCTCTCCGCCGCCCTAGTCTTGACCCCATCGGTCTTCAACGCCGGTCGGGTCCGCTTCTTGGGAGGCATGGCTTCGTCGTAGAATGGAGGGAGGGGCAAGGAAGGCAGGAGGAAGAAGAGGAAGTGGGTTTGTGCAGAATAGTGCTACCCGGTCAAGGACCAGCTTCAGCTGACCACCGTGTCCTTGCCTCCTGGGCACCATCTCAAGCAATCTCAGCCGTCCGTTTGAATCTAAGCGTAGCCCTTGGTACCTTGTCGACGAAGGGTCACCGTAGGTATGAACAAATAGGAAGCAGTAGCCCCTTGTTTTTTCACTGCGCACTGCCACGATGGGACTGGGCATTGAACTCGATGGGACTCTGCATTGGGTCCCAGCTAAGCGGCGACACGACGCGCACGCCCAGGCGTACATGTACATCTATCTCCTCACCCGGCATGCATCCATGCCTGTGATTTATTTATTTTGGCCATGCATGACATGGCATTCAAATAGGGAATCTTAGAAATAAAACTAAAATAAAATAGGGATTGTAACTGATACTTACATATTTTCCTCATCGGAGTCATCGAACTCGTCGTCGCTATCTATGTGATAGGTCTTTCGACAGTTGCAGTTGTTATAGACCTTGACGGAGAACTCATCTACTCTGTTGAACTTGAAGATGAGGATGTACCCGAGTTGTAGATCGTGCGCCCGGGAAAAGGCACCCCAGCCACGCCCAAGGTACATGTCGTCTGCTGCATCCACGTACAGCTGGACGGGCTAGGTACCTCGGGCACAACTAGCTACCCGCAGACCTACTTCGGTAGGTTCATGACCTGCAAGCTATTGCGCGAAATTTAGTGGGAGCCGCAGCTGCTCCAAGTTGTGGCGCTCGAACGTGATCCGGGCAAACTCGAACCCTGGCAGGAATCGCGCCTGTCTCTGAGATGACGGCTCAGACGAGGGCTCGGGTGACGAATCCCTAGACATGTCAACAGACATGTCAAGAGACGGCGGCTCAGCCGCCGACCCACGCCCTCCTCGATGACCGCCACCGCGCCCGCGCCCGCGCCTAGCACGACTGCCGCCGCGGCCTCCTCCACGCCCGCTGCGGCTACCACGACCGCCCCCGCGTCCTCGACCTCCCGGAAGCCTCCCCATCCACGGCAGTGATAGGAAGAAGAAGAAGAAGAAGAAGAAGAAGAAGGATAGCAGATTGACTGGCTAGCTCGGGAGGCTGCTGCGCATTTTGTAGGCCAGGAACCGCCACTTAATCAAGCCATAATGACTTCTCCAATTTCCCAGGCGTGAAATTAATCAAGTATGAACGGCCATGCGCAGGCCCACATGCGCGAAGTCAAAGGATCATCGCGTTACATGTAACAAAGTGTAACGTGCTAGGCACAAAACAATGGGGCACAAACCAGAACGGGCTCCTCTGACTTAGCATGGTCTGACTTTGTGTCACTGGTAAGTAGGTCCCACCATATGTGGGGCCTACTATCAGTGACCAAAAGTCAGAAAAGTTAGGGTGTGGATGTTAGAGGATCCATGGCGTGTTTTTTAAATAAAGTTTATTTGAAGGACCCACACACCTGTTTTGACACCTCCGGCCACTGGAAAAAATGGAAAATGCGGTGTTTTTCTATTTTTTATGATTTTTCCTGCCTGGAAGCACCTCTCTGTGAAAGAGTCCACCTGTGAACCCTTGGGATGGCATGTTTCGTATTTTTCCTAGGTGATGCATCACTCACCATGACTCCATGCATTGTTTTTCCATTTTTTGATTTTTTCTGAATTTCCCAGGCCCCCCTTCCAGATCTAGGTCAAACTCGTGGTGCCATCGATGTCTGCCAGGTGGGGTGGGAACCATGGTTTGGTCTTGGTTCTAGGGTCCCACACCCACAGGGGACCTCCCTGTATTTTTCTCCTATTTTTCTGGTGTGCATTTCTTGTAGCCCTAGTGCAAAATTGGATTTAAATGGATTTAGGGCAAAAAAATATTCATTATATGGCAGAAGGCCGAGATAATTCCTAACCTCCTGGATGGGGCACCCCTGGTAGGTCCCCCACCCATGAAAATTAGAGTGGTGATGTTTTGCACACTGGCCTTGGTGGCCCCTTCACAAAAAAGCACCTGTTTTGACCCCTCCGGCCACCTAAAAAATGGGAAATGCATTTTTTATGTGGAAACTGAAAAAACACTAGTTGCAAAAGTTGTTGAGAATGCAAAGATGCACATCTCTACCAAAAATGGAACCATGGTTCCACAGTTTGCTATGGAACTTGCACAAACCATGGTCACCTGACAAGGAAGACCAAGAGAACTCCTGCCTGGAAGCACCTCTCTGTGAAAGAGTCCACCTGTGAATCCTTGGGATGGCATGTTTGGTATTTTTCCTAGGTGATGCATCACTCACCATGACTCCATGCATTGTTTTTCCATTTTTTTTGATTTTTTCTGAATTTCTTAGGCCCCCCTTCGAGATCTAGGTCAAACTCGCGGTGCCATCGATGTCTGCCAGGTGGGGTGGGAACCATGGTTTGGTCTTGGTTTTAGGGTCCCACACCCACAGGGGACCTCTGTGTATTTTTCCCCTATTTTTCTAGTGTGCATTTCTTGTAGCCCTAGTGCAAAATTGGATTAAAATGGATTTAGGGCAAAAAATATTCATTATATGGCAGAAGACCGAGATAATTCCTAACCTCCTGGATGTGGCACCCCTGATAGGTCCCCCACCCATGAAAATTAGAGTGGCGATGTTTTGCACACTGGCCTTGGTGGCCCCTTCAAAAAAACACATGTTTTGACCCCTCCGGCCACCTGAAAAATGGGAAATGCATTTTTTATGTAGAAACTGAAAAAACACTAGTTGCAAAAGTTGTTGGGAATGCAAAGATGCACATCTCCACCAAAAATGGGACCATGGTTCCACAGTTTGCTGTGGAACTTGCACAAACCATGGTCACCTAGCAAGGAAGACCAAGAGAACTCCTGCCTGGAAGCACCTCTCTGTGAAAGAGTCCACCTGTGAACCCTTGGGATGGCATGTTTGGTATTTTTCCTAGGTGATGCATCACTCACCATGACTCCATGCATTGTTTTTTCCATTTTTTTGATTTTTTCTGAATTCCCCAGGCCCCCCTTCGAGATCTAGGTCAAACTCGTGGTGCCATCGATGTCTGCCAGGTGGGGTGGGAACCATGGTTTGGTCTTGGTTCTAGGGTCCCACTCCCATAGGGGACCTCCCTGTATTTTTCCCCTATTTTTCTGGTGTGCATTTCTTATAGCCCCAGTGCAAAATTGGATTTAGGGCAAAAAAATATTCATTATATGGCAGAAGGCCGAGATAATTCCTAACCTCCTGGATGTGGCACCCGTGGTAGGTCCCCCACCCATGAAAATTAGAGTGGTGATGTTTTGCACACTGCCCTTGGTGGCCCCTTCACAAAAAAGCACCTGTTTTGACCCCTCCAGCCACCTGAAAAGTGGGAAATGCATTTTTTATGTGGAAACTAAAAAAACACTAGTTGCAAAAGTTGTTGGGAATGCCAATATGCACATCTCCACCAAAAATGGGACCATGGTTCCACAGTTTGTTGTGGAACTTGCACAAACCATGGTCACCTGGCAAGGAAGACCAAGAGAACTCCTGCCTGGAAGCACCTCTCTGTGAAAGAGTCCACCTGTGAACCCTTGGGATGGCATGTTTGGTATTTTTCCTAGGTAATGCATCACTCACCATGACTCCATGCATTGTTTTTCCATTTTTTTGATTTTTTCTGAATTCCCCAGGCCCCCCTTCGAGATCTAGGTCAAACTTGTTGTGCCATCGATGTCTACCAGGTGGGGTGGCAACCATGGTTTGGTCTTGGTTCTAGGGTTCCACGCCCATAGGGGACCTCCCTGTATTTTTCCCCTATTTTTCTGGTGTGCATTTCTTGTAGCCCCAGTGCAAAATTGGATTTAAATGGATTTAGGGCAAAAAATATTCATTATATGGCAGAAGGCCGAGATAATTCCTAACTGAAAGGATCGTATGAGCGACTAGAGGGGGGTGAATAGGAGCTACCCAAATTTTTTACTTCTTTTCAAGTTAAGGCTAGACAAGAAGGTAAATTCTCTAGATGTGCTACTAAGTGAATTTACCTAGAGTGACAAGCAAGCTAGCAAGAACAATATAAGTAAAGGTACGAGTAAAGGATAGAGGTAACCGCAATGGAGACACGAAGACACAAGGATATATTCCCGTAGTTCCTTCCTTGTTACGGGAAGTACGTCTACGTTGGAGAGGTGTGGTGCCACAAAGGCTACCAATGCCACAAAGACTCACCTTATTCTCCGGTGAACAAGCCACAAAGGCGAGTCCACGCTCCACTAAGCGATGCCCTTGAAGGCGGCACGACACCTTTACACAAAGTATTGGGGCAAGCTCCACAACTCAATTGGAGGCTCCCAATAGGCCCACCAAGCTCTTACACACAAAGTTAAGCTTGGAGGATGGCTTCTTCCGGCTAGGAAACCGATGAACACATGAGTTACAAGCCCCTCAACAAAATGAGGGGGGGGAAATCAAATCGCCTTGATGGAGGTGTAGATCTAGGTCTTCTCCCTCAAATCCCAAAAGGGATTTGAGTTCTATTGGCTAGGGAGAGAGATCTAGTGCTTTGAAGCTTAGGAACAATGGAGGAGAGAGAGTGGAAGCCGTAGCCGCTTCTTGAGGTAGAAGAAAGCTTTATATAGTCCTCCACGAAATGTAGCTATTGCTGGACGACTAGGGCCGGAGTCTCCGGCCAGGAGGGCCGGAGTCTCCGCCCTAAGTGACTCCAGGGCCGGAGTCTCCGGCCAGAGACAAAAGTCTCCGGCCCAACTCTGGCCTGGCCTCTGAATCGTCCGAGCCAGTTGGAACCCTCGACCAGCCAGACAGACCGGAGTCTCCGGCCCCTGGGGACCGGAGTCTCTGGCCCACCCGAAGTCTCTGATACATCTCAAACGTATCTATAATTTTTGATGCTCCATGCTTGTTTTTACACCATTTGCCTATTGTTTCGTTACACTTAGTGGCACTTTTATGCATTTTCCGGAACTAACCTATTAACAAGTGCCACAGTGCCAGTTTCCTGTTTTCTGCTGTTTTTGTGTTTCAGAAGTGATACACAGGAAATATTCTCGGAATTGGACGAAACAAGTCCTGAAGTCTTATTTTACCCGGAAGCTTCCAGATATCCGAAGAGGAGTAGGAGGTGGGCCACAGGGGCCCCACACACACAGGTGGCGCGGCCAGGCCCCTGGCCGCGCCAGCCATGTGTGAGGAGGCCCTGGCCCTCCTCTGACATCACCCCTTCGCCTATAAGAAGCCTCGGGACGGAAAACCCTAGGGGAGTCGGCAATTTTCCAGAAGCAGTTCCGCAGCTCCGCCGCCATCACCGACGAATTTCGGGGGACGGAAGTCTCTGTTCCGGCACCCTGCCGGGATGGGGAAGTGCCCCCGGAGCCATCTCCATCGGTCTCCATCGCCGTCTCCACCGTCTCCATCGACCTCACCGCCATCTCCATCAACCTTGCTGTCTCCTATGATGAGGAGGGAGTAGTTCATCCCCGGGGCTAAGGGCTCTACCGGTAGCTATGTGGTTCACCTCTCTCTCCCATGATGTGATCTTTATGTGATTGTGAGGTTTGTATCATGTTGAACAAATACATGTTATTATTCAGATATTATGTGTACTCTAGTGGTGATTATTAAAGTAATCTATTCCTCCTGCTATGGTGTAATGGTGACAGTGCGTGCATCATGGTGGTACTTGGTTTAGGCTATGATTGTGATCTCTTGTGGATTATGAGAATAATTATTGCTATGATAGTTTGAGTGATCTATTCCTCCTTTCATGGTGTAATGTTGACAGTGTGTGCACCGTGTTAGTACTTGGTTTAAGTTGCAATGATTTCTATCTTGAGTTGTGATCTGATTTGGATATCTCTATGAGTGGTGTTTGTCAAGTACTTGATGAACTTTAAGGGGTGCTTCTGTAGCCACTACACAGTGATTAGTGTTATTCAATAGGAGAGTAATTCAGAGTGCCTTAGCAAAGAGAAGTTATTTGTTCAGTCATGTTATATTGTTGGGAGTGTGTCCACTAGTGAAAGTATGATCCCTAGGCCTTGTT